>VXBT01012508.1:150737-198103 GCA_013400235.1 Oriolus oriolus
TGACGGACATTGATGAGGTGCCGTCTCAGCTGCCTCTTCTTGAGACTGAACAGGCCCAGCTCCCTCAGCCTTTCCTCATAAGAGAGATGCTCCAGTCCCTTGATCTTCTCTGTCACCTTCCACTGGACCTTCTCCAGGAGTTCCTTGTCTCTCATACTGAGGAGCCCTGAACAGGACACAGCAGTCCAGATGTGCCTCACTCACCAGGGCTGAGCAGAGGGGCAGGATCACCTCCCTGACCTGCTGACAATGCTCTTCCTAAAGCACTCCAGGATACCATCGTCCTTCTTGGCTGCAAAGACACACTGCTGGCACATGGACATCAGAATCCCCAGGTCCTCCTCCGCAGAGCTACTTTCCAGCAGGTCAGCCCTGAGCCTGTGCTGATAACCTGGGGTTATTCCTTCTCCAGGTGCAAGACCCTGCATTTGTCTCTGCTGAATTTCAGACTGTTCTTCTCTGCCCATCTCCCCAACCCGCTGAGGTCCTTCCAAAGGGCTGCACAGCACTGTGTGGTACTGGCCACTCCTCCCAGCTTTGTGCCATCAGCAAACTCACCTGGGAGGCATCTGCCCCTTCCTCCAAGCCACTGATGAATGAGTTAAACAATAGTGGACCTGGTATTAACCCCTGGAGTACACCACTAGTGACAAGCCCCTGTGCCACTGATTGCAACCCTCTGGGGTCTGCTGTCAGCCAGTTCTCAATCCACCTCACTGTTCTCTCATCCAGTCCTCACTTCTGAGTTTGCCACGAGAGTATTGTGAGAGACAGTGACCAAAGCCTTGCTGAAGTAGAGGGAGACAACAGAAGTTCACAAAACTTAGTGAATCCATGAATACTACCAGCCAATACAAATCAGTACGTGCTGCACTCCATTCATTCATGATACCTTTACAATACAGCCTCAGTAATGTGACAAAACCATAAACAGAACTAAGTAAATGTTTCAGTTGCATAAAACGCTAACCACAAAGTGACGTGCATCTCCAAACACACTGAGAGACAAACGGAGTTAGAATCATGACAGCCAGAAATACAGAAGAGAGTAATGATCTCATAACATGCTTCTGGAAATAAAAACTTGCATAAGGTTTTTTAAAACACAGATAATTATATGGGCTTTTGCTCTTTCACACGGGGAAATAACTACTGAAGCACAGGACTTCCACCTTTTTTTTAAAGCATTTATATGCTTTAAAATAGAATGCTATTAAATAGAATAATGATTAGTGAAGTACAACCTTCTCTTCTGAGAGAAAGCATAAGAAACCACAAATGAGACAAAAATTAAAAGGAGCTGGACCTAAGTTTTCATGCATATATTTGCACAGCTGTGGAAAAAGTAACTGTCAGTCAAACGCAGCAAGAATAATCTAACAATATTAAAGACTAATTTATTTTCTGTTACAGAATTTAGAACTTGAACTAAATCCCATTGAAGTCCAAGGGAGACGTCAGTACTTGTCAAAGAAGATTACAGGCACGCTGCATAGAAAATAAAAGACTTCTGGCCCCCTACCACACTTCTGTTATTTTCCAGAAACAAGTACTTCATCACCTTGCTAAAAATTTCACTATTCCAAAGTGTGCAAATCTTTTTGAGCACTTTTTTTCTCCTGGTTTGTTTTTTCAAATATTTGCATCTTGCTGCACACTGGACTTGGGACTGCCAACCATTTCACATCCATACCGTTTTCTAGATTCTTTATTAAAACAATCTTCATGGATTTCTAAACAACTACTGAAGTGCCCTTTAAAATGTCTTGAATGTACATGTCTGCATCTCAGCAATTTCTTTTACAGATATTCAGGCTACTTTAGATCTCCTGAAACACCTTAGTTCAATGAGCTTCTGTATTCCCTGTGATCTGACAACTGATGACCCATCATTAGTCACAGCTATTTTTGCTGCTAGATATAGACAGATGCTTGTCAAGAACTGAAATTTGTGCACAAGCCCCTTTCACCATACATCACAACTTCCCATGATGCACCAGCAATTATAGAGAAAAGAGTAACAAGTGACTCTGAGTAATCTTTTCCTCTGGATGATGGAGAATGTGCGTGTGTGTGATGACATATGGAAAGTCCCAGGCACATCTATTGATACTCCAAAGAGAGACGAGCAGTGTCAGTGCGTCAGAAATGGCACTGCTTTCGTTTCTTGACATAACCTGGGGGTACAGAGGCGCTGAGTCAAAATTATTACAGTTTGCATTTGTCACTAAGAATAATTGAGCTACTGGTCCTCTCATGAAACTGAAGTGCATCTGAATCAAATGGGGAATGTTACTCATAAAGCCCTGCTTGATTTAGCATGTCATTCAAATAAAGGGGACACAGAAAACTGCAGCTCAAACCTTTCCCTTTAGAAAAGCTTCCAATGAAAAAGGCACGACAACTTCCAGCAAATACATCAAATCTACAGGATTGATCATTAGCAAACATGAGGGCACTTTTTAAAGTAAAATTAGCAAATCAGGAACACTTGGGGGGGGGGGGGGGGGGNGTGTCACTCTGGAAGGAGTTACATCTAAATATGTCTACATGTGCAAAACCAGGCTGTCCACAATCAGACTCTTCCAGAATCTGACCATTTCACTCAGAACTACCAAAGCCTCCTGCTCACCACATTGCCCTGTTTGACTGGGTCCAGCTCCCTCTCCTCAGCATGGATACATTTCACACTTCTCTCCCCTATTCTTCTTTCTCTCCACTGACCCCATGGGTTTGAATTCTCCCTGCATGCTTCCCATTAGCTCTTCATCCAATTTCAGCGTTCCCAAGGAAGCAGAGCACATAACAAACTCAGGAGAGTAACCTCTTGGCCCAGCAGCAGCCAGAGCACCACGTAGTATCATGTGCCTTTGGGCACCTTATTTACATGATGAGGTCCATCTTCTTCCACCATGTGATTTCTAGAAGTTGATTTTGTTTTGATTTGGGTTTCTGGGGGCTTTTCGGGTTTTTTGGATGGCGTTTGCGGTTTTGTGGGGGTTTTTTGGCTGGTTTTTTTGGCAGGTGAGGTTTAGAGAAGAAAGTTTTTCCTCTCTTCAGCTTCCATCTTTTAATTTTGGAGCACTGTTGTTAGAAGATATGCTCTTTTTGAAGCCAGTTAAAGAGTTATCTTAAAGCCATGAGGGTTTGACCCACATTGTTCCTACTGGAAGGCTGTTTTGAGGCTACTGTGGTTCTAGTTCACGTAACTGGATTTTCAGTTCAGACTAATTGAACAGAAACACCTTGTCCAGCCCCTGTACAAAGCCTTCATGTTGCAATCTTTCAAAACTAAAATAAAAGGACACAGAAAGAAACAACCACAAACCTGAGGCAGAGACACAAGGCAAACTGCAAACTGAACATTTACAGCTATCCAGGAAGAGAGGAGCTTGTCATAGGAAATTTTACCTGATAATTTTATAATTCCAGCATCTTAGCAGTTATGAAAACCAAAAATTAAGCCCATATAAACCCCTGGAGATATTCACTGTTTAACTTCATTACATCCCTAACAAGTGGAAGGGCTGCTTTCCTTTGCATGCAGCGCTCAGCAAAGGAGGAAAGTCTTAGGCATTGTTCCTCAACCACTCTAGACATTCATTAATTAGTTGGCATATTGCTTGTTTATCTAATGAGGTGTGCTACAGGCACTGCTGTGCAGGGAAAAAGTAACGACTTTAAATAACCTTTCTCATCCATTCTTTGATATATCTCACAGAACTCAAATTTTTCCCCTTCCCCCTAAAGTCAGCCCTCAGTACTTCTTGGTACATCTGAAATACCGTATTTATGAACTAAAATTATTCTTCTCTCTATTTTCCATACTTGCAACTTCCATTATCATTAGTACAAATTCAATATGTAACTTCCAAACATATTATTTGAATGTCAAACTCTTGCTTTTAAAACTATTCTAAATTAAAAGTGCACACATTCAACTTAACAAAATCCCATAGAGCAAGATTTTCAATACAAGTTACCTGTGAAACTGCCCATAGAAGTTTATTTATGCCAATATAATCCACTCACACAATTCAGGACCAGTGGCATACCTACAGCCAGTTATTTATCTGTTGCTTACAGGTTCACACAATTCCATCTTCAAATCATTAAGGTGAAGTCCAGCACCTCTGAAAATGGCTTGATTTTGATACAGCACTGACCCATATCCTACACATATTTAAATCCAAGGCAACAGCTGCTGTTCCTGCACACAGCTGCAAGGACTGCTTGCAAACCTGAAGGGCTGGCTCATCCTCCTGTCCCATTACATGGTCAAAATCATTCTGTTTTCTGTGGTTAGAGACACAAAAGAAGGTGCTGCATGGCTGGAGCAATGGCAGTGCGGTTTGTCTCCTCTGCCCAAAAGACCCAAGAATTACAGTGATGAAAGGTGCAATAGAAAAGCAGAGTAGGTCATTCCTCACACCTGGAGCCTCACTGGGATACCTCTCTCTGCCACTACACCGTGGTCGTGAAGAGCATGCACTCACAAACAGCAAATAAAATAGAAAAATCAGTATGAGATGACACAAAAACAGTTTTTTATTCCTTTCTTTTCAGGTGTGAGAGTTTCAGCCTGAGGGCACAGGTACACTTCTAGCATAACATTCAGTCCTGGTGTCCTTAGCATTAGAAAGATGTCAGTAATTGAGGGGAATACAGCAGTCATCAAGGAACAAGCACAAATCTGGAAGAACGGCCAGTGAGCAGAACTATTTATGTTGGTCCAGACAGCCAGGTACACAGAGTATGGGAAATCAGTGATCAAGTGTGGTAGGAAATGTGATGACTGCTGCAACATGTTTTGCAGAGTGCTAACATGAAGATACGTGTAATTTTTACATGATGGTCCAGGGGAAAATGGCAAGCCATATCCATGTGAAATTAGAGGAAAGAGCATAACTTGACTGAGTATCAGAAATGGAGAACCCCATTAAACTTCGAGTTAGTCTTCCAGGGAATGGGTAGAGGGCTAACCACAACCACATAACCATCTAAAGCGAGGATGGAGAAGGAGTTTAAGTAAAGTTAATGGAAAAAATTTGCATTGGCAATGTTACTAACAACTGTGTTTCCTATTGCTAATTTCCATGAGTAAAATGTTAATGAGCAAAATGTTACCTCCTTTTCTCAATAGTAGCTCAGAGAGCAAAGTTGTAGGTTGAATATGACATTGACAACTCTCAGTGTGACTCAGGGAAAAAATTCAAAGCATAAACCAGTACTATATTTCAATAGGGTGCAGAATAACAGCAGCAGGGAATTTCAGTTCAAGAGCTTTTTATACATTTCAAGTGGCAGCACTAGCCAGGATCTGAAACAGTTCTTCCACCTTCTCACAAATTTTAGCTAATCCTGAGTATCACACAATCTGTTTCTTCCTCATGACAGAAAGCAATAGAAAGCATACTGAACTTTCTTTTTTTTTTTTTTTTGCATGTAGGTATATTTAGTAGCAGCTCATCTAATAAAGAACAATTTTAAATATATGGGCTGTTATTGAGCCAAAGAATGCTTCAAGATGCATGACTGTTCACAGAATATTAATTTTATACTATACCCAAATAAACCATATTTGAATATTATCTGGCAGACATTCCTACAGAAAATGCTAAGCAAACTACAGAACAGAAAACAACAACTTTAGTACCCTACCCCAACACGTAGTTAAGATTTTAAACACCATTTTAATTTGTAAAGATAAAATTTAAAAAATCCCTCCACCAGTCTTAATTAGATCCCTGTCTTCTCAAAAAACTAATTACATGTCAGATGAAGCACTGGTTTAGGAAGCCCCTGTATTCTTCCAAAGGCAGAGATAGTTCTATTCCCAGCTGTGTCTTGTTATATGCCTCCCAGCAAGAAAAAATGCACACTTTTTTAAAAAGCGATCCGTAACTACAAAGCTTTATAGTCACTGATTTACCTTTCATGTGTGCTGAACATCTCCAAGAGAAATCAGCAGGAACCATCAGCAGTTTTGAAAAAAGGGCTTAGAATCCAGATTTTTAAAATAATTAGTCAACAATAAATGTGCAGAAATGGCAGGTAGAAAACTAAACTGTTTATATTCCCTTGAAAATACCATCAGTACATATCCACCATTTTAGATAATGCAGCGTAGCCATGAAGGTATGAAAATTGCCATTCTGTTGCAGATTTCCATAGAAATTTAGGTATATTTAAAGGGATTTGGCTACCTAAGCACCTTTTATGAGGCCAGCATGTAAATACCTTTGAGAAAATGGTAAAATAGGACTCATGCTAAGGTACTCAAAATTGGGACATGCTTTTCAAAACACACAATGAAATCCTGCTCCCATGAAATTTCATAGGCAAAACTCAGGAAAAAAAGTGAAGGTTTATCCTTCTGTCAGCTTCTTCATGAGAAAATTTGCAATTAAAAAATGTCAGACATGATGTACTCCATCTCTTCCTTACTCTTTGCTCTGACTGCACTATTTAGCATGTTCACCCACCAAAATTATCACCAGAATTTGGAAAGCATCCAGAAGATGTGAAACAACCTCTAAAGCCTAAGTTTTGTAATCAGGCATTCTATTGTTAAGCATTTCTAGTACGTTTAGAGAATGAAAGTAAACACAGCCAGAAAACTTCAGTCTTCCCCCAGTGTGAGATTAGGACCAGTAAGCCTCTCACTAACACAGAGCTCTTAATCTGAAGATCTCCTCAGAGCCTTTTATAAAGACAGAGCTTGGAAGACTTAACGTAAAGAAAAATTAGATGGCTTGAAGACAACAAAACCAATTAACCTACAGAATGAAAGAAGAAAGGATCAAACACTGAAGAGTAACTCGTCCTGGGTGTCTCACTGGCACCATGTGCACCTGCAGTGACTAGAAGGACTGCTCAGCTAGCAGTGGCCCAGACTCCACAGAAAGCATCCGTGAAAACAGTAATGCAGCTGCAAGTGCTTGTCATCCTGTTTACTGAGTCCATTGTACAGAGGAACCTAAATATAGAGATTAAAAAAATCTGATTCAGACAGCTACATCTTAAAATCTGGGTCAGTTTTACCAAGATACAGAGTGCCATCTAAGGCATGTCAGGACGCACAAAACACACAAACACCAAACTGCAAATAGTTACAAGTAGGGAGAGCCAAAATAACCTAAGTATCAGCACGTGTGAAGGTTGTTTCTCAAATGTGAGGCTTGGGGTCTCGACGGAAGAGAATTCACACAGAAAAACCTTCAGGTAATACTGGTGCAAGTGGGTGGGTACACCACATTTTAATCTCAGAAGAATTCCCCTGGAGAACTTACAAGCAGACGTGGGTCAAACTGCTCACCTGCTCACAGAACTGTTTATCACAAAAGCATTGCTGATGTGAGTCATGCAAGCGCCTGATCAATAAACACCCCCATCTCTCTCACAGCCCCCTCGGGTGCCCGAAGGTTACTGCGGAGGCTGTTCCTTCCAGAACAGAAAACCAGGAACTCGGCTGCAGAGCGATTATAGTTCCCTCTGTTTTGAAAGGTCACTCACTTTCCATCATCTGATAGTGTCATTAAGCCCAAAAGAAGCGGTATAACCATTGGAAATTACTGCCTGTGGTGAAATGGAACAGTAAAGCTGTACCACTTATTTGCACCAGCAAAATTGAAAGGAAAAATAGCAGCCTTCTTTCACAACAGGACACAAGGAACAGAGGGCCTGAAAAATATAGCAAGATTTTACTGTTTAACAAAATACTTTCGGTGATATATTAAGCCACAGGAACTATTACTGTAGAAGAGGCCATGATGTATTAACCAAAACACATTTGAAAACCTTCATCCTATTTTTAAATTATGCTAGACTGTGTGTGACCTGGCCTCAGGAAGATCCAGTCACCTCCTGGGGTGTGCAGTGTTCTCAGCTCCTGCTGAGAAGGCTGTGGGAGCATAAGGTGATTTAGCACTTTTAAGGCTAAGATCCTCAGTACTCAAAGGAAAATTCAAACAAAATTTAGCCTAAATGACTCAATCAGATCAAAAAGCTTTAATTAACAACATTTAATAACAATGGAGTTTGTACTAAAAGCAAATAAATTCCAAGCTTTACAAAAAAACCTCCAAAAACCCAAACCACAACCAAAAAAAACCCACCACCACACAAATCACTGACTACTGCACCCCAAGTTACTCAGATTCAAAACTCTGAGTCAAAGGAAACAGAAATAAGCCTTTCCTTCCCTCCTCCCAACTTCTGCAGCTGGTCGACCACCATAGGACATACCTCCTGCTCTTGTTCTCAGCTGCATTCTCTCTTGGCCTCTGCACTTGTGGAAACACCATCAAAAGCACCAGGACAATGCCTTGATGGGAAAGCCACAGCTTCCCTGTGGGATGGTGGGGCTGCCATCTCTGGGGGGAGCTTAGGGTACACATGGATGTGGCACATGGGAATGTGGTTGTAAGCCTGGCAATGCTGTGTTGGTGGTTGGGCTTGATGATATTGGAAGTCTTTTCCAACCTGGATGATTGATTCTGTTTTATAGATGGGAAACAAATACTCAGGAATGACACTGAACTGTGTCAGCTCCACAGATAGTCTGTGCTAGATAACGAGATCTATCACAGGTACAAGATGGAAACTATCCTTCCTCACAGCACATTATTCAATGAAAAAACTATTGTTACCCACCAGGTATCAGCTTTTCACACTGATTGTCTCCTGCCAAAGAGAGATATTTTCAATCCCAATAGGTGATTTACTGCCTGCTTCCCAATAGGTAGGCTGACTGAGTTTTTGCCATAGATTTTCAAGCCACCAGTTATACAACCAAAATGTCACATCTACTGTCTGACTAGTTGAGCTAGGAATATGCAACTACAAGTATGAGTACAAGTATGCAACAAAAATCCAAGTGATAAAGACAACAAAGCTTTGCTCCTCTGCAAACTGCAAAACCCTGCCACGTCCATTTTTCAAAACAGCAAAAAGGCTCACATGAAAGTGACTGTATTTTCAATAAAATAAAGACTTTGAGCTTTACCTTTGGAACACTCCCTATACATTTTTACCAAACTTCCACTAAGCATCAGGTCACAGAGGCTGATCATCCAACTGCCACTGCTTCTCAAAGCAAGGGGATTTTACTGTCCTCACATTTGCTAATCTGCCTGCAAAGAGAACCAGATGTGTAGTAACCAGTTTGATTTTTAAAAAGCTTGGAATTTTTTTAATGTTATGTCTGTAAGTAGCATAAGAGACAATGGGAACAAGAAGTAATTCCACTGGGAGCCAGAGGTACAGCTACACCTCTTATAACTGGGACAGTTCAATCACACAAGACTTTACTGAACATGAGCACACTTCCACAGCCACCATCCCAACACTGACAAAAGCTTCACAACAGCAGCAAAGCCAATACAGAGCACACAGATACAGCAATGCTATAGAAAACTGGTACGCAAAATTGGAAGAAAAAGATCATACAGAGCTAGCTGTGTGACTTTAATTTATAGAAAAACAAATCCTCTGTTTGATAGAATTTCTTCTATTTCTTTTGAAAACATTCTTTGCAACACAGATCACACAGAAATGTGAGAAAGGAAATTGATCGTTTGATATACTTCACTAATGAATCCAGGCTTTAATGAAAAATTACAGAAATTCAAATTCCATCTTGCAAACAATTTGTTGTCCCTCCCCTTCTGTGAATTCACCATGTCATTCTAACCTAATGAACATCAGCATAATGCATACTACATCCTTCTAATATCAAAGCCACTTGCCTCTGAAAATTACAATTAGAAAGAAATGAAATTACTGGGAAATAACTACGTTTCATTTGTTTGATTTGTTTTAAAAATAAAAAGCAGATCCTGCAAGACACTACATCCACTACTTAGTAAACATAAAATGAAGCTAATTTAATTTGATGTACTATTTTTACTATGTTAGATCAGAAGAGAAACAGAAATGCCACATACTGTAAATGTGCCTAATAAAGTAGGCACACATAGGCAACACCTACTTTCACAATGTATTTCCACTGAGCTTTATTTGTTATCAAAGCATTTGTGCAAGCAGAAACTACAGTCTAAACCTAAATATGAATATGAAAGAATAAGGGTACAGCTGATTCAGGCAACTGGGAGGTCTAGGCGTATGAAGTATTTAATGTAGGACCCCATTCTTCTCTTCAGGGTCATGCAATCCCTTCTGTGACCTCAGTGGATCTTACGCCCTCAGAAAAACGGAATTCTGAGGCAAAAGCGATTTTGTCTCTCTATTTGCACCTCTTCTTTCAAATCCACAGGCACAAATGAACCTCCTTTCCTTAAGAAAGACCTGAGAACAACATGCCAACCCCTCTTCTACAACAGAGGGCAGGGGAACAGATGGGCAAGGAGAGGGTATGCTTTAACCCAAAGAACACGTGGGCCTGAAAAGACATGGAGAGTAATATGAACTGGGAATGCCTAGCAATTACATTTCTAAACAGAACTCTTCCAAAACCCAGCGAGAGCCCTGATATCCATTTCCATAGGGAAAAACTGCTTCCATGTGGTTACAAAGCTTCACAGAGGATCAGGCAAGGGGATGTTTTAGTAAGTGAAAATCCAGCATGAGAAATGCAAGTGAGCTGTCTGCTCTATGACCCATTAAGAGATCTAGCCACAGAAGAAGAAAAAAAAAAGGAGAAAAAAATTATAATTTGCCCAAACCAGTTTGCACTCAAACACACCTAATTTAAATAAATCGACACAAGGGTTCAAGCAGTTCAGTTCTGCCTAGGAAAAAATGAAAGTAAACATTATCAATAGACAGATAAAACATATGGAAATGGCCTGATGAGTCAGTACAACTCAGCAGCTGAGGGAGATCTCCACAGCTTTCACTCACTATGGACACCTATGACAAGATCTAGAGCTGATGACAAGATCTAGAGCTGAAGCCACTGGTGGCAACGTGCAGCTCCGTGGGGGCGAGGCAGCACTGAACAGATGCACTGGAAACAGGGACTCTCGGCCCTACGCTCAGGCTGCTGGCAAGTTGGGTGATGGCCAGTGATCCCAGTCAGTGAAGGCAGCCCACCAGCCCAGTCTGAGACACGAGTCCCAGGGGAGCCACCGCTGAGCCTGGGAGTTAACCGGCTCCAGGGCTGCAGGCTGACACCCAACACGGAGGGGTCAGTGGGAGATGTTTCCTGCAGAATCTTGCAGGAAATCTGCAAGGTTACTGCCAGGGCAGAGGACACTTTATAAGGCTCCTGAGAAGTACACTTGAGAACTCCTGAAGTCTTGCAATGGCAAGGACAAAAGGTGGGCAAAGGTGGTCTGGACAGCAACAAAACAGAGGGACAGGGAAATATCAACAAGCATGCATGGGAAAACAGAGAGACAAGGGAATAAAGAAAGAGGCTGGTCCTGTGTCAGCAGAACTGTTGTTTTCTTGCCCTGCACTGGGTAAGCATGGGCAGCAAGCCCCTCATGAGCAGCAAGATGGACTAGATGGTGAGCAGGATGGGGGGATGCACACAGGGAGATGTAGATGCACATCATGCTCAACCTCACTACCAGCTGGACTTAGTGGCAGCGAGTTGTGTCAGCCTCACCTCTGGCAGGTTACCACAATTGACAGCTACTGGTAGACATAGTCTGTACCGGATTTACACAAGTAAGTGTCAACTCCTTATGTGATATCCAAAAAGGAAGAACTATACAGCCACCGAAGTATGGTTACAGATATCCTAATAAACTTCCAAAGATCAGTTATCTTGGTGAGCTAGCCCTGGCTGGATGCCAGGTACCCACCAATGCTTCTCCATCGCTCTCCTCCACAAGTACACAGGGGAGAGAAAATGTAACCAAAGGTTCATGCCATAAAGACGGGGAGGGAGATCACTCAGCAAATACCATCACGGGCAAAACAGACTCGCACTGGGGAAATTAACTGAGTTTTACTGCTAATCAAAATCAGAGCACAATAATTAAAATTAAGAACACCTTCCCTCCACCTCTCCCTCCTTTCCAGCTCTACCTCCTCCCCCACAGCAGTGCAGGGAGACAGGGAATGGGGGTTATGGTCAGTTCATCACAGGTTGCTCCTGCTGCTGCCCAGGGAGAGGAGTCGTTCCCCCTGCTCCAGGGTGGGTCCCTCCCATGGGAGATAATTGTCCACAAACTTCTTTAACATGAGTCCATCCCATGGACAATAGTTCTCTTCCATGGGACGCAGTCCTTTAAGGACAGGCTGCTCAAGTGTGGGTCCCCCAAAACTCTTACCAGGACACCTGCTCCAGCATGGATTCCTCTCTCCACGGGTCTGCAGGCCCCTGCCTGGAGCCCTCCCCAGCCCGGGCTTCCCATGGGTTCACAGCTTTCTCTCCAGGCATCCACTTGCTTCACTGTGGGTCTTCTTCACAGGTTGCAGGTGGATCTCTGAATCCCTGAGGTCCTCCCTGGGCTGCAGGGGCACAGCTGCCTCACCATGGGGTGCAGGAGAACCTCAGCTCTGGTGTTTGAAGCACCTCCTGCCCCGCTCCTTCTCCACTGACCTGGGTGTCTGCAGAGTTGTTCCTCTCACATCTTCTCACTCCTCTCTTCTCTGGCTTCAATTACATCTGTGCAATAGCTTATTTTTTCCCTTCTTAGATATCACAAATACCACCATTTCTGATAGGCCCAGCTTCGACCGGCAGCACATTACTCTTGGAGCCAGGTGGCAGTGGCTCTGTTGGACATGGATGAAGCTTCTGCCAGCATCTCACAGAACTCACCCCATTAGTCCACCTGCTACCAAAACCTGGCCACGCAAACCCTATACAGAACAACATAGAAAGCTCTCCAGGTGTGCAAACCTGATACCTGAGAGTAAATACTAACAAAAGTAAAAGGCAGTAAAAGGGAAAAACATTAATTCAAAAGTGACATTGGCTTGCCAGAAAAATAAGTTTTGGGTAAATAAATACTAGTTTGGGGGCAAGAAGTACTAGTTTGTGGTTGCAGGTTTGATGTTTTACATTCATCTGAGCCATCAGCACCTTTGAAGAGCTTAGAGGAATAAAAGTGTGGTCTAGTGAGAACAAATGAGGGTGAGGTCAGTGCTTTGCACCTGGCAACTGATTAACGCCTTTACATGGCTTTGAGACTCAAGCTTCCTCTTCTCCTTCTGCAAAATGCTTTGAAAATGAGAGATAAAACCCCTATGTTTGTTGCACATTGTACTGAAGCCTTACACTCCAAAATAAGATACAAATTTAAATTTGTATTAGATTTCGAGTAGTAGTGCTCAAATTCTCAGATGGCAAACAGCAGCATCCACAGACATCCCAGTTGATTATGTTCTCAGACTAAGAGGCCAGCTCATGATTTATTTCATGGTAGCTTTTCACTTGTGACAGGAGACTTCTAAAAAACTTCTTGGAGGCTGCAATACGTCAGTCTGCGCCTCCAAAAGTAACCAGTGTCCCTGGCCATATCTGACAGAGCTGAGGCCAAGCTGGCAAGCAGGCCCTGTCCTGGCAGACCCATCCTTCCATCACCGGTGGGCTGGGGCAGTGCTTGCCAAGGGGCCTGGGACCATCAATCGCTGCTGAGGATCTACCCCAGTTTCATCAAAGCAGACTCACACCCCAGCAACTTGGCATAGCCCTCAGGTCAGCCATGTAATACAGCTGCCACAGCGGGAGCCACACCTTGAGGTGGTCGTGAACTCTTGGGAGCTTGTGTTGGTTGCTTCTTGCTGTGACTTCCCAGTGGTTCCAAAGGAAATAAAATCTGTGCAAGCAGGATCAGACCTTTTGACTACTAGAGCAGTTGACACACAGTATGCCTGAAGATCAACATTTCTCTAATGTCTGTTGCAAAGTAAAAATACCTCTTCTTGATGACTCATTTTCCACACTGAGAAACGTCCGTGGGTGGGAAAAAGAAATGAAGCAATTCTATTTTTCTCCTCCTGTCACTATTGTAGCAGCTCTCAACTTGAGCATGAAATATAACTGAAGCACTTGCAATATGCTTCCAGCAAGTGAACTGAACAGCACCGTTTTGTTACTTCTTTGTCATCATTTTATCCGGAATCATATTATATTAAAACCATTTCAGCACTGTTGTGCTCGTCCTCGGAATATGACCTTCCAAACAAGGGAGCAGAAGTGGGGGTTTTTACTGCATAACCTACACAAATGTATGGTATGTTACTTGCAAAAAAATCTTTGCTGTTAGTGTTGTGAGTCCAGTCACGCTTTAGTTAAGTTAGGACGAGAGTCCCTGTGAATTTAATGAGAATATATTTATCCCACAGGGTAAGACTAAACAGCAGCCTCTCAGAGTAAAGAGTGACTCAGAAAACCTTTGTAATGTTGCTGGACTCTGAAACTCTACAGAGTTCAGCACGGGCTTTCTCCTGTCCTAGTCCCCCCATGATACTATGCTTTGCTTCGAGTGGAGATGAAAGATTACCCCTTTTGTTCCAGATGGGGAAAGGCGTGGGATACTGTCACCTCATATCAGGACAAGTAGGTGATCCCTCTTAGGGAAGGAACAATTTTCACACACTGAGAGCCAGGCAGAAAACAGCCCACAGCTTCTGAACCAGTGTGCCCAAAACAGAAACAGCAGGAAGTGTGGGAAGCTTCATCATAAAAGGAGATTTCCTCGCCTCCTCCTCCTTCCCTTGAGCAAGCTGACTCATGGTTTCTCAGCAGCACAGGCACAGAGTCTTTCCCAGCAATGGCAAAGCATTCATCCTGCAGTGACTGTAATGCAATTCTAGTGAGTTGTAAGGAGTGACAGAAAAATAGAGGTTTTTTGAAAGGCTGGTGTCTGGGAGAAGCTCGTTTCAAGGGGGGTCAGAAAACTCTCATCAGATGGTAAAAGGGCGTGGGCATTGCTTGCTCTCCAGTATCCCTGTTATTATACACCCCCAGTATGCAGTATCCCTGCAGCAGAACCTGGAGAGCCACGCTGCATCCTGCACTCTGAGCATCCATTCTGCCATCACCCCTGGGTGCCTCTTTGCCTGCCACAGATGGGAGAGGACGAGGCTACACGAGGGGCAGGCCAGTACACTTTGCTCTTTGCCACCACGGAAGGAGCAAGCATCAAAAAGAAATATTTCTGGGCATGGAAAGAGACAAAGTTACTCTCTCCATAGAGCAGGCTATCCAAATTCAGATTACCCCAAGAGGTCCTATGCTTTGTAAGTAAACATAAATCAAGATCTGCCTTTTCTTAGCTTAAGAGGGAAGCCATATATGTTCATTTTCAATGAAATACAAACATACATTAATTTAACTCAAGTGCCTCTTGTTACTTTGAGACAATTTTCTCCAGTGCTTTGCTGTGGTGCAAAGTCACTACTTTGTATGGCTGTCTGTGACAACTCAGGAATTCCTTCCCATGCTCTCTCTTTACTTACTAGATAAACTTGCTTATTTATTCAAGTTTAAACATTACACAGGACCAAGTCCATTCTCGGTTAGAACCATTGAAAACACAGGTGTCCAGTTAAACCTGTTCAATAACAAATATTTGACATGGTTCATAGATCTCTATCTGAGATAGTACAGGCTTTCAGAGTGACTGTGATTTTACACTTATAAGGGGAAAAGATCAAAGTCTGATCACACAAAGAGAGAGGACAGGTGCTTTCAGGCAGAGATAAAAATGTTCAGAAGCAACCACAGGTATACCCAAAAGAGCGGTGAGTTCAGAGAGCACTTGTGTGAGCAGCCCTGAAGATGTCGACAGAATAATCAGTCTCCTGTGTGCATAAACTCCTCAGCCCAGTGACTGCTGATCTGAGTGCAGATCTGAAGATACCTTTTCACATTCCTCATCGCTCTAGTCACTACCAAATACACATCTACAGATTACTTCCCAGACTTCCCAGCATGGGAATAACCCAGAGACTTCTTGCTGTGTGCAGTCCTAAAGGTGGGTAACGCCAAATAGACTGACTAATATGTGTGCGTGTGTGTGATATGACGAAGGAACTAAACAAAACTAAACAAAACAAAAATAAAGACGAAACAACAGAGGCACACGAGAGGTTCCAAACTGCAAAACAGTGCATCAGAAGTACTAAGGTTTTCTGTCCACTGCATTTCCAGCTCATCCGTGGCGTTCTTGAAACTACTGACACAGTCAAAGCACTGACAGCTGTCATGTACGGAGGGTTATTTCTCCTGGTGAACCTTTTCACTTCTGAAATCTTGACAAATGCAGGTGCTAAGCCAAGAAAATCTGGTATGAGTTACTATTCTATACTGACCTTAGAGAAGAAATTACCCTTCATGTATCTCCCCGGATCAGGAATAAAGCCAAAATAAATGAAACACATCCACCATGTAAATCTGTGGTTATAAACACAGACCATACACTGTCCATATCTGTTTGAGTTTGTAGTACAGAAATAATAACTAAACACTTATCCTCTGCTAAACAACAGACAAGAGACAACTATTTTCTGAAGATCGGTAGAACTTCAGAGAACTCAGGTTTCACTGGACCACTGTCCAACTACATCTTCATTTGGGATTCAGATTTCATATTAGTCATGAGTAGTCATAACTCATCTAAAATACTTGCAGGCATATAAAATCTCTCCTCAGCTGAGAACTTCCAAAATAATATATCACTGAAGAGCACAATTTGTCTGCACAGGGTTTAAAGATTTACCATTCTTTGAAGGCATTGTATTATACTTTATTTCTTTTAAGAGCAGGTCAAAACAGAACCCTCAGGCTGAATATGAAATATCCTCACATTCTTGTCTCAGAGTGTTTTTTAATCCATTCACGCCCTACGCCCTAACATAAAAGAAAGGAGAAAGGCTTATTTGTCATCCCCTCAATTTCAAACTGATCAGGATGACAATCCTGTACTTTCAGTGATAGCCTGTCACCTCCTTTGCAGAGAGAGATAAACTTTCCACCCTAGACACCCGATTTAGATATGGTGAGGTCAGAAGTCTGGCAGAAACATCTTTACTGAGGTGTATTTCACAATGATTAAAAGGAGGAAAAGAGAAGGCAGGGAGAAGTCATTGGAAAGAAAACCAGAAGAACCCAATGGCAAACATGGCACATGGTCTTGTCAGGGTGCTGGAGATTATTTTGACGATTAAAAGAAAAAATCCTTGTCCCTCTCCCCCAGTTAAAGCAAGATGTTTAGATGAAGTGCAGCACTTGGTTTGATGAGAAGAATTCCAGCTGAGCTCTGCCTGGGTGACCTGGAGCCTCTGCCTCCCTTGGCCAGCAGATAGAAGAACATTGTTTTTCACATCCCCTACCAATTTAATTCTCAGGACTGAGCAGTCTGAAAAAATACTATCCATATTCCATGCCAATTTGCTTCTCTATCTTGTAAAAATACCCCATAAAGTGGCAATAAATTCAGGGCTACTTTTAACTTTAAAATGTGTCAGTTACTGTATTTTCAGCATGCAAGTAAAATCTGGTGGCCTTAATTTGACAGGTTCTAAAATCTAAATTTCAAATACAAAATAACATTAGGAAACCATTGCTGACCATGCAAATAGAAGTCTACAGGTTTTGTGGAAAGTGAAGATTTCCAAAGTATTTTGAATAGTTCGGATTTACAATTTTAAAGTACACATTTACTTATTAAATTATTAAAATTAGTTTTGCTAAGGATTCCTGCACTTAAAATTGCATTGCTTTAAAATTACTTGAGACATCTTTTCTTTGTTACTTTAATCACTTACTACTATACAGACAAACTTCATTTCATTCTAATATAGCAAGACTGTCAAACTCTCCATTCCCTCACTCCCCTGAGAAGCCTTGCTTCCTGATTTGCATATCAGATTCTTTCCTTCTTTCCAATTTTCTTCTGCATTTTATTTTCTCATCTTCACTTTACATCCATTTTTTTTCTTGTGATCTGCACAGAGCTCGAAAAGGGCTGCAGTTTATTATGCAAAATGGAACCGATTTTAGAACTCCCCATCATTTATTTAACCACAGAAAATCATGTCTTCACCAGAACAAAAAATTCCATGAGAAACATACCCTTCATGCAGCTAAGTTTTTAATCAAAACGGTAAATATCTTACAGCTGAAATATATTTATATGGCCTTAGTGAACCCTGGAAACTGGAGCTGAGAAACCTCATGTCCTCAGTGGCCTCAACAGAGAAAGCATCTCATATTTAACACAGTGTCAGACTCTCTTGCACATAATCCATCACCCCAGGCAAAAAAAAAACCTACCAACCAACCAACCAACCACACATTTCATCGCAAAGAGATAATAAAAGGAACTCTAGAGGGACAAAAGGCGCAGAAGCCTCATGGGAGACAAAGTGCAAAATGTCTTGGGCTGAAATAAGAAATTTAAACTTTGCTGCCTTGAGCTGCCAGGTAGTCGAAGTGCAAAGTCAAAGTCCAAGGGTCACCAGAACAGAGATGTTTGTTTGCTTTATCATTTCTTTGCCAACAACACAGTAAGGAAGACAACACATAATATTAGGCCAGTATCTGAACAGAGATGTTTACAAACTTTTATAATTAGACAATTTATTATTAAAAATCACTTTAACTGAATTTTATTATGAAGAGCCTAAATTAATCAATTCTGCAATAACATTAACTCAGGCAAGAATGGGGCTCCCCGTGTCTTGCATAAATATGTATTCCAAGACTATCGACCCAAGCAAAGCTACAACCTCAGTAAATCAAGGTCTCTTACTACATGAACACAAAAATACGTGCTTTAGTCCAGCAAAACTGGACTAAAATTTGTGGATTTAAATGTGAGTTACTGAAGGTAAACAGAAAAGGAACAGCCATACCAGGACTTGGGAAATACGTAAGGCATCTGATGATGTGGCTTTTCTGACTTCAGTGTAGGTTCACCTACATACACTGGACAGATAACTGATCTAGACCTTTGAATCATCTTCCATCCAAATAGGATAGGTGACCTAGAGGTGACAGCTGTAAAATTCAGCAGTCATCTTCTGTGCCCTGGCAGGAGACACTAAGATGATCTTTTCAAACTCCTGCAGATAATCACTGATAAAACCTCTCTATGGTTACTAATACCATTGGAGACTAAACAGTGAAAAGAAGTGTAACAGCTTTGCATGACTATTTCTATACAATAAAAACTGCCATGCAAGTAGGACTAGTGCTCCATGAGTTTTCAGTCAATGTCAATGACTGAGAAACAAAACACGGTACTTGGCAAAGCTGGATTGACCTAAATTGTGAGGGAGGCCTAGTACTGCTTCATCCCCCCAGTTTACTCAGTCCTTCTAAGATTTACCCCAGCACCACTTTAACAGGGGACTTTTTTGCGTCGTCATGGGAGACAAAAACAAACTTTGGCTAAAAACTGCACTTGACAATTAAAATCCTCCCTGGGCTATACTTCCAAGTACTAGAGAGTCTTTACACACAAGCAATACAAGGGATGAGATGCATGAGCCTCATTAGAGAACACACAGACTTCTGTATTAAATTAATATTCTCCCTCTTTTTCCCATTCGTATTAAGACACAGAATTAACAATTCCCATTTAAGTGCTAGTGGTAGCAAATAATAAAAATAATAATAATAATGCTAGTGCAAGCAGAGGAAACTCACCACAACCTGAGGATACATAAGGTATATCCCCTAAGACTTTCCACATAGGTTATATTGGTCAAGTATGGAAATAAAGCACAAAACTTAAATCCCACTCTCTCCATAATAACAGAATTATAATATTAGTGCAAAGCTATTAAGGCTATTTAATATGACCATCTCAGAGTTCCAAACAACTTTAACATTTTGCCTGCTTACAGACACATTAAAATGGATCCTAGCTAAATAATTGGTTTTGTTACTTTGGAGTCTGTTAGCAGAACCCCGACCTTCTCCATGCATTATTAAAATTTCTTTCTTTAATAATCTTTCTACAGATGGAAATATATTATTGACAAAACTCAAACAGAAGTATACACTGTGTCAACAATGCTAAATTATCTCTATTATACAGCAATGTAGAACAGAAAGAAAAACTATAGCACTGCACCATATGATACAGCATGCCAGTCTAAATGGTCCCACTTCAATGAACAGTCTAGAAATCATGGACTTCAAAGGGAAGAGCACCTATTGATTTAACACAGGAATCTGAAAGACTTACACAAAAGGAGATTTGTAACTCCTTGCTTTCTCTGAAATGCAGAGAGATGGGAAAACAGGTTATTTTCTGTGAGGAAAAGAGAACAGCTGAGAAGAGAAGGCACGGAGAAAAACAGCTTGTTTTGAGCATGCACCGTGCACATAATCAAATATCACAGCATCAAATATGAGACAGAAAATACAGGAAACAATAAAACGCTAGATTAATTCATGAAAGTTAGAGAGTTATATAAAATAATCTTTCAATCAATTCCACTCATTGGAGCATCTGCTACAGGCAAGTAGCTGAAGTTAGACGGAATACATCTGTGTCACACCAAGAAACCCTAATCTGAAGACATGCACTGAGAAATGAAGGCACGCCCTTGCAGAAAGACACACACACGTGAAATGAGTCTTGGCTGAGGGCCCAGTCTGCAGCTGGTCCATTGCTCTCTTTAATATGCAAAGTAGAAGCTGGTAACCTGTAAATATAAATCCGAGTATAGGTTTATCAGGCAGAGTGTATCAGAGGCAAGCACAAAATACACACCAATGAAAAAAAAAAAATGTGCCACTGCAGTTTTTATTTTTTTAGCCTTGTGAGAAAAGGAAGCACTTCTACAGCCATTTTGGAGCTGTGTCTACACTCCACCAGTATTGAGACTCTCCACCAGTGTCAGGAAACTAATTATGCACATTATCAAGTATTCTTACATACTTACACTTGCTTTAATTCTATCCTAACATTTCCATTTTTTATATAAAAGAAAAGGACAGCCATGCCCTTAATCACCAGGATAGATTTTTCATCCAATTTTTATGAGCAGAACTCTGTGCAACATATACTTTCATTAAAGTACTGAGAAACTTCTCTCCACAGGCTCTTGCTTCCACCTCTATTGTATGTGAATCTACAATATATCAAACTGTATTATAAATTAGCCATTACAATGGAACAAACAGGTCCAACAAACAAAGACTGTTACCCAACATTAGGGAACACCAAGTTCCTGCATTTACACTGTTTGCTTATACTAAAAGAATGCATGGTTCAACAGAAAATGCAAACACTCTCTTCTAAGATGCCACATTAATGGCTGCCACTTTTTAAACAGCTGAATTGTTTCAAACTGAGCAGAATAAATTAAATGCAGCTATGAAAATGCAGTCTTTCAGTTACAAACCTCTCACTTAGAAGTCTCTTTCTTTTAATCATATACACTTGTCAAAGGTGCAGTTAACAAACATTTACTACCGATTTAACAGGCCCTGACACAATAATCCAAAGCAAAAACCACAATAATCCAAAGTGCAAAGACAAAGATCAGAGTTTATTTTTCAGCCTGAAGTCAGATGTCAAGTGCCAGGCTCTTCGCAGTCATTTCCAAACTGAACAATGAGGGAGAGGATCCAACCAGAGAGGCCAAGCGAAAACAAAGCAGTGATGAGTGTAGCTTGTTTCTGGCAAAATTGCAAAAGCAAGAGCAACTATTTAATGTAAAGGAAAATGTTTTTGCAAGAAAAAGTGGAGAGATGCTGGTTCACTACCTATAGTGTGGTCAGAAATAAGAAAAGCATCTAATAATTAAAAGGAAGATGTCTAAAACTGCCTCGCAATGTCATCAGTTTCTCTCTGGAGATTTCTACATTTACCAAGTGGACTACCACAAGAGGGTTGCCCAGAAACAGCCTGGATTGAGTGTTACAGAATCTATTCAATCTTACATTCAAAGCTCCAGCCAGATATACCAGTATGTATTACCTTTAGAAAGTCCATCTTATTCCCAGTGGTATTACAGGTAGGCAAATCCAAAGCACGTCTAGTAACACAAGCCTGCTCCTTTCCCAGTTCTCTCTTTATGTGGCTGCCTAGTTATCACAATTACCTGCTTTACAGACACAAATAGCTGGAAGCCATAATGCCATCACTGCTGCCCTACAGTGATTAATACTAAGGCTATGAAAATTTTCTGATAGCTAATTCTCACCCTAACAGCTGTAACCCGAGCCTAGTGGGAGAACTGCTCCTGAATCCTTAACTGGTCTGTGTGCAGCAAGGATGTGCCTGGTCCTGCTGCTGCAGCAAGACAGTGAGAGATTGTCTGAACGTGCTCTCTGCATAAAGACACGAGTCTGAAGGAGCAGATGTTACAGCAGGCATCTCATCTCGGGCACCAGAGGAGCCAGAAGGTGTATGCCTACTGAAATCCAAACCAGACCACAGGGGAGCAAGGCAAGAGGCTTGTGGCTCTCTCTATCAGGATGTGTATGGCATACAGCTATGTCTGCAATGACAAATATATAAATACAACAGATGAGGCAAAGCTAGCTTAAACCAAGGGAGAATGAAATGTTCTGACAAGGGAGATGAGCAAGCAAGGGCAGTGAGTTACAGTGCTACTAAAAGATCTCACAGATGACTAAATATTAGAGACCCAAGAGAGCAGTTCTGTACTATGGTTAATTTGACCTAAACAGTGGGCTGCCACCAACTAGAGACTCCCCCTTCTCTCCCCTCATCACTCTCACCAGTCCCAAGAACCAGCAGCCTATTTAATCTCTCCCTTGCAATGCATCTAACAACTGTGTAGCCATAATCACCAGTTCTCTAGCAAATCAATGCACTGGTGGAAGTGAAGGTATATTAATATAGCCATATACCCCTCCTTACCAGGAAGCAATGAAAAAGCTGCCTTTGAGCACCAGTCTGCAGCTAGGCTGGATTACACACAATGAGAAAACAGACTCTGGAACTTCACAGCCTCTGCATTCACATTTCCCTAAATATTTCACTCATTTCAACTTTGCATTTGCATTACTTGCCTTCAACTTTCCAATCTGGGAAGCTGTACACATGAGAGACCATCTTGGTTATGAAGACATTTTCCCCATCTAGTATCAAAACTGCAACAAGAAGCTTTCAGATGTCTTGAGGAATGTCAAAACCCCTGAGAGAATTACTTGCATGGCCACAAGCATGAACTGTGAAATTCTCTTTTTGTAAGTCATCAAAAAGCTAAGCCCTGAAATGTCAGGACTAGGGTATATATCCACAGAGATTTAAAGTACTGACTACATATGTAGTTTCAAGAAAAAAAGAAATGCAAATGTTGCTCAAGGAAAGACAAAAGAAAAAGAAAATACAATTATGTTTGCTAGACATATAAATGGACTACCTCACAATTCTCACAATAGTCACAGCAGGCGAGTACACAGAGTTCAGCTGAAGAATCAGAGATCATCTGGTGCTGAAACTGTAACTGCTTGTGCTGCCTGAACCTGAGGTATCCTAAGGATGACAAGGTTTGACAGTCCTGGTTTTGTATTAATAAAGCACTACAAACTGATTAATCTCAGAATACTACTATGAAGTACAATCAAATTATTCCCCTGCAATACTGGTGAAACTGAGGTACTACAAGAGTTGACAGTTAAAACATTTTTTTCTGACCATCAGGCATATACTTTAGTCTTGCTTTTGTGAGAACAAATATTTTCTGCAACAAACCGAACTCACCAGACTGATCATTTGTTCTGTGACCACACAAAGATTAAGGACATGACAGCTGAGAGGCACAAAAAAATTAGAAATAGTATTTTTTATTTTTACCAATACAGTTGAATACCATAGGCTACAAAACAGGAACTCTGCTGCTTAGAACATACTAATCTTTCTGCCAAATCTCAGTTGTGAAGTCGCTGTGTAAACAACTACGCATCTTCTGTGCTCATCACATTAATTCTGGCAACACACTATGAGGTCTTACCCATACATGCCTTTGAAACTGATAGTTTCCTTCCTCAGAACTGCTACACAGAGGTATCATCCTCCCCAACAAGTGTTTCAGCCTTTCTTACACAAAGCACCTTTGTGATTCTGTGTGGAGCTTGCTGTGTGGGATGGCAGCTAGAGGAAATGCGCATTGCACAGTTTTAGGAGTATCCCCGCTCCAAATTTACAGTCTCCACCCAGGCACATAGAATTCAAAGAAGGACAAGACAGTAGAGGCAACGTGCAAGAGATAAAGAGTGAGGAAAAAGGAGTATCTGCACTGGGCACTTTAAGGCTGTAGTTTTACAGATTTTAAAAAAAGCATGAAAAGCTGAAGGCATGGCAAAAATTTTGCAGAAAGAAGGAGATAGCACAAGGGAAAACTGAAAGTGCTGTGGGTGAATCTGTGCGCACAGAATGTAAGAATTCTGTTTTGCCTTTATGAACTACCTCTATTTTTATGTCTAACAGCTGCTTTTCACTCTCTCAACACACTGAACTGTGCTCCTTCCACTAAAAGGAGAAATAACAACTACTAATTTGCCAGGGGAAAAAAAATAGCCAACACAGTAATTAAGAGCTAGTAAGGAATGAGCATGGTTACTTCAACGCAAAATGGCTTTTCTGATTTCTCTGGGAAAGGTGTTAAGCCTGGAAATAAATACCTTGCAAACAGCAAACAGCATAAAGAGTCCAGGCTCCAGTGTTGTATTCTATGGTCTCTGGGGGACTGAGGGCAAGCACACATGGACAGAAGTGCCAAGCCAAAGACAAGCTGAGGTAGGGCTTTTCCAGCAGGCCAGCAAGCCCCAAGTTTTGGGGTCAGCCTGGACTCTGGGAAGGTGGTTTATACATCAGCAAAGAGCCTGAACCTGATTCAAGGCCACAGGATGTGCACAGCAGCAAGGAAAACAAGCCAGTCAGCCCCTGTGTATAATAAGGGCTAAATTAAGCAAAACTGAGACAAGAAACCCATGTTGAACCTACCCTTGTATTCCTTTACCTCTCGCTTGACAGCTACTTGTTAAAGCGTAAAAGTTTCCTAGAGGTGAAGGCCTGGAAACAAATGTTAATGAGCAGCACAGAGTCTGAGGCACCAGCAGGTGCTCCATGACCTGCAGGCTACCTGGTCCCAAATGTGGGAGGGTAACAACAGAGTGGCCACTCTCAGGGAACACAGGAAATTAAAAAAAAGAGTGGCAGCCTCTACAAAACCCAAAGAAAGGTGGAAACTACAATTATATGACCCAAACACCATCTCCTACTGTCCGTACAGGACCTAGCAGAAGTAACAGCAGCCCTGCAGCTTTCCTTGTTGTGTCCTGGAATCCAACTCCCTGTCCTGGTTTACCATTTTCTCACTGCCACCCCCACACCAGGACTCGCACCAGTCAAGAGCTGAAGCTAGTACTACATCTGACCTGCTTCTAAAAGGCCTCTCCTGAATTAAAGCACGTGGCTGGGAAACTGCTTCTCTGAACGGTCCCCATCTAGCTAGGGAGACATGTCAGACACTGCTGGGCCAAAGGTGAGACAAAGGCTCATTTCAAAACCACCATGGGTGACCAGGTAGACTTCCATATGAAAGACAAGGATGAAACAACAACTTGGGAACATTTCACTGCCTCAGGGAAGATCAGCTGAATCCACATTCTAAGCATCTCTAGGATATACAATAATCTTTTCCTGTCAAAGTATTTCTAACACAATTTTCTGTTTCTATCCAAAACAACATTTACGACACAAAATGCCTTCTACGCAGAAAACGTGGCAGTAGAAACAGTTTTCATGAAAGGAGAAGATTTCAATATTGAGAGCTACTTTGTACAGAAGAGCCTCAGCTTCCGTAGGAAGAGAAGCAAAATATCTGCAGATGTTTTATAAACCCACAGACTTGCTAACATACATCTATCTACAGATAGAGGCCACTTTCCCAGCAGAATTTGAGCACTTACGGTTAAATGGGAGCAAGGTTAGGAGTCTAAGTTTTAGTACAGAATAGATACATCTGGGATTCCTGTGGAAGCAGAGAGCAGACTAAGAGCATGACCATTACACCCCCTCTACCCTTCAGATACAGCATTCTGCACAGCTGGATCAGAGAGCTGCTGCTCTGCCTGCAAATGTGAGTACCTGCAGACCTCACTGATCACGCAGTTTCAGCAGCACATTTCTAATGCTTTGGAAGGGATGCTGTTAAGAAACAGCACTGGCAGAAGCCATTTACATACATCTTATTCCTCTCACAGAAAACAGGAAATTCTTCAAAGAACAGGAGCCAGGGGGTTGGTATTCCCAACGCTGCCTTCAGAGAGTACACAGATGCCGTCTCCAACCTACAGCCTGTCACTGCTCTAAGGATGCATATCAGACACCCTTATTTTCTTCAGGAAACATAAACAGATAATGAGACCATATATTTTAATTCTAAAGTGTCTCAGCACTGATGGATTAAATACATGGCATAAAAATGTCATGCATAAAAATGTCAGTCATCTTTCTTTCAGGTGTACTATATATCTCTGGGTGGCCACTGCTACCAGAAGTCTTGAAGGAAGAAAGAAGATCTGAATTAAATCATATTCTCCCTCAGACATACTTTTTTCCTGTTGAACAGAAGTGACCAAACATTTAATTTGAATCAGTAATGGAAAACAGCTCTCGGTCACATGAACAAATCCTCTGAAGAATAAAATGCACAGTGCTGTCCTCATCCAACTTGATTTCCCTGAACTCAGAGAAGTGCACCTGGTGTCTCATTTCACCAGAGCTTAGTTTTGTGCAGATTTAACGGCTATGCCTATACGAAACATGAGGTATGGAAGTTAAAGCAATCTTAGCAACAGATACAAATATTTGTTTAACATGCTTCAATTGCACTTCAAAACATTTTTAGGATTTTATGCAAAAATAGATATGTAGCAATGGTTCCAATTTAGGATCAAAGTGATCTGCAGTCTAAGATGCGGCAAAGAAAGAACAGAAGATGAAAAAAGTTTATTCTTTTTGCTTTATTATAACTCCTTCAAACTTTATTGATTTCAGAGGAAATTGTTCACAGTTCACATGTTGTTAGTGAGGACAGAAAGGGACTTGCTGAGCTGTGATTAATTACCAACTTATTTCCTTCTTCCTGTAGAGAGAAAAACTCCCAGAAATGCCAGTGTCAGTGCAGACTGACACACATCTTATCAGTTTTTGTGTTACCTATTCCTTGAATTATACATGTGAAAGTACGGCACTGTACAGATTTTGGCTGGGCTCAAGTTGATTTTCTTCACAATAGCTTGTACGGTGCTGTGTTTCGGGTATGTCACCAGAAGAGACCAGTCCAACTCTTTCACGTAGGGTTGAAGGAGACTGCAACAAGGAGATGGCAAAATACCAAAAGGGAAATCATGTTCCTTGGGAAAATATTGAAGAACCGGTTGCACAAGAAAGATGTGGACCTGTTGGAGTGGGTCCAGAGAAGACCACAAAAATCATCACAGAGCTAGGAGCACCTCTCCTGTGAGTACAGGCTGAGGGAGCTGAGAAGTCAGCCTGGAGAAGAGAAGGCTCTGGGCAGACCCCACTGTAGCCTTCCAGTACCTGAAGGGGGCCTATAAACAAGACAGAAAGTGATTTTTTACAGGCAGATAGGGATAGGACAAGGGGGAATGGCTTCAAACTAAAAGACAGGTATTAAGAAGAAATTCTTCACTGCGAGGGCGGTGAGGCACTGGCACCACTGGTTGCCCAGAGAGGTGGTGGATGCCGCATCCCTGGCAGTGTTCAGCGCCAGGATGGGTGTGGCTTTGAGCAACCTGGTGTACAGGGAAGTGTCCCTGCCCACCTTGGAACAAGATGCTATTTAAGGTCCATTCCAACCCAAACCACTCTATGATTCTGTGACAACCAGTGCTTGTAATGCAGGGCTGTTCTAGGTATTGCTGTGCAGAGCTTACACAGCATGAAGCAAATAGCTTGGGAGTGGGCAAGAGTCTAGGAGGGGGCACAGCCAGCATGGCCAACCCCAAGTGACTCTGGCTGGGGCCAGCAGGTGACTGGAAGTACCCTGTGGGGCTGAGATGCCCCACAGGGTTCACAGGGACAGCAAAAGGAGGATGGTCCTAACAGTACATCCTATGAACTTGGATTTCACAAAGCAGCATTTCATATAGCAGCTTTTCAAGTATTTACGTAAAAACTTCAGGTATTTATATCAAACTTCAAATACATCCAGATGTGCTTTTCTTATCTTCCTTCTCAATTTTAACTCATGCAGGTCCCAGAACAACTGTACATCTCCAGCTTAGAAGGAACTTTGAAAACCATTAAGGATAACATCTTTTCAATGATAACCAGTCTTATTTCAGGTGTTACTTTTGGAATATTGTGACAGCTGCTTTTAAAATACACGTAACAGGACCAGCAACAGACCCATACCCACTGAGGCTCATCACAGTCCCCCATGTACTACTGCAGACCTTGTTGTGAATCCTTATCTGATCATTCCCTCCTGTAACCTATTATATGAGTAAATTTATGTGAATCTGGATTACAATCCTTATTTAAAATCCCATTGACAGATGTTACAAACATTACAAATGCTTCAACTTTATGTGTGCAAATATGGAAGTATTTAGTTTTCACACTGCAGACAAGAAAGTAAAGTATTTTAATAAGGAACCTAAGCTATATACACCCAAATGGTTTTGTATAATTAACTCAATTTTAATTTGTTTGCCTGAAACAAAAATGTTAGTTCAGCCAGGAGCTACATCTAGTGATTATATTACAGTTTGCAATCACACTCACAAGCTATAGGGACACAAATTAATTTAAATCCAATTTTGAATCTGATCATGGCCACCATTAAAAATATCCTACAATTTTATCAAACTGTAGTGTTTGGAGGGCACTTCCTCCAACAGATTATCTTTAGCTTCCTTTTTTAAAAAAAGTAAAATCTAAAATAGGCCAACTATTTCTAAGAATGAGACTAATGAAGATGATCTTTTTACTCACATGAAAAAAATACAGACTTATTTGCAAGACGTGGAGGCCTCAAGCTTTACATCAAGAACTTGATGGTAAGAGAAAAATTATGTTCCAGGTATCTGTCCATATGGACTTCTGTCCATAATACAAACTGATAAAACCTGTCTTATCCTACACAGCAGCACTGAATACATATAAACTTACAGATTATGTTTTTTACTCTATTTTATTACTGTGTAGTCCATTTTCTCCCTAAAGCATCGAATTTTATTTTTCCCTTTATTCCGAGCCTATTTCAATTATTTCAATATGGAATGCTACATTTCCTTAGAATATAACACATCCCTCTCCTTTTTTCTCAAGTGTGTTACTTTTTTTTTCCCCAAGACACCATCTTTCCTCACATGCTCATAGTGGCAGCATTTTCTCTCTGACTCAAGCTCCCACACCTATCTTTCCATTTCCTCTTCCAAATTACATGTTTATCTTCTTGTTGCTCCCTCTGCCCTTTCTACCAACACCCAGCCATCTTCAGCTCCCTCAGTTTCTCCACTGCTGCCTCCTCATTATCCCTTTCTGTGCACCCATTCCTGGCTCCCAGTCCGCAAAGCAGCTCCAGCACACCCAGCTGAGCACTGGTTTTGTGTGTCTAGGCTGAGCTATGCTCCCGAGTCAGATTTCCAACCTGCCTAGCTGCTGAAGGTGTAAGGCTGGACATGAGGCAATGAAAGATCATTATTCCTGAAATGTCCCAAAGCACTCCAGTAAAGCCAGGAACACCCCCTGATGTCACTAAAACCTTTTCATCTGTAGATTTTGTAATGGAGTGAGAAAACAGCATTCACTGAGTCAGGAGACATTGTCCAAAGCTACGTTAGGACAAGACTTGCATAATCATATTGCTTTAAAATTGATATAACAGCACTTCTCATCGAGATCCACAGATGTTCAGGCTGATGCAATGGTATATCACTTTTCCCATGCTGTTAGATATCACTTTAAACATGATTTCAAATACCTGAATGCAACTATATGCATTCACACGGCATAGAAGCTTGAGTTCATAAGCTACATTATGTCATCAATGCAATACCCAGCTGTGAAAGACAATCTCATCCAGACCTTCTCCTCCATTATCTCGAACCTTTTTAAAACATACCATCAGAGAAGGAGAACACACAAGAGCAGAAAGTGGTTATAAACCACGCTGTACCAAGGCAGCTTGAGGTCAAGTTGTAGAATGAGATATATTGATTTGGAGATCACAATACACTGACTTTACTGGTGTGGGGGGCAAAAAAATCAGGTGTTATTTTTCTTTACTGATTAAATACACCAAGATTGTGGGTTCAATCCCCACACGGGCCATTCACTTAAGAGTTGGACTTGATGATCCTTGTGGGTCCCTTTCAACTCAGAAAATTCTGTGATCTGTGATATGTGAAATAGATGTCAAAGGCCAGATGTCACAATTCAGTGGCACCTGAATCTCATACAGAGAGTATCCTGGAGATGTACTGTCATTTTACTCAAAACACCACAGTAAGGCAAGAATCTCACAACTGCTTTGTATTAAAAGATGGATTTAGAGCAAAATTCCACTGAAAAATACAGGAACCTATGTTAACTGACATCAGCTGAGTTTCACTTCACTGAGAGAACTCTTTAGATGACCCAGGAGACATAAGACTGAATGCTCATTAAAAAGTCTTTGACATCTCCATTCCTAACCAACCGTGTCCACCAAGCACCCACTTTGCTGCTCCAAAGCACTCATCCAAGCTTCCAGCATCCAAGCAGCCCTACACAACTAGTCACACCCACAAAATCCTTACAAAGGGATTTAAGGATCCTGAGACCAAAGTTTAGAAACCTCCAAAGGTAAAAAATAAGAAAAGACCTGACAATGCAGAGGTTTTAAGAAATTTTTAGGTTCTACTTTCATGCCAGCACAGCCTAATCATGGGGCTGGGTTGTGTAGTGTCACAGTTGAGCACCCTGACACCTCTACTCTGGGAACAGAACAGGATCATATGCTGCTGAATGCAGGGGAATCACTGGCACAAACATTTAGTCACATTTTGAAACAAAAAGGGCCTGCATAGACACCTAATGCTACACGACTCCAGACAGGAGCCAAGTACCCAAATTCCCCGGGAGCGCAAGTCCTGACACAAGCCTGGCAGCTTTTCCTACTGCACACCTCAAGATATTCCCTTCGCAAAGCCTCTCCTCAGCACCCCGGCAGTCCCACCCACAGCTGGGTCCCCACACTGACCCAGCTGGGCCAGCTCCAGTGCACAGCAAACCAGAGAGGCCAGCACACCTTCTGAGACAAGTGCTGTAAGACCCGAGTAAGTTCCACAGTTACTTCGCAAATTATTCAAAAAACCAACAAGTGTAAGCGTCTCTGACACAAATGCCCCACTGCATTCTCACCAGTACACTGGCACTGGCTTGGCAAGCACATCCACCCTCACTGCTGATGCTGTTTTGGTTTTTCCTCTTTTTCCTTATATAGTCTGTGTATTCTTTACACATATATTTGTATCTTTTTGTATCAGTGGCTAGTTTTCCCAGTAACTTTCCAAGGCCTTCCCCTAGGCAGAAAGACAAAACAAATTCCAGTGCTCGAAGCCCCAGGGGGTACAAGACCCTGATGCTATCTTGGTTCTTCCTGGCTACCAAGGTTGAGAACAGCTCTTCAAGGTGCAAAGTACAGCTAGTGCCAAGTGGGGGACTCCAGAGAATGGGCTTGACCGGGGGGGGAGTTGCACCACCACTTGTCCTCCTAATTGGTGCTTTTTATCAATTACACTAATTTCCTAAAACTTATAGAAACTGTATTCACCCGGTGTGGGTGGGCTTTTGTGGACCTTCTCCATAACTGCCTCTGGAGGCCTCCAAACAAAGATCCACTTTTACACTACCTCCCATATTAACCTCATCTCGAGTTTCATTTCCAGGTTGAAAAAGGCAACACTGCCAGTGGAAAATAAAGTTCTCCTAGATTTTATTTTAAAAGATGAATGTTTTTGCCATGCTGTTTCCTAAGACACCTCTGCAGGCTCATTTGCCACTTTACTAAACGGAACTGTGAAGCAGGTGGTTATGAAATAATGCAAACTGAATTTCTCAAAATGCTATTGATGACATGGACCATGTGACATGGTCAATCTTAATGACAATTATATTAATCAAGGAATCGGAGAGTACCTTGAGCCTCTGTAAATAAACATGCATTATACTCAAACATAAGGGGCGGGTTTAGTTAGATGGCCAAGCAGATACACTGGGTTAGGTTCTTGGAGCGTAAATAAAGCCAGTATCATTGCTTCAACTTTATGCAGGTGACTGCAGCTACAGATAGTAAGTAACAAAATAATCAAAGCAATTTGAACTATAAATGGAATTATTTCAAAACTAAATTTGGCCAGAAGTTAAATATTTGCCTCAATTACTCCAATAAACTATAACTGAAAAAAAAAAATTGAATAATAAAGGTAAAAATGACTATATAAAAGAAACTAAACTGGGCTTTCTCTTTATTTAGGCTTATGTCATCTCATCAGTTTACATAGTCCAGAGGTGGAGAGGATCAGGCTAAATGAAGAAACTTTTTATATATTCTGTTTCAGTCAACATATTGATCAGCAGCAAAATGAAAATGTTTCTGTTATAATCTCCTGAAACTTATGAAGTACAACAATAAAAACCTCAGCAGTTCTGACCAATTGACTTCAAAATTGAAACAATCTAGGCAGGAAAGTCCCAACATCACCCCAGCCCACTCAGCCTTCACCTCACCAACCAAGGATTTTTTCAGTACAGTATATTATGTAGTTAATCATGAGCACATTGCAATCATTAGACATTGAAATCACTGAAGTTTGAGAGCTGTAAAGGATTCTCACTCAGTCAGTAGCAGCTAATGTCCCAATCATTGGCATAATGTGCCACTGCAGAGCCATGGGCGGCATCCAACAAGGAACTTAAGGATACCAGGGGCAGAACAGCTCAACTGTTTTATCTATCTGAGCCTCAAATGCACATCAGCCAGATACATAAATCCTTACTTTTTGAATTTTAGTTAGAAAACTTGAATAAAGTGTGGTATTGGTCATACTCAGCCTTTCAAATTAAAATAAGACAAAACCTGGCATTGTATCTCTTAAGGAAGTAAAACTACTACAACACATAACGCATCCAGCTTCAAACTCTTGCCAGAATTATTTACTGCCATTAAAAATAAATTACAAGCAACTCAAAGAAAATAAGAGGCAAACAGATGATGAGAAAACAGGTATTTCATTGCCCTTACTGTCTTTTAACATATATTAATTGTAGAGGAAAGTACATCTTACTCTGTCCTTGCTGTGTTACACAATCTCTTTAATAAAGATGCCTTCCCCCACACAGGCAGACTTGCACCTTAAACTGACGTAACTCAGAGAATGTCAACCTGTGGTCTTTCTTTGCCCTACTTCCTCCTGATTTAGCTTCTGTAGTCCTTCACAGAACAGCAGCAGCAACAAAAAGGAAACAGTGAGCCCCTTCCTGTGACAAGGATCTTCCACCTTCAGTCACACATTAGCAACACCTTAAGCAATGTGGCAGAACCTCTGCCAGCCTCAGGGCCACTGTGACAACTTAATAGAGAAATGAAGGGCAAAACTCATTTGCACGCATATTCAAAAAAACACACAGATTTGAACCAGAAAAAAATGGAAAGGGAAAAAAAAAACCTTATTATGAAGAGCTCAGATGTCTTCAGATCTATAAATCCTCTGAGAATGGATGGAATGCTAACGAGAAAGCTGACACCACTTGCCAAATATCAGTGTGTGTGCACAGACTGGATATGGTCTGGAGTGGCTGCATATGCTGCAGGTTGGTTCATGCTGGATTACTGCACAAAATTAGCAATGCCAAAGAGATACTCTCTGCCTAGTTCCTCTTCACTAGCAAATATTTTATGCTTAACTTGAAGGACTCCAAGACCTCTGGGAAGCAGAGGTAATAAAAAAGGTCTGTGATCCTTCTTCAAGTCCTTTCTTCCCAAATTTCACTGATACTGAACTTACAGAACTCCTTCCATTTGCCTGGCAAGCTTTTTGCTGGCAACAAAAGGTTCTCCCCAGCCTCAATATTACTTCATTGACGTAGTTAATTATTTATTTTACTTGTCCTGACTTCCACCAAACTGCCTTGCAGCGTTTCGCTATCTGCTGGCCTGCCACAAGCCTACAAGCGCCACTTGCCCTGAGAGAGGAGGAGAGCAGCTTTTTGGAAGCACAGGCTCCCAAGGCAGACTGCCAGGTTCCGCCCCACAGATGGCAGAGCTCACCCGCGGCAGCTCTCTGTCCTGCTCTGAGAGCTCTCAAAAAGACAGTCACTGCAGGTGGATGTGCACTAGGGGAGGTGAGAGCGAGCAGCCTTCGCGGAGGGTGCGTGCACAGGAACCTCACGCTCCCACCACGCACGTGGCTGAGCAGGGCACAGCCCATGGCCCACCCCTCCAGCTGTACTTATGGCATACCCCCTGGCACATTTCCTGGGCACTACAGGTCCCGTGTGCTGAGGGCACACCTCACCACCCTCTGCCTATGGGGCTGGTGATCTGCACAACAGGCAAACCTGGTTTTCAAGCCTGACCCTTAAAAAACCACAGACATACCCAAGGTGTCCAGTTCACACTAGTGAAACTCCACTATCAGGACTCCACTAGCAGGACAAGTAATTCATCTGTGACTTACATTATTATAAATCAAAGCAAAATCCAACCAAGGAAAAGCTCAAGCATTACAGAGAGCAAAAAGTCACTGTCAAGCATCCTATTACTGACCAAATACATGAAAAGAACATTGTCATGATCCCCAAAGTGAATACTGAACACCCTCAGTGCTCACAGTGAAAATTGAGAGCACCATGTACCTAATGAACTGTGCATTGTTACTGACGGAAATATCAGATTTCCTTTATTTAGGGGAACAGAATTACAAAATAGTTACTGGAGAGAGACTCACAAACATCCACAGAGGTTGCTCATTAAAGAGTAAGAAGCTTGTAATATGTAGAATGGGAAACTGTATAAAGCAACACTGGGTTTACTTGCTTTGCCATTCTATTTTACATTTTCTATAATGCTAAGAACATACAACTTTTATTGGTTCAAGCGAAAATTCACTCTTACACCTGTGCAGCATCTACAGGTAAAAATCTGAAATACTTACCATTTCTAAACACCTGTTTAGACTCACTTAAGTACAACAGAAATCACAAAAACACCCCAGCTTAAAAAGACTTCTAAACCTAAACCAGCAAACAACTCAGGCAGCAGCTGCAATTATTTCAGCAGTGATTTTTTGGGTTCTTTTTTTCCTAGGCACACAGCAATTAATGTGTGCACCTGTTATTCCGGAGAAATTTCCGAAAAACTGAAATAAGCGTTTCAGAATCTATATCTAAACTGAAAAGAACTAGGAGATACGTGGTCTATACCTGCTCCATGTTGTTAACCTTCATGGCACTTGTGTAATGCCAACTGTTTCACGTCTGTCTGCTTCAACAATAACACACAACAAAGAGCAGTTTTTTGTGAGAATAAATAACTACACAGAGCACCTCTAGAAAGCAATAGGCTATATGAAAGAAGGTGGAAAATGACAAGTTGGGAAGAAACAGGAAGACAACTGCAAGGAGAGTGGCACAGACAAAACGAAAATGGCAAGGCCAGAGCTGGTGTCAAACTTTCTGCAGACTGAAGTAATCATTATCACCCGAGGGGGAGTGCAGAGGTGGTATTTTCTGTGGGACAAAGTCTTCCTTGTGCCAGAGGTATCCTGTGGGACCACCACCATTGCAAACAAACTGGTCAGTGCTTTGCCGAGTTCAGCTTAGCGCTGGAAACAAAAGAAAGAGACCACTGCGGTGTCTTGGCCTTTGCCTGTGAGTAGCTCCACGTGCACACCTGAGACTCAAACGCCACACTGCTGAGAACACCTGTTTGCTATGTGGGAGAACATCTCAAGTCCCCAGCCCTTTAGGCATCTCTGCACCATTTTGGTCCTCCCCCCACTTCAGTACAAGCCATTCCTAAAAACCATACTTTATATTTCACTTTATCAGCCTCAATGAAACTTGTCCTTACCTGTCACCTAAAATGCAAACACAAATAACGTGTAATTTCACTTTGGTATCCAATCGTGCACATATTAAACTTTTCTATTAGAAGTCAAAGAAGATAACATTTATATTTAGCTTTGCTCTATTTAAACTTCCTTAACAAGATGAATATAATTACAGACAGGTCCGCAATGCTGTTGGCATGACTTTACCAAATTCCATGGCAATTTGTCAATTTAAATTAGCTGAGAATATGGTAATAATGTTACATCACAAGAAGTACAACAGAGAAGTAACTTGGGACAAAACAAAGAAAGGGATACGCTGTAAGGAGCCAAAAGAAGGGCAAAATTAGTACTATTAATACCATTCATTACTACCAGCGATTTATGATGATCTGCCAAGTACTTATGTCAAAAGTTCTGCAACTTACATACACTGAGATATGCTGGAAATATGCTTTAAAAATTGCCATGCCACACAAGACAGGCCACCTTTCACAGTGGTCTTCCAGCTGAAGGCTTGACTCACTGTCCTGCTGGCTGATTATGCCTCATTAATAGGTGAAATAAGTAAAGACTGTAGCCAACTTTTCTTGACCCCAAATGGTGATCGATTTATGTCCTCCATAAAACCAACAGCTTTTGTAATTTTTATCCTGACTCATTTAACTACAGCTCCTGTTCATGGGCAGCAAATGCCTAATCCTTAGGAGCCCACTGGGAGGCCAGCATCTTCCACACATCCATGTCTGCCTTGAAGCCAGACAGTGCTAGATACAGAAGGTATTTACCCGACATACCTCTGTGTTTGTTGTCCTTGGCAAAAGTCAGTTTTCTGCTCAACTACAGGATGAATGTGTTTCTTCATGCCTTATATACAGGCACAGATTTTAGTGAAGCAATATTTTTTAATATCTAATCATTGATGTTTAAACATAGAAACAGCATAAGAAGCAATTATTCATCACAAGGGGGACAATCTAAAACAAGTAAATGCTTATGAGTAAGATATAAATTCAGGTACAAAAAGAGCCTGGAGTCTCCCTGTACTTGCTTCCTCCCTTTCTGTGACTCACAGGAATAAAGTGTTTCTTCTAATTCACTGTATCTAGGTAAAACCAAAGAAATATTAGAATCACTCACAACTCATCTTTTACAAATAGAATACCAAAACAAACAAGAAAAATGTAACAGCTAAAACGTGGAACTGTAAATGTCCTTAGATTACACAGCAAAATATCTTAACAAGAATTAAACTGGTGGCTGCCAACTCCATGTAATTTTACTTAATGCTTTAACTAACTCTGAAGTTTTCTGTAAAAATTCCATCAGCAGCTAAATCTGGCACAGAGAACATGTGGAAAGCAGGACTGTATACCAAAGGCAATGCTGCTCTTGCGCTATACAGATACTAAACTAAAATAAATAAAACTGTGCACATCTGTCTGCTAAAGGCAGCCTTGCATCTTTGGTGACCTGATGACTGTGACTTCTTACAACGATAAACTTATTTAAGTTCATTCTGTTGGTCTGAGTTAACAAAACTAGTGTGTGTACCCAAGGAGATCCTTGTAGAGGTTATGTTCTTCCTGCTGCCACTTAAACATATCCAATTTCACTATTCTTGTCACCCACTGATAAAACAGTATGTTTTCCAGAAGTTTTTAATACTTGAAGGTCACATTTTCTTGGTCTGAAATACTGTAAAACTTTTTTTCCTTATGTTTCCACTGTTTTCCACAAATATATATTGAAACGACCAGATTTCACATAGTTTAAATGTAGACAAAATCAGTATGATCCTTTCAGGTTTTTTCACTGAATTGCCCTTGACAAGAAACCATCATTTCTCTTTCACCTAATGAGTTATACCTACAAAAAGACCTGGAGCAATTTTCAGGCTCAGCTTAAGATTGATACTGGTTCTGACTGAGTGACGGGTAAAGAGGCTTTTCATGTGGCCCAGCAGATTACATTCTTAAAAGAGGACTCTGTGACAACCAGGTTTTCAGATGCTAAGGCTAAAAAGACAGAGGAGGAACATGGGTTTGACAACTGGCCATCTGTCTGTGCCCTCAGCAACATCGGCAACCTGGTAAGCACACATCAAACAGAGATTTTTTTCTTGGATAGATTGCAGCTCTCCAACCATCCACAAAAATACTCAAAAATGAGAAAACATCTGCAAAGATGGCAGGAAACAGAACTCTGGTCTTCATAATTTCCCCCACTCAGATAAAAAAAATCACTCAAACTGCCATTCACTACGAGTAGTCACCATGAAATCAAGTATCACTGCGCACTCACTGCGCACACACCGCGCCCCATCACATCAGCAGAACTATTCTAGACTTACAGAGCTGTAAATCAGATCAAGAAGTTGACTATCAACAGGTGCTTCTACTACAATGAGATGCTTCCTGGTTATAACACCTTTATCAACTCCACACAGAAGAACATCCTAATTATTTCAGTATTTTACTGTATGTGCGATTATTCTGGGGTGAGAACTCCCTAGTTTTTCAGCATTGAGAAAGAAGAATAAGCAAGAACCAGTGATTGCGCACACACAAAAAAATATATATAATTTCCAGAAAGCCTAATGACCTGGAATACTGTGTCTAAACCACCGCCTATTTTTTCTACTTGAGAGCAAGCAATGTCTGTCACAAACACCTTACACCTTTTTGGGTAGGAACATGACAGCTTAACGGTGCAAAGTAATCCTGTCTTCTAGCTTAGCTCTTAATATGAAAAATTCTTCTCTATAAACTTGAAATGGAACACTTATTTAAAGAAACAAAATTTGAAGATGGCAACCTGCAAGAGATGAAATGCAGAATGCTACACAATCTGAAGGAACTTATCCTTTAATTATATACTACTTTCTACAAATGGTATGTGACCATTTTTTGCACTCTGTTTTGGCAAACAGTACATTTCATTATCCAGGTGACATGCTGTTGCCCCTTTTATTTCTGATCAATGCCTTGAGGCTGGAAGGAAACATCTGCAAGGTTAGCTAGTTTCTTTGAGCTTTCTCTTTGCCCTTAATTCCTGGCTCCAGACAGGCTCCCACTGAGCATTACAGACCGCTCCCTTGGAACAAGTAATTCAGCTCCATCCTAATTGCCAGGATATGCCACCATCTTCTGTGACAGACAGGAGAGGACAAGGCTCACACAGATCCTCTGCCTTCAAGGAAGCCACAGAAAGGTGCTCACCCCCCAGCACTGAACCAAGGATGTTTTCTGCCTGGTGCCTTGCAGAGCACACGCAAGACCATGACTTACTTAGATGCCCTTGCAGTAGAGGAATACAATTGCTGATACAAAACTCCCAGGAAATAATGGGTCCTCCCAGGAGAACTCTGACTTGTAAAAGCAACAATTGCCCCTGTTCCTTAGGCAAGGCTCTTTCTTGCTCTTCCTTCCATATTAGTGGGATGGATGCTATCTTGAGTGAGCATGCAGAAGGCTGTTGGAGGAAGGAGACGTTAATTCTTGTTTGGGCTCTCTTTCAGTAAGATTTTCTAGCTACTGCTGCATGAGACAGTAGGTTTACCCTTATGAGTCAATTTTATGTTGTTAAAAGGGGCTCCTTTTCCTCAAACGAGGCATATTCCATGAAATACCTGTAAAAATCTCCACCCTCCTGCAGTAAGGAGGGCATAAATTGTCCTCTTTTGCAGGATTTATTTAATGCCGAAGCAGAATTATACATTGGAGGGGTTTTTTTTCATTTACTCACATTTCATCCCTTTCTTACTTTTAATTTTAAGTGAACTCTCCCAGCAAATTTAAATTTACTTTCACTCTAGATGCTGAAACTATTTTTACTCAGGAGTGGTTTGACTCTGACTCAAATGAGAATTTACATTCTACACAGTAAGTAATCCATGGGAAAAAATATGCCAGGTATCTTCAGCTCTTCATTTATGAGCAACAAAAAATACAGGAAATTAGTAGAGACTAACAGGAAAAGGCAGAAATGGCATTAGTCCCAACATAGAGAAAAATGATCTAAATTATGTTTGGCAGAGTGAACTCTTCTTTCAAATGTATGTTTCTTACCATGTTAACACTTTAACAGTGACAGCCTACAGGTTTATTTTTAGGTACTAATATGTTAAAATACGTGATGAAAGTAGAGAAAGAAGCTACTGAAATTGTTTTCTGTAAAGAAAGAGCATTCAAGCACTCTCCCCAATTCTCTGTGCTCGGAAACCATTCAAAACACAGTGCACACATTTTCTGTACAGAAAAACACCTGCATAAAAATTGTGATGCTTTTAAAAGAGCTAAACAACCCATGTTAATACGTAGACTGCTATGTGGTGTGGCAGCTTGACACTTCTGAAAACTAGACCATTAATTTAAATGCCTAAAACCACATTTTTCTCACTGAAAGGAAGAAGTTCACAATTTGACATAGTTGCTCTTAGTATTGGTACAGTAGGCAGCTGAAAGACCACAGCAACTTGCTTCACCAGACTCGCACAAAATCTCTGCAAGACCATGCTCACCAAAGTGTATGTTTTTTTACATGATGCAGTGATGGGGACTGAGTTAATTTCAGACAGGCTTTTTAACAGCAATGCAAGACAGAGCTGTCAGACACAAACCCAGCAAGGGTTTGCCAACAAGGCAAGCTCGGTGACACTGTGAGTACAACGGTGGTGGTGATACTGCTTTTCACAACCCTCAACACTGCACTTAATGATGCACTTCCTTACCACTGTGTTCTACTAGATCTCTTTCTAGGATGAGTAATTTGTTAAATCACACCTACTGAATTTCTTGCAGTATTTATCAAAAAAGTATCTATAGGAATGTATGGGTAGGTTTCGCGTACGTACTGCACACAGACGGTAGAAGGTAGTATAAAGGTTAGAAGGTAGCATAAAGTTAGAATGAGGACACATTAACAGAAGTTCATAGAATGGAAAATGCTTGTCTTAGAGAGATTTTAAAACTGAAACTTTAGTAACACCTGACCCAAAACTGCTTTTTTAAAGTGCCCAAGGCTGTATTCAACATTACTTCATCTACAGAATCTTTAGTGAAAAAATCACAGTTCTTCCCGTGTTATATCTAAACCAGATTCCCATCGCATACCACAAACTTCTCTCTCATGGAAACAGTGTAGTAACAGCAAAAAATGTTAAGCCATATTTGATAGGAAAGTTAAAACTGAAAGATGTAGAAACTTCCAGGTATTTTGAAACAGCATTAAACAGATGGCTACATAAAAGCTGTGTATCTAGTCTTCACCCCTCTCCTACTGTAACAGTAGATTTTAGGAATGTAATTACCTACTTAATAACCTGAACACAAAGTTACACACAGCCATCAGCACCAGGAAATGAACTGTGCTTGCACCAGCCTTTCCTAGGCTCTGTAATCTAGTAAAACTGATTACATCTAAACTAAAACCATTCAGGGCAATGGATTCCATTACAATCAAGTTCTCACCCTTCTAAGTCATACTTTCATGAACACTTTCATCTTATGTAAGCTACCACTGGTTCCAAAGAAACAGTCCAACCTTCCCTTCCCAATCCTTGCACAGCCAATGAGCACACTGCCTTGTCATGAACCTGACAGAGGAGCTGAGTCCAATCCAAAAGACACAGGTTCTAAACTAGACAGTTTCGGAAATAAAAAAAACAAACCAAATGTGTTCCATTCTGGTATTTTCTGATGCACACAATTATATGTTTTAGTTTAAAAACTGTTCTTCAGTTTTCTCTTTATTCCTGTATTTTACACAAATTGAACATCAATATTAAGACATGAATCATTTATCCCAAATACATTTTTCTTTACAACTTTGTGTACCAAAGACTTCAGTGTTATCAGTTACACCAGAATTTCAAAATTCTTCACCAAATGGAATATCTCATGTAGGCAGCTTTATAAAGCACAGAAGCAGCAATAGGGCATACCACAAAAGGAGAGAAAAACGTTATCTATATCTCTTTATTGTCAAGTGGTTCAAACACCTGGTGGACATAATGCACTAGAACTTCAGACAGTGGTTTCATCTCTAGCTATAAAGTTACAAGCAATTTAGTCACTCTTTCAGTGGCACAGTTCCTTATCTGTGAAATGCTTCACTACCCCAGTGAGGTGGAAATTAACTCATCATTTTACATGAGAGCTTCTGATCCTACAATAACCTCCTCAATAAAACACAAAAAGCCAAATATTCAAAATCAAAACCATGTAAGATAATAAACTGTCATTATTTTAAGCAAAAATAAACAAACACTTCAGACCAAAATTTCCTTGCTTTTTCAGAACTGCCACTGTTGCAGTCATTGTGCTGAAGTACAGAAGGCAGACATAAGTCCACTGCATGAATAGATGAGCTTTGCTGCCAAAATTAATCTGCATGTTCAGTTGTTATCTAGTTTATTTACAATATGCTGCAGTATTAGATCTCATTATTAGTTCTCATGTACAACCTTACTGCCACTGTCCTTCACTGCCAGTGAGACTTAAGAACATATTTGAATGAAGAAGTATTTCAGGACTGATATGATGTCCTCGTTTAGCCTCAGGGAAAAAAAAAAAGCAGGATGAGAAAAATCGTAAAAAAGAGAAAGTATCTTTTTTCGGGACAACCAAGCACTGCTTCTATGTAAAGCATGTCAAATGACATATAAAGTGAAAACAACTTCAGGGCATCACGCATTTTTATCTGAAAGATGACAGATCAGCAGATCTGTTCAGTCTGTACGGTTTCTGGAGGAACAGTGTTTCATACAGGGTTAGAAAAAGGAAACTAGAGATTCTTTTAAAATGGAGAACTCCACACATTCATAATATCTGGTTTAGATCCTGCAGAAAGAAAAACCATTAAAGAATCTAGTAATTTTTTATTTTCTTCTGCATACAGTTAAAGGAGAGTAAATCTTGCACAGTCACAGCACCTAACTGAACACCTCTTTTTATAAGAAATTAACCTACTTATTACTTTCTGACAATGAAATAAAAAATTATTAAATTGATAAACAATCTGCCTTCTATTTAGTGCCCACATTATGCAAAAAGACATGCTTTCACTAATAAATTGCTAATTACAACCTTCCCAAAACAGGTCACGTCTTTGCAGTGACAAACAGATCTAACAATTTGGAAGTGTGAACACTATGCATTAAGAAAAAAAAAGTGCAATGAAATACAGTCTAAAATGATTGTCTGAACTACTACTATTTTACTATGGGATTACAAGTAATATCCACATAAGCACTAACAAATGTCTTCTGGATCAGGCCTATCTATTTGGATGGATCTGCATGGTGCTTATGTACTACTTTAATACTTCAAAAGTGCAGAAAGAGGCTGTGCAATCAATCCAAGCAACAAGGGAAAAATGACATTAAGTCTGAGAAGCTGGTCCCAACAAAAAAGATCCCACACAGATAAACTTAACAGTTTGAAGAAAAAAAAACCACAAATAAACCTTAGGTCCTCATAATAGCTGTAATAATACTGGTACACTGACTGCCATGGACTTACCCTGATGTACTGCGAATCTAGCTCTGGGTTTATACATTAACATCACTGGTAAATGGACATAATGGGCACTAGAGGCAACTACAGTATGCTGAGGAAAACCCAGAGAGATGCTTAATTTGCTAGTATTGTCACTTGCCAAAGAATCCTGCTTCTCACACAGAATGCCTTCTTTCAAGGGCTTCTGCTCTTCCATGTAACCACCATGGCTAAACTGAGGCCATATTACACACTCACCTAAAAAATATATATCTAAAGGAAACAAAGTGTGAAAAACATTTAGTTCCAGGCATGACTAATAATGAGTAGTAAAATACTGTAATCTTCTACTTCTACTCTTATTCATTCAAATCTTTCCTTGGTTTGAACGTCCATTCAGTGAATATCCACTCCTCTGCCCATTACTCTAATGCTTGTGTTCCTGTGGATTGGAAAAACAGAAGTCATTGGGCTGAGTATCTGAAGCAACTGGACAAGGCCTGTTGGCTGATGGGTCCATGACCATGATCTAGAAGAGGCTGTATCATTGAGGGACAATTCCTGAGGACAATAATTAAAAAATGGTGTTACCACTCAGGAAGTGCACAGCTGCAGCAGTGTCAGCAAGAAAGTGCTCTCCTAAACTGTTACTATGCACAAGTCACTGCTGTTGACCCTGTACTGGAGGCTTGCCTGAATGCTGCACACGTTGCAGTACAGCTGCTGCTCTATGAGAACCTTCTCTTAAGAAGAAACCACTCACACACCCTTGATGTAATAAGCTGAAGTTTTTTTCCGAATAGCTTTCATTTTACATGCTTAACGTGAGAGCTTAGTGCCATAAGCCTGCCACTCAGTACACCACTGCACACCAAGAACACTGCAAAACAACTTCCTAAATCACACCACATGTGATATAACACTCTGTTAAATACGCAGGCAACACAGGGAATGTGAAACCCGTATACAAAGGGATGCTTTTTAAAAATCCTTAAACTGTGAAAAGGAAACTGAAATTTGAGAGTGGTCTAAGTAACAACCCACTTTCACCAATTTCTGCGGGCATTACAATTGTTTCTCAATAGTATTTGAATCATCAAGGTCCTGAGACTGGTTTTCAGCCATCAATTTCCTAAGCAAATGCTGACCCCTGGTAAATTCAAGGCTGGGGAATGTAAGGCACTCTTCCATTTCTCACTGAGCAAGTGCCAACACTTTGTTTCAACACTGATAAACCAATTTGTTTGCCATCAGTTATGCCCTTAGGCTTTTTACTTTATTCAGCTCGGAAGATAGAAACAAGAGACAGGTTTCACTTCCTGTTTTCTTGCTGTGGTATTTGGTTTAGAGAACAGTTCAAAGTAACTTTCAACTTCAATCACTTTAGTTAAATGATAAATAGTATCTCTGTTAAATAGTTTTTACTATATTGATTCAAAGGAATACTGCAGGTACTGTAAAGAAAAGCACACCTTTATTGATGCCAAGAGAACATGCAGGGGTTAGCACCTCCATGTGCATGCCTGACTGTGGTTCATTTTACACAGGCTTTTATACTTTCACTATTCTGGCATCTGCCCTTGTTTGTTTGCTCATTTAAAAGTTACAGTTTTAAGGGCTGGACTCTTACATAACTTGTGGATTCTTTATCTAAGGGTTACAAACATGGTAGATAGTTCCTATCTAACATATTCATCACATTTATCTAACTGGCACTATGCTATTCTATAACTGTACCTCATTGATTATGTTCTTCTACTTTCTATCTATTAAAACAAAACTTATGACTTTACATTTTTCTAGCCTTTCATGACAGCTAACATGCCTCTCCCTTCTTATCACCTTAGCCCACCGGGCTAGTTCCCTGCTTGCAGAAGCTGTTATAGTTAAGCCCAGTAGTTGATATGGCTCTCCCTTCTTATCACCTTAGCCCACCAGGGCTAGGCCCCTGCTTGCAAAAGTGATTACAGCTAAATGCAGCAGTCACACCTTAAGGTTTTGTTAATTCATAGCTGTGGTGAGGTGCTTATGTCACGTGAGGCCTGCGTTTCAGTATCGATCCTTTTGAAACTGTCTTTTAAAACCACACCAAAATAAAACATCTAATAAATTGCTAAAGGAAAAAGTATACTATGAGCAACCTAAAAATATATTGATTCTCAGCTACTGGGTGAAGTATTCTACTTCACTGAAAATGGCAGAAGTTGTCCTTTCCTTTAGTAGGAAGCAGTAGGGTAGTGAGGTGGAAAAACATTTTTCTGAGCAATCTTGGAGCCTGGGGACCATCTGGGAGTCTGGTCCTACAGCCAGATCCCAAAGTGTGCACAGAGGGAGCATTGATGGCTGTGGGAGTGCTGCCTCCACTGACAGGTTCACTTGCAAAGAATAAGAAAGAATGCAGTACTTTAACGTGATGTACCCTGCGAAAGAAAAATAATTGACAAAGATACTAGACAAACTGAATTAGTGAAAAAAAATGAACCAAAAAAAACCCACAAAACTTCTTCCTATATCAAATTTTAAAAATCCAGCTAAAAGAGACCAATGTACCATTTACTTTTAACACCTTATTAAGTAAAAGATAACTAACAATCAGGGAAAGCAAAAGAATGTGTTCAAGTTTCTACCTATATTTCCTCTTGAAAACTGACAAGCACAACAAATGCTGAAATACATTTTGAAAAGGTGTACATGTACAATCCAATTTATAACCACAAGCACGGATCCACTTAGAAACAATATTTAAACATTCAATAAAACAATTTTTTAGCCTTCTGAGTTATACTGACATTTCATTTAATGTCTCAGGAATTTAATTTGGTCAACTGCAGACAGCCTTGTATCTGCCATGGGACCAAATATGGCTCTCATGCATGGAACTAAGCTGCTGATGTGAAATCTGGCCAATTTGTTATTACAACTTAACTTTTCCCAGTTTTTTAACATGAATTAACTTTACACCATACACTGATGCCTTTGCTATGTTTCTGTTAGGTTTACATACAGCAGGAATTCTACATCTCTACATAAACTGAGAAAAAACCCAAAGACAATGAAGCTTCACAGAGCAGGATGAGGAATGAGCCCCTGACAACTGGGATCACCTTTCTCATCACCTCCCTCCATATCTCTTCCTCAGTTTACGTTTGCATGAAGGCCGATGATTTAATCATCCTTCTTGCAAAAGATAAAGAAACATAAAAACCTGCCACGTTATTGAACCACTGCATTTTAGTGCCAGCAGGAAATGGAGTCGTTACTGTAAAAAAAAGTACCTTTTGGAGCCTCCAATATAGGTGAAGGTAAAGGTGGAGTCTGAGTACCTGAAATCTGAAAGACAAAGAGCTGCTTTATTACAACTTGTCTTTATTTTGGCTGAAGTAGCCGAGGTTTTGCGGAGCAGCGTTCAGCTGCCGACACGGGGGCGGTGTACGGGGAGTCGGGATGAACCAGAGGAAATGCAGCATCTCCCCCCAACCCCTCGCAACAAGTGCCCGGTGCTATGGCAACGGCAGGGAATTCCATTGTCACACACGGCAACAGGCAGCCGACAGCCGGGCTCCTGCGACGGCTCATCGCGACCGGCACCGCACCGGCACGGCCGGGGCGCCGCGAATCCCCAGGGGAGGGCGGCGGGTGCCGTCCGCACGGACAGGGCCCGTCTGCGGCTGCATGTGCCACCGGCCTGGGGCCGGGCATCAGGGCAGGCGCCGCGGGCGGCAGAGCGCGGCCGCCCGGGGAACGGCCGCGTAGCGAAACCCCCCGAGCTGCGCTCGGCCGCGGGCAGCGCCGGGCACGGGCTCGGGCTCGCTCCCAACCCTCCCGGTCCGGCGTGTGGCCGCCGCCACGCTCCCCGGCTGGGGATACCGCCCCCCCCC
>VXBT01012508.1:201122-245843 GCA_013400235.1 Oriolus oriolus
CATGAAGAAACTTCCTGGAGAGCTTTACAAGTACTTTCATGAACAATAGCAGAGTAATGGTCATGGCACAAGGAAATTCAGTATATGTCTTTCCAGCTGCTTTTCAGTCTTGAAAAGTGGTTCACGTCATTTCTAGTTTTGCCCCAAGTTCAGCTCAGCTCAGTTTCGTTGTACTGAACTGATTACTCCAATTAAGTAAAAAAGCAACACAATTTTTATGTTTGTGCTCCTGAAAACCTGAAAATATTTACAGAGGTGTAAATGAGGTGAAAAGCAATTAAATTAATGGAGGTAGATGATGAGAAAATTTATGTGAGAAGACTGACCCAAAATGTAAGGGGGGAAAATGAAAGGGAAACAACACAGTGAATGTGTTTCAGTAATGTGTGAACAGTGACTGAGAGGAAATGCATAGGTCAGGAAATTTCTGCTCTTAAATGGGTTCTGCTTCTTTTAGACTAAGCAGATTTCTTTCATTTTATGCCAGAAACAACCCCCCTTCCCACCTATTAGTAAAGCTGATAGAAGTATTTCAGTAAGCATCAGGACACCCTGTTCTCTCCCAAACTCTCTTCTTTGTATCTTTTTCTAAACATGTTCATGTGACATATAAAGACACATTAGAAGTCTTAAGAAAAACTGAAAAAAAAAAAAACTTTGAAAGCTTGCCATTGCAGAGAATATATAGAACTTAGGGCAATGGTATGTGGCACCTGTCTAATATCTCTAGTGCAGGAGAGCACTCAAAAGGGCAGAGGTTAGGAAAATAATCCAAAACCACAAAATGGCCATCAACACTCCAAAAGAGCACAGAAATCTTTCTCCACTTTTATATGTTCCAAATAAAGCTCTAGTACAAACCAAACCAAACCTCTACTTTTTCTCCAAGGTCCAGGACTATCTGCCAGTCACCAGGAGAGTGAAACTCGGTGGTATCTGTAGACAGTGACCTCTGGGAGGTAGAACATTTAAAAGATCAACACTATCCCACTCTTAAGGCATAAAACACAACACTACCCTTCCAGTAAGCGTCTTTAAAATGACACAGTAATTTCCAAAGCAGGCCGTCCATGAGCCAGCAGTGTGCCCTTGTGGCCAGGAATGCCAATGGTATTCTGGGCTGCTTTAGGAAGAACATTGTCAGCGTGTTGAGGGAGGCGATCCTGCCCCTCTGCTCAGCTCTGGTGAGGCACATCTGGAGAGCTGTGCGCAGTTCTGGGCTCCTCAGGACAAGAGAGACATGGAGCCCTGGCAGCACATCCAGCTCAGGGCTATAAAGTTATAAAGGGATAACTTCTGAGGACAGGCTGAAGGAGCTGGGCCTCTTCAGCCTCGAGAAGAGGTGACTGAGAGGGCACCTCATCAATGTCCGTCAGCGTCTGCAGGGAGGGGTCAGGGGAGGGACCCGGCTCTGCTTGGAGGTGCTGAGCAATAGGACAGGAGGCAACGGGCAGCAGGTGATGCACAGAAGTTCCACCTGAACATGAGGAAGAACTTCATTCTGATTGCCCAGAGAGGCTATGGAGTCCCCCTCACTGTAGATATTCAGGAGCCATCTGGATGCACTCCTGTGCTGTGTGTTCTAGGATGGCTCTGCTTGGACAGGGAAGACCAGATGACCCATTGTGGGCCCTTCCAGCCTGACCCACTCTGTGATTCGGTGATTAGCCTGAAAACGTAGGCACTAAGGGGTGAGAGATGTAGGAGCACTACTTACCTGTTCATGCTAACAGAGAAGTGACACATGGCATAAAAACATCTTTGGTATAATTTTCACTAGGCATCTGTTACTAGCAATTACATTCTAATATTCTGATGTAATTGTCAAGTAAACACTCAGAGTTTATCTGATTTTCTTTAAGCCTGTAAGAGTTTTAAGAGAGATACTAAGTCAGCTGTGCTCTATACCATTTCAGTTGTCCATCCAAGTAGTCAATGGCACTCTACGGATACACAATCCTTAGTGATGTTTTCTTGGTGAAGCTATAAATATATTGACTTTTTTGGGTCATCACTGCAAATCTGTGATTACTTGGCTTAAAATACACTAACATGGTGAACTTAACACGATTTCAGACTGAATTTCACTGTAATTTCACTGATGTAATCATCTTTACTGATTTTTGTAGTTAGCAACTGGTCCTTTGCTTTCAAAAAAAAAAAGTTAAAATGAAGTTAATAACATGACTTAAAATACTGTTTAATTATTAATAAAAACTTCAAATATTTTTGATTTTAAAAAGTAATGTCTTGAATTACAATATGAAACAATAGCTTAAAATATCAGCTATCCAATCCTCAGTAAGTTTTTAAGAATTATTTTAAGCTGTCTCATAGCCTAGGGAGTGTAAAAACTCTCACATTACTTTTTTTAATTTTAATAATAATAGGGAAAAAGCATTGAAGTGATAGATGACCAAGCCTTATTTTTTTCAATTCAGTGTTGAAATGTCCAAACAACTGTATTTTTTTTTTTTAAATTAAAGAAATGTATGTATTAAACAGCAGCAATAGTCACCTCAAACAAAACATAAGCATGTACAGGTCCTACACAGAGATGTAGTGTGGATTGCTATGAATTGCTATGACAGTGATCTCTAACTTTCCATTAAAGACTAAGTGCTCATCCTTCCAGATGGCACTGAGGCCCACAGTAGCTAAACCTATGGCTGCTGGCATGATAAATGCTCCTAGCAGTGTTCAGTAAAGCATGCAATTAGAGTCCCAAATGACACCACAGTTCATTGTAACTCTTAGCATTATACTTTGTAATGATGGTTTTACCTTGTTCTTGTTTTTCCTCCTTCACTAGTATCAGCTCAGCTTTCAGTCTCTGCTTGTTTGCCTCACTTCTATTTATTTTTCCTTTCCTCAATAACCCTTACACCATTAGGACATTTTTTTTCCTAGTACATCTCATTACTCCCTCTTTCCAACTCTGAACTTCTGTGTATCCCATCCATTCAGTACCTTCTTGCACCTCACTCTTGGTGTCTCACCTCATAAGCAGCTCAGGTTAGGAGGGCTAAAATGGAGCTTTCTTTACAGAAACTGGAATTTTAAAAGAAAGGCAAGCAGGAATATTTCTAAACCTTATATACACAACTTTCTGATGCCAGTCACAAATAAGTCCAAAGGGGAACCCTGAAGTACCTGCCAGTTCCTGAACTGAGTTGCCTCTTTCCTGTATCCATACAATTTCCACAAGTTGTGGGCATTCCTGGCTGCACAATGGCAGTGTGCTCTAAGGCAAGTGATGGGGCCGCAATCTCAACTGCTCTGCAGCTGGGTAGGTAGCACATTTCTCTAAAATCTGAGAGTCTTGAGTGTATAATAGACTGATATTAAGTTGAGCTTACTGGGCCTCTTATCAGTTACAGCCTGAAGCCAAGCAGTCATCAGCACTGAAGGTCCACCCTCCTGCCTAACAAAGCCTTCTCCTCACCTGTCTCCAGGGGTGCAGATAAGCACCTAAGCCCAGAGGAGAGGCAGAATTTGAGCCCTCTTTCTTACTTGGCCATAGGCTGTGCTCCCTTTACTATTCTAAATAACCTTCCCAAGAGCTTTACTGCTCCCAGTCACTTCACAGGGGACCTGGATGGCTTTGCTATGCTCACAGAATACCTGCGTTTATGGCCCTGAGACATGTAAACACTGCTCTCAGTTCACATTTGGTCCCTAGAACTCTAGTGAATGGCTCAAGAGTACACAATTCCTGAAATCTGTACTATTACTGCTGTCATTAATCACAGCTGAACTTACTGCATGGTAAATTTCTCAATTTCTGAGCAAACACATAGTTAAAAAGCCTTAAATCAAAACTACTCTGTTCCTTTTATCCAGATTGCAATTTCTTAATAGCAAATAGTCATGCCAGAAAGTACTCAAATTATAAAATACTTACCTTGCTAAAAATAATCAGTTTAGTCCATTTTTTGCTGTAGTAAATATGATTCACCAAGTCACCATCTGTTATCATGTACCTATGCTTTCCTGCTGAACAACCTCCATTGCAGCCCACCTGTGCCTGATCCTAACTAAGAATCTGTAACCTCAAATTAAAAGGAATTGTCAAGTATTTCCTGTTTAGATGGAATTGATAGGGTGGGAAGCATTCGGCACCTTGCAAGATTAACCCTTATAAACTGAGGACTAATTCTATCAGTAGGCCATGTCTCATTTATACTGCAGGCTGTGGGGTACTGACCTCTCACTAAACTTTAAATGAGAGGCTGAAGAAGAGGGAGTATTAGCCCATGCAGTGTTTTGTGCTGCTGCAGCTATACTCTTTCCTGTAGCCAAGCAAAGTCATATAGTGTTTGGTCAACTACTGCTGCACAACCGTGCTTAACTTCACAGACATAATTAGATTTGGGTCCCTGCATTTGTTCCCTTCAGAAGATTGGAACCGGGAGTTAATGCAATGTTCAGTCAGTCTTCTTAAACCAAGGCACTCTTTAATCTTGAAGAACTAAACATAAAAGAAAGTGACATTTACAATAATTAATGAGCGTATGCAACTGTCTCATCTAACTCCTACCAAAAGCATCCCAAGCTTGTATACAACAGCCCAACTTTCAGACTCCATTAGGGTGTCTTCCTTGGTCACTTTCCCACAGTCTTCCACCCAGTGCCCCAGCAACTAAGGGTTTTATCTTTTTAACCACTTACAGGCCATCTTTTATGCTTGTTTCTCATCTGGTAGAACAGTTTTGTCGTGGCAGGAGCTAGAGTAGCTTTTTTTCCTGTATAAACAATAGCTCAGACATTGTATTTAACATTAAAATCATGGAAGGGAGTGCATTGCATGAGGTTTTGCTTATTTTTGTAGCTGTCAGGAAACACAGCCAGATGTGTAAAGTATTCATCACACTGACCATGTCTTTTAGTAGTTATCCAGACAATTTGTTTGCTAGCCACGTTCATGATTGAACAAGTCAGCTGATTTCCTGATTTCCCTGTTATCTTAACTCTGAAGTACAGTGTGAGCCAACAGCACCCAGAAAGCTGAAGTCACTGTTAAGCTAAATAACACCATAATCTAAACTAGTAAAAATGTTCAGTCTCTGTTATATCCCAAACAGAATGGAACAATTAAAAAAATCTTAGGCAAAAAGTCTGTGGAGTTATAAATCAAAACCACTGAAAAATTTGGAGAAAGAAATCCATTCCCTTCCATATATTTCTGAACTTTGTATGAAATCATGCTTACTACATATCAAGTAGATGTCTTTCCTTTTAAAACCATGTGCTAACTCCAGATGGCTTTTCAGTAGATGACCAGCTTCAGATGTCTAGTGGTAAGACTGCTGGCTGTCTACAAGATAGCAAATGGGGGAAAGGGAAGACCTGGCAATGAAAAGAAAACCTGAGAGCTCTCCAGCACACGTATTTCAAATGTAAAAGAAAGTGTGCAATATTTAAAACAAAAAGATCTGTCCTAAGCAAATGTACAATGTAGCAGGGGAAAGAGAAGAAGGGGAGGAAAAAACCAAAAGGAATAAAAATTTAAGAAATACTTGGAAGAAAATGAATGAGATGGCTTTTCCTTGGAAGAGAAGAAATATTTAAGTCATTTTTTTTAAGGTCATAATGTCAGTATTTTTGCTTCTCATTAAAAAAAATAATGTCCATGGGTATTAACAATTAATGAAGACCTTGCTTTTGCAAAGCGCATCTAAGCTTTCAGTATGAGTAGGCCCACTGATGCAAGAAAGACAAGTTATGAATTAAAATTAAATTATTAATTAAGTTTTCAACACAAGTCTTATTTGTGCCATATCCATACTTTGGGTTTTTTTAAAGACAGCATATAAAAAAAAGGTGGCATTTTCTGTAAATCTAGTGATGCTTTGCCTATTCCAGTAATATTACATATATATAGATCGATCGATCAATCTATGCATCTGTCTGTCAATCTATCTATCTATCTATCTATCTATCTATCTATCTATCTATCTATCCAATATAAATTAATACTAAGAGCAAGCCTCCATAAATAAAACATATTCTTGAAAAGGATTCCAAAATAATTCACTGTGTTTATTGTAAAGGTTCATCAATATCTTTGGAAAGGAAGTTGGGATATGAAGGACTTGGGGGTGCTGGTGGGTGAGAGGCTGGACATGACCCAGCCATGAGCACTCACAGCCCAGAGAGCCAAACGTGTCCTGGGCTGCATCCAGGGCAGTGTGGGCAGCAGGGGAGGGAGGGGATTCTGCCCCTCTGCTCTGCTTTGGCGAGACCCACCTGGAGCACTGCATCCAGCTCTGGGGTTCCCAGCACAAGAACACATTGACCTGTTGGAGCCAGTACAGAGGAGGCACACAAAGGTTGTTGAAGGGATGGAGCTCCTCTCCTGTGAGGAAGAGCTGAGAGACTTGGTTACATTCAGCCTGAAGACTAGGTGGTGACTTAATTGTGTCCTTCCAGTACCTGAAGGGAGCCTGCAAGAAAGATGGAGAGAGACTATTTACAAGAGCATGTAGTGACAGGACAAAGAGAGTAGGTTTAGATTAGGTATTAGGAAGAAATTCTTTACTGTGAGGGTGGTGAGGCCTTGGCACAGGTTGCCAAGAGAAGCTGTGGATGCCCCATCCTTGCAAGTGTTCAAGGCCAGGTTGCATTGGGCTCTGAGCTACCTAGTCTAGTGAAAGATGTCCCATGGCAGGGAGGTTGGAACTAGATGAACTTTAAGGTCTCTTCCAACCCAAACCATTCTGTGATTCTGTGGTTCTACGGTATGACCATTAATGAAGCAAAGCCTATGGCAGTGTATGGGTTCAGCAGTCACACTACCTTCTCCATTACTGCCCTGATACACAAAACATGCAGTAAGACCGAGGTTATGTCCTAAAAGATACACTCTTGTAGGCAGTTTCTCTACCTTAGCTCAGAGGGGTGTTATGTTAATTCAAAACTAAAAAAGTACGGAGGAAAAACATGCAAAAAAGGTTTCTGGATTAAGTGTATTTTTCAGATCTTCTATGTGACCTTCTCAGCTTTCCTTTTCTGTCTTAGTTCTGCTTTGATTCTTTCTCTGAAATGAGATCTAGGCTGCCAGCAGTGAAGTAACCCATTTTACAAATCCTGTTGTAGCTCCATCTGTTTTGATTGAACTTTGTCTTTACTTTGTCCCATCTAAAACCCATAACCACTAATTAAATAAATTATGAAAAGTAGATGAGCTGTCTTGTGACTGATAAGGTTGTTTTAGAAAGCTTACAGTGTGTTTATACTAAAACTTGTGTAGAATGAGATCAATTTCTTGTAACATTCACAACATAAGGTATAGACTTCTCTAAACAGACTAACTCAATTATACTATCCTTGCTATGTGGGAGCAGTATAGAAAAGCAACCACAATTAATATCAGGACATTATTAATGATTTCTAGGTGTAAACTTCAGTTGTTTTATATTTTTATTTAGCATTTTATGTTTGACGTTTTCTTTTTCTTTCAAATCTTGAAAACAGATATATTTGTAAAATATTTCAAGAGTGAAAATAATCAGCTGATAATGTGTCAGCAAATTTTCTTAATAGATTTGCATCCCCCTGAGTTAATTACTAATATGCTCATAACGGTCTTTATTTCAGTTTTATATATATGCTGTATGAGGTCTGGTGCGCAAAACAGTGATAAAATGTTACATAAGGAGATTTACCTTAGTTTTCTTGTCTTTGTGATTTTTTTATGCCACTACGGACATTTCTATACTATCAGCTTTTTTTTTTCCCTTATTAAATTAGTTTTTCATCTTCTTACAATAATTATCTGAATTCTGTAAACTACACAGATGTAGCTCTTGGCATAGTATTTCATACTGACAAGAGAATGCTGAAAGAGAAATACAGATGGATAGACTTCTAAAATACTCAGCTCTGATTTATGCATTTCATTAAATGTGGTCACAAGAGCAGAGCTGAGTAAATAGTAGGAAAAAATCTTCATGCAGACATTTACAAATCCCTCCCTTGACTATAATCCGACTTGCTTATCTTAGAAAATATTCAGCAGGATTGTTGTATTGGATGCTATCAATAGGCAGACATGATAGTTCTGGTACCAGTATTAGCATTTACATTGAGCCAGAAATTTTTTTTTTTCTGTTTACAAGGTCCAGAAAGACACAGTATTATGTAACATAATCACAAAACATACCATAAATAAATGATTAAAAATATTAGAGTGAACTATTTTCAAGCAACGTAGTACTCAATAGATCTCCACAGAAAGGTGTTTAAATAATGAAGAAGTGATACATATGTTCATCAAAATGGCAAGGCAATGGTTTTTGGTATTCTGAGATCCTTTCATGTGAGACTTTTGCTGTTGAATCAATAAAAAAGGAAAATCATATTTGGTTTTTATCAAGCTAAACTTATTTTTGTCAACTCTTCTTGAGACTGAAATAGGACATAGAGAAGTTCTGGTCCATTTAACAAAAAATTGATCTTTTAAGCCTGAAACAGAAAGTTTTGTTTTGGGACACTCTGTTAAGGAAAAATAGAGCTTATAAAACTTCACTATGAAGAAACATCCTTTTATTCAGGCTTACAAGGCCTGAGGAGACCTCATGTCAATGCCTCACATTTACGGAATGCCTCTTGACATGTATGGAGATATTTTATAGAAGGTGAAATAGCTTCAACAAAGGCCCCCCACTCAAGAAAACTCCATCAGCTACTAGCTACGATACTTGGCAGAAGCCAGGTTTGGTTTTCTTTCTGCCTTGATTGGAACAGAGAAGCAATGAACCTTCAGCTCCACTGTTTGACATCCCCTCAGGAGGATCCCAGGCCCTTGCTCAATGTTTTGGTTTAGACAAAGAGCATCAACTTTACAAGTGCAGAGCAAGAGCACTCATCTGAGAGCTGCGTATTTATGGCACTCTGTTCAGGAGCATAAGATCTGTCTCCTGAAGAGGAAGGAACTCAGTTCAGCTTTCTTGTGTCAGGAGTGAATGCACAAGCCACACTATTCAATGAAGGGAAAGATTATGTTCTGCTGGGAAAAAAATAACCTATTCATGCATTTAAACAGAATAAAAAAGTGAAAATCTCCCTTAGAAGGCATTGCCATTACTTGATAAAGAGAGGAATTGTTCATATACCACTCTGATACTCTCCAAGGAAGGAGTAAGTAAGAAGAATGTCCAAGGAAAATGAGGCATAATTTGAGCACCTTTGGAGTTTGGAAATCCTTACTTTTGAGAAACTTGTCCATTGACATAGTCATTAGTGTTTTCAAGGCCATGTTCCTTGAACTAGAACATCGAGAGAATCAAAATATGATCAATGAAAATCGCTGTAAAATACAAGATTTTTAAGCATGCACTCAAGCAGGAGAACAAACACAAAAAAGAATAAAGAGATAAAATAAACAAAAAAACAATCCAGACTAAACTTTAAATGTGAATTTTTATGTGAATGTCAACAACAGCCACTACAACGTGCTATAGAAGGCAGTTTCTTCCTTCCCCTCCCCACTTCTTCCCCTAAAATGATGATGAAATTTCACAGGTTCAGTTCAAGCTTCCACAGTCAACTTATCGTCTACCTTTGCCTGTGTGTTTTAAGCCCCTTTGCCAGAGTACCATTTGAGCTTGTGCAAACAGTGAGCTGATGCAGAGAATGAAATCCAAAATCAGGTATAAATAAAAAGCAATTTTCAAAAATATCAGCTCTTGAAATGGCTTTTTGCAAAACTGTACACTGACTCAAGAGAGGGGGCAGGACCAGAGCAAAGCGCCCTGGTCAGTTGTAGCTACCCTAAGAAGTGTCCCAAGTCTCAGTGTCATCATGCATACACTGATTAGAGCCAAGAAGTCTACTCACCCCTTGCACAGGCAAGAACATAAACATTATGGTCTAAAACATAAACCTCTAACTGAAGTACACAATATGTCACTTCACATCAGGAGTCCTAAAAAACGCCGGCTGAGCTGTACTGCTGAAACATTTGATGAGATGGCCAAGTAACTCATCATGAAGTGGGGTTTTAGAAAGCGGAAGGCCACATGACGTGGTGCAGTTGTCGCAGTTACTTCCTTAACACACAGGTGGTCAGAATAGCTGCAATCTGGAGATGGATAGGCTGCCAAGTGGGAAAGAACACCAACTACCCAGGCAGGAATGGTCCTCATAAATGTAAACATCAGTCTCCATTTTTCAGACAGTCCAGGAACAGATCTGTGTTCCAGTGTATGAGGACACAGTGCCTCAGGTCAAGCCTTCTTACAGCCTGGAATAACAAATGCCACTGTCTCACCTAAAGAGGCACCAGCAGTTTTGATTATGTGAGCTTCCTGCTACATGAGCCATAGAAGCAAATTTTGTTAAGATCGTCCCTCACTTCTGTCCTCCTACCTAGAGAGGAGTGGCAATACTATCAAACAAATCGTTCTAAACACCATTTGTGAAGAATATATTTCAGAAGAAATATTGCAGGAAAAAAGAGGCATAGTTACTCACCGTTGAAGCATTTGATCACAAGTTCAGAAACTAAATTTCTTTAGTAGCATATGCCCCATTAAATTCTTCACATTTTAAAATTATGTGTTGTCGTATGGCCATATTACATTTTAAGAAAGTAATGTAACATTCCTAATTCTTCAGGAATAAATGAGTGTGGAGACCTGTATACTTGTATTCATTCTTTGGCTGCTGTGGTATTCAGCTACACATTTTAGTCAATTTATCTACATTATCGTGAAATATTTTTTAATGGTAAAGACAGGGTATTGGCATCAAGTTTCACACTGTGAGTGCAAAGAATAAAGCTTTTCATGGGCCTGTTTGCAGCTTTCTCTAACTATTGCCTGTGTTTACTTTCTCATTTACATCCAGAAATAACCGGCAGAAAAGTTTATGCTTCAGAACTTCATACCACTACTAAAATGCAAAAAGAATTTGGTAAGATTTGCTAAATCCCACCTTGATGTCTAACTGTCTCTGAGATAATAGCAAATAACAGACATCTAAGTAAGGAGCTCTTTAATTGTATGCAATCAGAACTCTTCAGTTAGGTATCTGAAGCCTTTTATATTCATTATTTTTGAAAGCTAAAAATTGCTTTTTGGCTGTACATATTCTTTCAGTTCTAGGACTTCTCATCAGGTTGACTGGAACAATTTTATTTTTCTTGGAGTCTTCTGAGACATGAGGGGACTTGAGGGCTTTGGAAAGTAAGTGTGTGGGGCTCAACAAACAGGTGAACAAGAAAGGAAATGTGCTAAGTACATAAACCACGTGGACAGCAGAAGTCTTAGATGGTTTAGTTTTAATTTAAAAGTTGCTTCACATTTAATTATTTTTCCCTCAGCAACTGTGCTTTTATAGCAGAATCTTGAGTTCTGGATCATTTCTTCCAAGAAACACCCACCTCATCTCCTCAGTGGTATGCTGATCACTGCTATAGGTAATACCACATGACAAGAATTGTTGCAACACTCAAGAGGTGGAGGTAGGTAACTAGAGAATAAGGCTCCTGTAGACTCCCTAATCTACTCTCTGTATAGCTGGAGGGAAGCTGCCTGTCCTACTACAGTGCATGCCTATGTTCTGAAACCCATTCCCCCTTTCTGACTAGTTGCAAATGTCATGATAACCAGAGCTTCCTTCACTGCTGTGGGCTGGAGGTGTCCCCAGACAACCTGTTTGTTTCTGCCTGCCACGCCTTCACTTCGAACATTCTTCACTGCTGCTGCTGTCTGCCAGGCTGCGAGCTCTGCAAGCGGTCATACAGAAGACTTGAACTCCATCATGCAGAGATTTCCTTCAACACTAGGAATAGGGATGGGGGAAGGGGAACAAAAAGCAATGACAGATTTCCTTTGAAAGGCATGAAGTTCATACAGCTGAAGTACACAGTAAAACAAGGGCATAGACAATGTGATTGCACAATGTCCAGGCTGGTAGAAAATGCATTGGATGAATTGTTGCAGAAAGAACCTACAAATACCCTGTATGGCTACAGTCAAAGTCTGTGCTTTGGGGTTAAGGAAGTAAAGCCTCCTACAGACACTGGAGGACCAGATGGAGTCTGACTCTCTTCTGCTGGTGTCACAGCTTAACCTTGATATTCTAGTTCAACAGCATTTCTTTGGTAAAAGTGTATTATCTTTCAAAAAACAGTATGATTACATATCTCAATTTAAGGAATCACCTGTGGTAATTTCCCTCTTCCCCCCCTCCATATAGGTTCTTGATCATGTACATATCTTCCAAATACTACTTTTGTTTCTCATATGCATGAGAAATTGCCTCTTTCTGAACTAGATCATTACTACTCATTATTATTCTCTGTTTCGAGGAAAAGAAGAAACACTCCTGGGAATTTGAAAAAAACATAAACATGACCACTTTTAATTTAAGCAAAACCAAGCAGGAGGGTTTCTGTAAAACTACTGTTTTGTGGTTAATAGACAGCCATCTGTATATACAGACTGTACACTACTGGGTTGTAATAAGAGTTGCCCTCATATTGGTGAAGGGTAGCATAATCAGATATGAACACTTTGTCCCCTTGCACATGCAGGACTTACGTCTGGCAACTCTTTCTATATTTTATATAAGGTTCATGGTATATGTTGCATACAATTTAGTAACTCAATCTTAAAGAATGAAATAAAAAATTACTAGGTTTTAAATATATATCGTGACAAGGAGTTATAATCCAAGAATGTGTTGACAGAAAGAAACGGGAAAGACTTCAAGAGATAAGACAGTTCAGAGACTAGTAAGAACATAAAAAAATAAAAAAAAAGCAAGGGAGATCTTGCACTGATGACACTAATTTTGCCTCTGTATTTTTACTAATATTCTCTGATGCCTGTTCAGAAGTTCTCAGATGTAATACCATCCCTAAGAATACAGCCCATTAAGGTAAGTAATAAGTTTACCACCACTGTTTAGTCTGTCACAGTAGAATATATTTTATTTCCTCTCTGAAGTGAACTATAAGCAGTTTTCTCTGTTCTCAAATGACAATGATGTATCTGTCAAATCTGATTTAATCCTGCTACTGGCAGTTCCCAAAGGAAGTGACTGGGGATGAACCCCTTCAATGCTTCTCTTAATCTTGATGTTTCAGTACTTGAAATTATTTACAGTTTCTGACTTACATGAGAATTTTAAACATGGCCATCAGAAAGGACTAGACATCTTCAAAAGCATCAGCCAGTCAAACTCCTTGCATTAGCTTATTTCTTGACCTCTCCAAGTCTTCTCAGCTTGGAATGATTCGATTTATTTGCATGTTATTATGCACTGGCACTGTCTTAAATTATTTGAAAATCCTTCCTCCTGGAAATGTCTTGTTGATTTTTATCATAGTTCAAGAAATTTACTTGGTTATGGCACAATTAACTTTGTGTGCAAGCTTCATTATATTCTGCAAAACCAAAATGCCATCTGCTTCAGTTTATAATACTTCTGCCACTATGCTTTCTTCTTTTACCAAGGAGCCTCAGGAAGAAAAAGTAATTTTTGAAAGGAACACTGCAACTAGAAGAGACTTTTTAAGAAATCACTGCCAAACCTTAAAGAGGCATAAACTGATGACAAATTGCATACATAAAAATATAGGCAAAGTGCTGACTATTGGACAACATGAGCAGTTCTTACTGAGGCTTAAAAGTAGTGGGTGAGCAAAATCATATACAGAGGTGTATTTTTACTTCAAGAATCACTAAAACAGTAAAATGAAAGATAAAATTATTTTACTTCGATTATATGTTGTTAGCCAGATTTCACTGCTCTATATCAGAAAAAACCCCATAATTAAAGGAATAAAAACTACCATATTTCTCCTTGGACCTTTTTTTTTAGCTGAAATGAAAAACTAAAATCCTTGACTGTTATCAAAACCAGACTTTCTTGAATGGGAATAAAAGAGGATACTTAATGACTGACTATGTAAAAGTGCTTCAGTTTTGAGGAGATTCACAGTGACAATAATAAAAGAGTTTGCCTGTATTGAGGCAATGGAAGATTACTTTTTCTGAATAAATTACTGTGTGACTCTTTAAGGGAAAATGTAACCCTGAGGAGGTATGTAACCATCAAACAACAGCTAGTACAAATCTGGGCCAGATCCAGCAAAGAGAGAGGTCCTTCATGTAGGTGTTCAGAGAGGAATTACCTACTCAGCCTGAAAACAGCATTTAGCAGGCACCTTACCCTGCAGTCAGTCAAATGCCACCAAGTGCCATGGGCTGTGCATTTGATAGGCGTCACTGAAAAGGGCTCTGTGCATCACACGTTTGTTTTGATGGGACTGAGGTGACTGCACTATAATCCTCCTGCACGTGACTCTGTGTTTCCAGGGTGGAGCTTTTAGCACTGCAAAGACTGAGCTCCCTTCCCGAGGGCAGCCAGTCTGCTAACACTAGCTCCATGCAGGACAGCTGGGGGACAGCCCTGCAGCAAGCCCCAGGAGCCAGAGTTAAGGATCAGCAGGTAGGACACTCCTGTGAGGCACAGACACTGCTCCAGGCTCTCCTCCCCCGGGGAACGTCCTGAGCCCCCATCTCACCTTGCAGGTGAGGCCTCCCCACCGCTGCCACGCCCCTGTTCAACAGCTGAGATTCAGGGGCTGGCAGGAACATGAAAAGAGATTTAACCTCACAAGGCCCTTTTCCTGGTCTGTGTTTCAAGGTCTGTTATTAATTAACCTGTCATTAGATGAAATGCTTATGTAATGACTGGAGTACTCAAAGACACTTGAGTTACCCAGAGTGCCTTGAACACCTTGGGGCATGGGCTCGGCACCTTCCCCTGCTAATGGGGCTTCTTCTCCTTCCCATCAAAGGGCTGAAAAATGTTTGCACCACAGGAAGAACATGAGTTGATACCTACTGATAACACTTTCACTCTAAAAGTAAAACTTGAAATATGAAATGAAATAAAAAATTCGATTCCTGATTCTGTTTCAAGAACAGTTACTGAACAAAGTACATAAATGGGATTTAGAGTATTTCCAGTCACTCTCCAGTGAGTGGTCTGACCATGCGGCCACAGATTCATGCCCTTTTTCAGTCTGCCTCTTTCACCCAATTAATCTTTAATTATGCTGTAACAAATGTGAAAGCTACTTCAGAGGGTGGAGAGACAGGGATGGGGCTGGAGCCTGACATGGTGCAAGAACCAATACCATTTCAGTGCCATCCATCTTTGGGATTTTATCCCACTTTGGACATTGAGAGGATGTCATTTCAGTTTCTCACCCATCAACCTGCTCAGGTCAGGCTCAATCCCTAGGACACATCTCTGTATCTACTCTACATCTCTGTATCTACTCTAATTATAAAGGTAGAAAGTGCAATTTAGTTGTGATATTGGTATCAACAACTCCTACCTTGAGTGTGCAATATCTGGTTATGTATTTTAAGTACCATATGAGACAGACAAAGGCAGGTTGGTTTTACGTTCCTCCTTAACAAAATCAATATATTCTGAAGTGTCTGTACAAGCACAGCTGCCAAAACAATGAAAAAATTTCACAAAGCCTAATAGGTACAAAAATAAAAGCACTGTTGAACCTAGGACAGAAAGGACTATTAAAAGAACAAAACTCTGAAGAGTCTCATGACAAACCTAAGGGATAGGGAAGCATAAAGACAATCCCTTATTGAGAGGGGGAATGTGAGACCTGAAAAGATACAAATGATAAGAGACTACAAGCATAAAAACATATGCAAACTGCTGACTGTAGTACTGAACCTGGCATAATGATAGATGAGCAGATGTTTATTTGCAGGAGTACATAAATTCCTTGCTTCTACAAAATAAACAATTGAGACAAAATCTAGAACAATCATTGGATTGTAAACAGAGAGAACATAGTCAAAGCAAAAACAGGAAACAAAGGACATCAGTCTTATCCTAAGGAACAACTTTCTCAAGTCTCAGCTTTTCTCACCATGAAGAGAAATGTGGAAAACATTTAATTCATGGTGGTTTGGGCAGACAAGACACAACAAGAGAGGGGAAAAAATAAAAAGAAAGATAAATAATTAGGCACACCAAGAAACATTGAGATACACAACAACATTTTTCCCCAAAAGTAGTTTCCCTAGCTTTCCCACTATATCCTTTTTGTTAGATGCTGTATACAACATGAAGCATCTAGCACTTCAAGATGCTGTGCCCAGCAAACTTTAAACATCTGACCCAGACTTTTGCATTTTTTTCCTCCTTGAAAGAAATGAAAGCTCTCAAAAGCTCCTGTACTGCATTTTTTCACAACATATTTATCACCATCACTAGAACTCCAGAATTAACGCCTACTATTAGATAACTAAGGCTTTGTTTTACTCATTACCAAATTACAGGAATGTCCTCAGTAGCATTTAGGTAGATATGCTAAGATTAACTGTAGCATTCAAGTGTTTGAAATAAAGCACTTTAATCTTTACAAGAAAGAATCAAGGCATTGTTTCTAAGGCCATCTCATTTTGTATTGATTGCAACAAAAAGAACTCTTTGCCACATTCAGTACTCAGCATCCTCTCAGATTTCTAAGTGTTTTAAATTCACCTAACACTGTCACCATCTAGCCTACTATTATAATAGGCACAAGGGATGAATAATGGTTTCAAAAGTTGAGTTGATGCAACCATAATCAGAAATAACAGCCAAAAATCACACAGACCATGTTAAAACATTCACACTGCTCTATCTAGTCATACAACTGTTGTTCATTGTCTTGCATCTTGCTATCAAGAGGAAATGTGCATTCATAGCCCAGAAAACCAACTTGGGCTGCATCAAAAGCAGTGTGGTCAGTAGGCTGAGAGGGGATTCTGCCCCTCTGCTCTGCCCTTGCATGTGCCCACCCAGAGCACTGCACCCACTCTGGGGTCTGCAGCACAGGAACGATGTAGACCTGCTGGAGCGAGAGTAGAGAAGAGCCACCAAGGTTACCAGTGGGCTGATAGGTCAGCTGGGGTTGTTAAGCCTGGAGAAGGAAAGGTTCTGGGGAGACCTTATTGTGGTCTTTCAGTACCTGAAGGGAGCTTCCAAGAGAGGTCGCGAAGGGACTTTTGACAAGGGTGTGCAGTGACAGAACAAGAGGGAATGGATTCAAACTGAAACAGAGCAGGTTCACATTGGATATTATGAAGAATTTTTTTACTGTGAGGGTGAGGAGGCACTGGAACAGGTTGGCCAGAGAAGTTGTAGACTCCCTATCTCTGGAAGTGTTCAAGGCCAGGTTGGATGGGGCTTTGGTCTAGAGCAAGGTGTCCCTGCCCATGGCAGGTTTGGAACTAGGTGATCTGTAAGGTCCCTTCCAACCCAAACCATTCTGAGAGTCAATACTGTGAATAAAATTCAGTTACTATGAACACTGATGTTATGACTATGACTTACTAAATGTATGATTTACCTCAACCAGTGGTAAATCCTCCACTCAAAAAACCCCAAATCTTAAAAAAACCCCAAACATGCAGTATCTTCCAGCAAGGATCAAGAATAATTTTTTACATTTGAAACTACAAGTTCTTTAGGTGTCTCCAGAGAATGAGGACCTCTCCTTTCATCTTACAGGTCAGCAGTCAAAATGAGCTTGTCTAAGCAATGAGTGAATGCTGTTACCTTCATAAAAGTATTCAGTACTTTATACAGTGCACTATAAATTCTTGTTGCATTGTGAGCTTTTTATGCCAAAACTTTATTGCAGTATAGGGACTGCAAGCACACTGCAGTCTATAGGGATAATTTTAGCACTTTTAGAAACAACTGCAATACTTACTTTTAGACATGTCCCACCTAAAAGAAGAAATAATGAGCTCAGAAAATATAAAGCTAGCATGGGCTGCTGATCTGTTTTTCAAGGAAGATGCCTTTAAAATCTGTTTTTGGAGCAAGATAGCTTTAAAATGAAAGGATGCAGTGACTAAATGTGTGAGTGTCCAATGTAATAACAAAACACATTAGGATTCTAAACCTGGTTGAAAACTACACACAAAAAAGTACATTTATTGTGACGCCATCAGATTCTCATCTGTTTAAAATAGTACCATACATTGTAGTCCCAGGAATTTATGTGCAGTTTCAAAGACAAACAATGGAACTACAGTTTAAAAGTGTCTTCCCAGTGCTTACTAAGCACGGACCAACCAGCTCCGAGTGCCTTGGATTCTAAGCTGCTGGTATATGATGTCCAAACACAGCCTGGCTATAGGGATGTTTGCAACCAGGCACCGTCCTGTTGTTTGGAGCTGGAATTCAGAAGATAAACAATTTACAATGAGTATCAGGAGGAGATCAAGTTATCCCAAAAGGGCTGACTTCTTTCCAATAAGGATTTGTATCATAAACAGAGGAAACAAGATGGTATGCCAGTTTTGGACATCAAAAAAAACTGAGATATCAGAAGAAATTTCTTCATGAAGAGGGTTGTTAAACATTGGAATGGACTGCTCAGGGAGGTGGTGGAGTGATTATCCCTGGAGGTGTTCAACAAATGACTGGAAATGTCACTTAGTGCCATAGCCTAGTTGACAATGTGGTGATCAGTAAAGGATTGGACTCGATGATCTGAGACATCTTTTTGAACCTAAAGGATTCTGTTATTCTATGAATAGGATATTCTGCTAGCTCATTACAGCTAAGGTTCAGAAATGCATTTCCCAGCCAGAAAGCATAACTGTGCCCTATATTAAGGGCAGCACAAAGTGGAAAAAAAAGTCAAAACAAATCCAATTTTATTTTTCAATTTATTATTTTTTAATGATAAACATTTGTATCAAGATTTACATGATGAGAACTCAGAGAAGGGCATATTCGGTATGATTTTAAGATATATGTTATTCTTGGTTGTCTTTAAAAGAGAAAGCTTTTTCTTAGTATGTATCAGTGATTTCTCTTATACATAAATTTAACCCACCACTGATTCACTGCAGATATGTGCACTACTTGTTAGCTTAACAGAGCTTACTGAATTGAAAAACAGAGACTGGTTTAAAAATATGTTTAATGGAAGACAGACTGTGATAAAAGTCAATTTATCTTCCAGCTGAGTAGAGATCACCTTCCTTCCCAAAACAAAGTAACTGCCACCACGCATCTACTCTCTACTGTCACTGAATCCTGGATGCTTGCATGTCAGTATATCCCTATCAGCAGTGAAGTTACCTAGGGATAATGAGGCAGCACCTGTAATAAGGAGGTTTTCTTTCCTGAAGAATTGTGCCCCAGGGCAGTTACTGGTATCTGTGAAAGAAAACCGATGACTTGTCATTATCATTCAAAAAGTTAATCTCGCATTGGAGAAAGGATTTTTGTTTCAATTTAAGCCTTATTTGCATATTCCTTGCTAGCTGGGTTTTACATAAACATGACTAGTTTAGGTATGTCTACACTGTTTTCCAGATACAGACCCAAACCTGCACTCAAGTCGAAATTCATCCATGCCAGAGGTACATGGACTTTGGGCAAGATTCAGCCATTGCTAATAGGACAGCAAATCACAGACCACTGTTCAGTATGACCTCAAGCACATTCCTGCCTGCTCTCTAATCAGTGCCTACTGACAGTAAAACTGCTACCTCAAACTGTGAAAAACAGTGCATGTTTCCAAAAAGACAGGTTTTTGTGCCTGTAGTTCACATTCTAAATGTATTCTACCGGCAGCATTTTCCCTCTACGTCTATGAAGGAAGAAGAGTGATAAAGAAAAAAAACCAGTATAAACTTAGCATTAGGGATGATATTCACATTTCCTATCTCATCTTTTCCAGTAAGAACTACAAGTGATGACTGTACTTGTTCATTCAGATAATATTCACATGCACACACATACAAAACGGCAAAAGCTATTGCAGATAGGTAACACCAAGAGAGAAAGAAACAAATGTGCAGTTTAGAAACATTTGCTAGCTTGTATTGTAAGAGGGAAAATGTAGCAAACACTGCACAAAGGCCTTATCTGAATAAGAGACATGAAAGTACTACTTGATAGCCCTGCTGCTCTCAGTAGAAATCTTCTGGAGAAATGCTTGCTCAGTTCCCAGAGAAATTCAGTCCTTTTGTGAGAGATCCCCCTATTGTACTTTGCTTCCTTTTTTAAAAGCCCAGAATTTTAATTTTTTTGAACTACAGAGGATTTCTGTTTAGGACTAAATGTGGACAGTTATACTGTGAATCAGATAAGCTGCATACTTGGCAGACAAAGAATTGGAAAGTGTGATGCTTCTGGCTTCACTTGACTTCACGTTGCCATTACAAGATCCTGTCTCTTTTGAAAAGTTCTCTTCTGAAAATCTCCAAGTGTGGACTTTTTGAGCGTTCACAATGTTACACAGTAGGTGCTTTAGGAGAATGTAGATAGTAAAAACGTCCCCTTTTCTTCTGGTAGCAACACCAGAAAGTACATGAAAAGAGATTCAATTAAAAAAAAAAATAAAAAGAAGTGAAATAAGGTAGCTGAAAGGTCACGTCATGGTCTAACCCCAGCTGGCAACTCAGCTCCACAGCCACTCCCTCATTCCTCCCCCCACAGCAGAATGGGGGAGTGAATCAGACAAATACAAGTGGGAAAACTCATTAATGAAGTGAGCCATACTCATGGCTCAAGATAAAAGCAGTTTAATAGGGAAAGAAAAAGCCACACATACAAGCAGAGCAAAACAAGGATTCATTCACCCCTTCCCATTGGCAGGCAGATGTTCAGCTGTCCTTAGGATGGCTGGTGGGGTGAGGTGAGGTGCAGAAAAGGCCTTGATACTGAATAAGCACTGCTCAGCAATAACTAAAACACCTGTGTATTACCAGTACTGTTTTCAGCAAATCTGAAACACAGTCCCATACCAGCTACTGTGAAAAAAATTTAAATTTACCCCAGCCAAAACCAGCACATACATCACTCAGTCTGCCAATGAGATAAAATTGTTTTATGGACCACATTATATTCCTTGTTACAATCTGATATAGAGATGCCCTTTCCTTGCAAGGTTCTCTGTTTCTCCAGTAGTAACACCTGTACTGCTTCTACCTAAGACATCACAGAACATGCTTGGAGGGTCTGTTAAATAGTGCAAAGGTTTTCATGGGTAATGCATGGGCCATTTTTTTTCCTACAAGGAAGGAAATATAGGATTCACAGAGTATCAGTGGGCAGAACAACTTCTGCAGTACACAACAGCTGGAAAAATTACTGTACTGCCATGAGAACTGCCTAAGAACTGTTTTCTCTTTCACAATTCAAGGATGAAGCTGCAGAGGAGCTGCAGAAATAGTGATAAATTACAGTGCACTCATAAAACTGATGTGTACTAGATGATGCAGGAGGCTTGTCCATGCCCATATGGAATCATCATAGAATGGGTTGGGTTGGAAGAGAACTTTAAAAGGACATCTAGTCCAACCTCCCTTATCAAGATTAAATGAAAGAGTGGCTAAGAAAGGTGTGTGAAAAGAGTATCATTTATTTTCCAATCCCTTTAGTCACAGATTTCTGGCAGTGCCTTCTGCAATCCAGATTTATTCTCTTATTTTCCTACTACTAAATTCAATTAACTTACTGCATGGAATTCATGGTCTCTGTGTGAAGTAAAAACTATTTAATTATTACTTATAAAAATGTAATTAACACCTGCATTGCCCCTGGCTTGATGCATTATACTAGGGAAGCACCACCATCCTCAAGAGTTTATAACTGAGAGAAGAAAAAGACTCAGTGTAATTTAGAATTACATTAATAAGCTTTGCCTTTACAAGTTTATGAGAAACTTGAAATAATTTTATGAAACTTTCAAGCATGTTTAAAAGAAGTGTGTATCAATACGAAACTATAACTGAAATTTTATTTCCGGTTTGAAAATCCCAGAACAGTTCAAATGTAGAAGTGAGAACACCACTTTTACAGCAAAGCTGGACAGTATTTTTACTAAATCTAGAAAAGACACCTCTCTAAGAAGCTTTCAATTAATAAAAAAAGTGGTTTTCGTAGTTGATACACTAGCTGCAAATCAAGGAGATCTGTAACCATGAAGCCCCTACAGATATACAAGCAGTGAAATCCTTTGCGTAATTCCTAGAGGGTAATAAAACTTGAACAGCAGTTTTTCAGGTCTCTCATACTTGGAATCTAATTTCCAACAATGCCAGTGTATAAAAGTGCTCAAACACTTGTTTCCATCAAAATGGCTGTGTTCACAGAGCTGTCTGCTGCCTCAGACACTCACCTGCAGTCTGCGCTGTGTGTTAGAGACTGCAACTCACATTCTTCCCAAGCCAAGTCCAAACATGCTGTCTGTACAAAGGGCATGGTTTGCTCTCTCCTAAAAGACAGAAGAGTAATAAAGGTCAGCAGGGAATGCCTCTGACTTTTTCAGTACACCCTAAGAAGCCTTTTCTATCTACTCAGCTTTACCCTTGGAATCAAAACGAAGCTGGCACGGGGCAGAAAAATCTAGAAAAGAATAGTTAAATGTAACCCTTTTCCTGGGTTACCTCGGGTGAGCCACTCTGTGTTTCACTGGACTTAACACTACCCATGAGGCTGGTGTACAACAAACACATTAAATGTTGTCAAGCATGGGAATAGGGTCCACATGGAGAGATCACATTTCCCTCTGACAGACTTGTTTTAAACCCTGTGAGTCAAACTGAGGAATATAAGTAAACTTAATAGTTGGAATGACCCCATATCCTCAAAGCAGGCTGTTTAACATTTTTATTTGAAACATCATTTTCCAGTAAACAACTATGCAACCCTTAACAGTATGTTTTCTAAAGCCCAACAATACAATTTATTGTTCTTCTTATATGAGTTATTTAAAACATAATTATTATATAAATTATTATTATATAAAGAATAATTTAAAATATTTTTTTTTCTTATAAGTAACTGTCTTAGTAGTACTAACTCTAATTTGTGGCTCAACCAATCAAAATCCAATAATTACAGTAAACTACTTCTTACACTAGAAAATGAAATGCTACAATACAGTTAACTATTGCTTCAAGTAACTCTCACAACCAAAAGAAGGCAAAACACACTACAGAGGAAGCTGGAAGAACGAAAAATGAAGAGACGCCTTTTTTTCCCTGGCATTTCTGAGGTTTACAGAACGTGAAATAAAATTCATAGATCAGCTAGATTCATAGACCATAAGTTGGTATCAGTTACTGTTGGAGAAATTTTACATTAGCTCTGTAGATTTTTCAGTACTGATACGCTGTGCACATTCTTCCCTTCACTAATAATTTTTTAATTAATTTTTATATTGAAAGGTAAAACTCAATTAGAATAAGTTATCTTTGTATAATCCTCCCACAGCTTACCGAGAACAGAAGTATTTGGAAATATATTAACAGTTGCTGAATCATACCCAAAGTTAAAAACTATTTGTGATTATTCTTTTTCACTTTGAAATTTGCATTTTAGGCTACTTTCACTTCTAAATATATACATGTATGTGTTTTGCCTCTGGAAATATTATCCAAGTTGTAATATAACCCTGATGAATCCTTTGTGGAAATGCCTTGCAAAACAAATCTGCTGTTAGAAAGTCACACTCAGAAGTTCATCTTTGAACTCCTCTGGTGTGGCATAATCTCAGCTGAAAAAGCCATTTTAACTCTATTATTACCAGTGTCAAATAAAATTCATGTACTTACAGGACTAAAAAGATACATGAGATGACTCATAGCTCAGGAGCTCCTCTCACTGATCCCACTGGACGCTTCTAATGAAGGGGTTTACAGCTCTGGATGAAAATGATGCCCATGCAGAAGTAAAGAGTAAGTATCACTTTAGGCATCAGAAAAAGAGTAGGATTATGATGCATATTCAGGCAGAAAAAGCAAACATGGGAAAAATATGTATTCCAATAAATTCTTGGCAAGCAAACTCTTGAGTCTTGATAATCACTCTTATGGCAGCAGGCAAGTAATTTTCTTAGTATTAAAGGAAGGATGGCTTTCCTTCCTTTGTCTGAACTCTGTTTGCTGCCTGACATTTTTTCACTTCTCCAAACAAAACATTTGCAGACTGGAAAATGGCCCTTCCCTATGCAAAGAACTAGAAATGTTTGCAGACTGTTTTGTGTTAAAATAGTGCTTTCCTTCACACACAAAGACAATTATCCAAGACCACCTCTCTCTGAACCAACATACTTTTTTAATTAAAGTACTAAGCTATTCAGTTCTAAGTATGCATCGTTTCAGTGAGAATTTAAATAGTTCTGTATCTGTTACATAAATGTTGAATTTGAGTGAATTAAAAACTAGCTGAATTATCACCCTGGTAAGCCTTGAAACTGAAATCTTCCCTTTAACAGGAAGAGTATGGAACAATAAGTGTGGATCTATTCCCGTAGTGTGGAAATTCCAGGGTACATTTGCTTGGATAGTGTTGTTCTACCAACATGTGTATGGATTCTTAAAATTTAGGAGAGTGAATATACACATTCATTCAGCTTCTCTACTGTTAGGTATGTCCCATGGACACAGACTGAGGTCTCTGCCTCTGTGTTGATGAGGACAGGGGCATATCTTACCTGCCTTCTGCAAAGCTTTAATGTGATCAAATGGCAGCATAGTTCCTTCCATTTCAGTCCTTTGGTTTTGGCCATGATGGCTCTGTAGTCAATAAAAGTGCTGAAGACTGTATTATGGCTTCTGCAACCTTTTTCATCCTTCTTATTTCTGCTCCCTCACTGGGAGTAGAAGTCCTGTCATTAGAGAAAAAAAAAAAAACCCTTAGCTTTCATTTAAGAGACAAAAGAATTAAATGTCAAAAGTTTGAAGTCTCAGGATTTTGGGATTACAAATAACATTTTTAGTTACATAGCTTTCTCCACTTTTTTTTCACTGCAGCCCTCTTTTCTCCTTCTAAATTAATACATAAAGACTAAAAGAAAAAAATGTTCAAAGTAAAAGGATACTGTCAGAGTTTCTAAAGGTTGCTGAAGTTTGCTCATAAATACATGGAGTTGGTGTTTAACTTGATTACTTCCCTCCACCAGGGAAGGCTTATGCCACTTAACTTGTTACTTATTTTACGCTGCCTTATCTTCAGGCTTTGTCTTCAGAATTACAAACATATTTCCAAACTAAAAAAAGTGAAACTAAGTTTCTGTCAAGTACCCGAAAAAACACCAAACAAACTTCAAAACCCCCCAGCCCAGGAAAACCATAAAACACGTCATTTGGATGAGAAAAAGTCTACAGTCTGTCATCATACTCACAAGAAACAGAAAGCATTCACACGTTGATTACCCCAGGGCAGGTGACCCAAGTAGCCCAAATTCAATTACACGAGAAAGGCCTTGTTCTTCAGACAAGTTAGTGCTCCTGCTTATTGGCGATAATTGAGCAAGTACTGCAGCAGAATGGAGGATAGCTTCATATATAATTTACCTTATATATAAAATTCTCATGATTTTTTGTTGTTGCCACAAAAGAGAGGCTGTTTTTAAAAAGTCTGAAAGGTTGGAAAATGGAGAATTTGTGGAAAAGAAAGACTTATCAAAGGTGATCTTTGTGCTGATATTAAAGCAGTAGGTGAGACTCATCAGTCTGCCTTCAGCATAATTGCAATTGGAGTAGTTGTTCTCAATTTGTATTCAGATTTAGAGTAATTGTTCTCAAATTATATTCAGATCAGAGGCTGCCTTACTTTTTACAGATATATTACTGTAACTAAGGATACTGCCTCCCCTGAAGTCTGGTCCTCTTTGAGACATTTATAATACCTTCGGCAAATTTTGAAGCACAGCTTGCAAAGCAAACCCTGTGATGAGGCGGCATGCATTTGTATCACAGTGAACTTTACTTTTACATTAAACTAACAGATTGTAGACATTTCTTTACTTGTCTGTACATAAGGCTGCAATTTAAATTGTGTTTTCAACAAAATACTGTGGTTTTTTTGTTATATTTTCCATTTTAAAAATTAATTTTTGTTCAGATATCAGAAAGCAAGGGACTGGTGGGCAGAAAGAATTCTTTGCCAAAAATCTTGCTTGAATTTTTGGATGCCAGTTCCTTATGATGGTGTGTTTGCCATATGAACAAAGCCTTTACTGCATAATCTGCAACTCTGCACAGTAACAACTGACAATCTTCTATGATGACTATCGACAGTTTCAGTAATTGGTACTGGCAGCAACCTAAGATTTTCAAAAGATATGATCCTAAAGCACTATAGCCCAAATTTTTGTTTCATATACAGCTCTGATTTTAGAACACAACATTAAACATTTGATAAATGGCAGAATTCTCAATAGAGATTATATGCCTTATCTTGCAAATTGCCTTCAAGGAGGTAGCAGGAGATATTTGGATTTACAGCCACTCAGCAGGATGCAGACAGTGCTGAGAAGGCAAGTGCAGAATATGCAGATTGCATAATCTGGCCTGTAATTTTAAATCCAGACAAGACTTCTGTTTAGTCAAATCCTTAAAAGAGAGCAAGCAAAAGATAAATGTTTGGAGGAGACAATAAAATTCTGTTTTGTCGTCTTGTACTAGCACTCAGTGTATTACTTTGGCTCTCAGAAACATGCACATTTTGCATTGTTTTTTAAAGATTTTATCATAATCTGACTGTTACCACAGAATGGGGAACTCATTCCCCCATGCAGGTGTTGCATAACATCTATTTCACCACATCCTTTTGATAGTGGTCCACAGATTAGTAACACATTACCTCCTGGCCTTGCAAAATTATATCCTGGACAGCTTGCAAGACTTACTTCTAAAGTAATTCTAAATTGTGTCTTCTATTTACCACTGTTTATTTTCATGCTTTTACAATTAAAAATTTCATACCCATAAAAAAAGTCAAGTCTAGCTAAGTCTAATAAGGTCTATTTCAGTTTCAGATTTTGAAAGCTGCTACACACCATCCCTGAAATAAACTTCCACCTCAAGTGGTTTTCAGTCCATTTTGATCATTTCCTTCTTTTTCACAGTTCTTCTCACATACACGTTAGTTACCTTTTCATAATCTGAGTGGATTTTATAAATAGCAAACCTCCAGCCAAGAAAACTACTGGATCACGTATGTCCTTTGGTTATTTTACTGTTTTAGTTATTAACAGAAATAAATGAATGCCAAAGACTGCGCTTTGAGAACACAGGATTTGGTTCTTAGTGAAAAGGAGCTGTAAAAGTACAAATTACAATGCACATCTGTATTCAGACAATAATCAACATATATCAGTTTTCAGAGTTTCACTTACTTTGTCATGAAAAATTTCAGGAAAGATCTTCCTGAATCAGCTGGATAAACCAGCAATTTCCTTGTAGCAGAGGTTTTATTAAATATAAGGCTTTTTATAAACCAGGGTATGGTTCAACACATGAATTCTTGTTCCAAAACAACTGTCACATTTGCCAAGTAATTACCACATGATAATAAGTGAAAGTTTCTCTATGGAAGTGAGAGAGGAGGAAAATATGCTGGATATTAACAAGCATAGTAGATTAGACTTGGTATGTAAAATTTAAAGACTTTTCCTGAAATTTTTAATCACTCACCAGACAATGTTTCCAAATGCAAGCTAATAGTTGATTTTTTTGAATATCCTAAATATTCTACTTTATCATTGTTATCACTTATAATTTCTGAAACCTCTCACTCTTACACTTTCAAAGATGTACCAAATCCAGCTGTAGTTCTTAGGGAGTAATCTAATCTAGCATATTATAATGGTAAGGCAAAGTCTGGAGCATGAAAACCTGTAAAGGGCTTTTTGGTTTGCTTGACAAGTTCCTCTAAATTCTGCTTCTTTTTTGCCTTCCTTCTGCCACCCTTCCTCCTGCCTTTGCCTTTCTCTTTACTGTTCCAGTGTACTGGAACTGGTCCATTCTCATACTGTTCCATTTTTGGCTTCTGTATCTCATACCATGAGTATAGGAAAAACAGGTCCCTCAACAGCAGTCTAAAAATTATTTTCTTTCAATTCAGCATTAAGTAGGTGTGGGATGTACTGTTAGCAGATAACAAGGCCTGAAGAAGAGCTGGGATGGAATCCTGCAAAGGTATTCATCGTGTCTTCTGACTGCTCACCAAAGTTAACTTGGTGGAAAAGAAAGAAGCCAGTCCTATACAGGACTAAACACCAAGTCACTCAAAACAGTCTCCATCAGAACCTTTGCAGTTTCCACTGAGCAGGAGCTGACAAAGCTACAGGTAGGTCCTAGATGGGACTGCCCTAGCAGATCCATTTGTGCCAGCTGTCAGTGTTTAGTCATACATTTCTACTAACCAATCCATGTGGATTCCAGGTGGATAAAATCTGTTTTACTAAAAGGTGCTGCATACCCAGCCGCTAAATAAAGTGAATATAAACTTTTCTTTTCACTCATTCCAGGGAGAGATAACTGGAACTATAAACCAGTCCTTTAATATCTTTAGGTTGTTCATACCCCTCTCTCCTCTGCCTCTACTTCCCCTCCTCCCCTTCTCTCTCCTCTCCTTTCCCTCACCCTCCCCCACCATCAACAGATAAGTGTCTTCAGGCCAAACTGGTTCAGATAAAACAGCTTTCAAGTGCCAGCAAATTTTTTTCCTATTAAAAGCCAAATATCATCTACCATTCCTAAACAGCTTTATCTGAATTAGATTCTCTCTCCGAATCGCATCACTCTGTGCAGTTTTAGCAGGCTGGCAGATTAACAAACATGGGGGGGGTTCAATCTCTCCTTACAGCACATTGCGAGTACTCCTGGAACACACAGCAAAGGGCCTCACGAAACAGTCCTGTTCCCAGTCTTTCGCCATTAGTTGTATTTACTGGGATATTTTATGAATGAAAATTTTGTTCTGAAGGACACTGTACTGGTATTGGAAAATATGGATGGAAGCATGAACATGCCTAGTGCTGGAAATCAACACACAGGGCATTTACTCTACATAAACTCCTACAGCTCTGTCAGCATGGAGAGCTAAGATGATGTAAACTCTTATTTGCAGTGACCTTTTTTGCATCGATACAAACCTTTTACACAACTCAACCTCTGCATTAGCTGAAGCTGACAAGAAGGAAGAAGCAGTAAGTACCCCGTCAAAAAGTTATTCTTTCAGAGAATGCCACCATGCCAGATTCCATTTTGCACTATCAGAATTCAGTTATTTACTAAGTAACAAACAGAAATGCATATAATGCACATATATATACCTATGAGTGCATTTCCTAGGTAAGCACACATAAATACAGAAAAAAAAGAGTGCAAACAATTTCACTTAGCCATAATCAAAAACCTGAGAAGCTTTTGCTAGAAATGGTGCTCCCTGGGCACTGCTGTACAAGCTGGGAGATTCAGAAAAAGGGATGCAAAAGAGCCGCAGCTCCCATACAATATAACCCAGCTGCCCTGGAGCCAGTGACCCTCGAAGCTGGGCTCTCCAGAAGATCACCAGCCACAGGGCAGGGACACACAGACTAGCTCTGCTCCAGGCAGTCTCTCCGGACAAGCCCTGCCAGAGCCGTTTGCCGCCGAGGGTTGCTCCTGCAGAGGTGGTCCGGCAGCCACTGCCCCTTTGGGCCAAAAGTAACTCCCGACCCCGTCCCCCCGTCTGCCCCGTCAGCCTCCCGCTGCCCCGGGGGTCTCCCGGGCGGCTCAGGCGCCAGGGCCTCGGACCAATTGGCCACCGGTGCGCGCCCCCGCCCTTCCTCCGCCACTTAAAGCGCGGCGGGCCCACCGTTGAGCGCATCCTCCCGCAGAGGGAACGGTTGTGGCACCGGCACCTGCTCGGCGGTTTTTTTGGCCTCTTTTTCCTCCCAGTGAATTTGGGGCAGCTCTGCTTTGCTTTTGGCCCCCGTCGTTGCTGGAGTAGCCGGTCCTCCCGCACAGCCGCTCTGGCCCGCTTGAGGCTGCCTCAGGCGGTGCAGGTGCGGGGTGCGGATCCGGGCCAGGGTAGCGCGGCGGGAGTGAGTGCGGCGGCGGCAGAATGCCTGCCGCCTTCTCCGGCCGGCGCCTGGGGCGCCTGCTACTACTGCTGCTCTGCACCAGCCTCTCGGGCGGGAGCCCTGCAGGTAAATGTAAGCTGTCCGCGGGCCGGGCCCCCTGGGCCCTCCGTGTCGGGCGGACGGGAGCACCCCCTGGGAGCAAAGGTCCTCCTTGCTCCGCAGCATCCCCCGGCTCTCGGGGGGACGTAGCGCTGCCCCGGCACGGCGGCTGCAGTTCGGCCTTGCCTGTGGGAGCGGCTGAGGCGTTTCTTTTTCTCAGCGGCCCCGACCGTCCCCGGCGCCCCTCTCTCCCTCAGCGTTCGGGATTCTTGAGGGACAGCGGGGATCCGCTTTCGCTGTCCCCCGGCGTGGTGGGCGGCGGCAGATGGGCTGAGCCGCATCGGTGATCAGCCGTCCTGGAGCCTTAGCAGCTTCTCCTTCACTTACGGGAGGGTTTATTAGCTCACAGGTGCAGGACAAGGAATGTGAGGTGTTGTGTCTTACTGCTGTCTTGTCCTTACTGAGTAAAGCGTTTAAGTGCTGAAAAAAACACCCGAGCAATGAAAAACCTCCCACAGATTGATAGATTACATTACTAAGATACCAGTGTGCCTGGTGGGTTGTGAGGGATGCTCCTTGGGATTTTATGTTGAGTTTTTAAATGTAGCATTTAAAATCCGTGAAGAAAGAGGGACTTGAACCTTCTGGGCCTCGTTCCTCCTCTGGTGGCTTTCAGCAGTTGAGGACCAGGCCAGCTGCTTGTCAGGAAATACGATCTTATTTCTAAAACTAGTGGATTTCTGGGTTGTTGTGTCTTTGTTTTTGTTATTGTTTTTTTTTTTTTTTCCTGAGGCATTGCAGAGTAGTAGAGAATGGTTATGGAAGGAATTATCAGATTGCTGATGTTAGCTGTGCAGGGTGAGATTCTTAGAGCAGGTCTTGCCGAGGCCGAGAGTTCTCTTCTATGTGTGCATACACATACTAGTAGGTGAACACCAGTGCTGTGACTTGAGTTTGCTGGGGTTTAGCTGCATTTTCAGTGTGTGAAATGTAAGTAGTTATGGTTTTTTCTGCCTCTGTTGCATTTCCTAATACCAAGAGGAGCAGTTGGTGCCTTCTGTAAAATTTTGAGTAGTTTCACATAATGTGAATGGAAACATACTTCTCTAGTCTTGTTTGAAATATGTATTTATGTATGTGCACACAGGGAAAAATCTACTTAATAGTTCTTAAGTATTTTTTAAAATGCGTGTGTACGTAAATACACTTGTAACTTGAAGTCCTTTCCAACAACTTACTTAATTGAGAAGTTTTTTGAGTGTAAGTGGTCTGATATTTGTAGGAATGCATGAGTCAGCATGTGGCTAATTGCCATAAGGTATTTATTTTTTATAGCTGCTACTGCCAAAAGCCATACCTGATGGTGGCTGAAGCAATTTTGTGTAAAGCCATTGGTGAAGTTACAGCCTCTCATGGGAAAAAAATGAAACAAGTGAATCAAACAGCAAAACCCTGTATGTGTTTCCAAAACTTGCACAAATCTACCATCTTCCTAAAGTGGTGGATGTCCTGTGTGGTTTTGAGCAGACATCAGAAATAAACCACTAGCTTTAGCAATTTTCATCTGTATAGAGTGAAGCTGTTGTTTTCCAGATTTCCGTTAAATGTTTTTGTACCTGTATGATAGGGAGGCATTTTGTAGATAGGGAGGCATTATACTGTGATTTCCGAGATGATTTAAATGAAAAAAAGGTAGTTCACTCTACCACTGGTTATTAACTAAACGTGTATAAAGCTAGTCAAGCACAAGGACTATCTACACAGCTGCAGCAAAGGGAAGTTCATGTCACCTGAAGGGAGAAGAGCTAAAAACCTGTTTCCTAGTGAAGTCCAGAAACTGTGTGTGTTTTGGAGATGTGAGGGTTCTTCAACTAAAAGAAATGCTTGCAGTAAAAGTAAGCAGAGGGAGTACTTGCTACGAAAGGGGGGTTACATAGCCTGCAGCTGGTCAGGCAGATATGCCAAAAGCCCTATTAGATTTTTATTTTGAGATAATACCTTACAGACATACTTAATTTGTTATTCTTATCTTAATCATGTTTAGTTAATTGTTTTGGAAAAATCTGAACTTGTTCTTGTATTTTGTACTGAGGTAAGGGTAATTTCTAACTAGGTGTCACAACATTTTTGTTCAGAGCTTGCTGCTTTGTTTTACCTTTGTGGCTGTCTAATGTAGTTGCAGCAAGTGCTCACAGATTGATGTAGGTAAAGCAATTCTACCACATCTCATCTCTCAGCTTCTGCTCCTGAAGAAATCAAGGAGCTATGAGTGTAGAACACACTTCATGCCATACAGACTTTGCTTCCAGGTTGGGTTTTTCTGGTTTGACCTGAGGGAAGGGCTTTTATCAGGGCATTTGGAAGGTCTAATGTTGATCCTCTGATGTCTTCGGGGCATTAGGAGGTTCTGGTGACTGGTTTTGGATGCTATTGAATGCTTGTGAACTTAAAAAGTGTATTATTGATGTTAAATTAAACAGTAAAATAAGGATGTTAAACCAAATTGTATTTCAGCCTTTTCTTAGCTGCTTTTCTAGCTGGAAGAGAAAAAATAGATTAAGCCTGAAATGACTCTGGTAATAGTAAGCATGGTACATCAATACTTTTTTCCCCAAAATACTGGCTGCCTTTTGAAGTGGAGGTAAGGTAGAAAACTAAATTAATGACATCATACTCTTGCCTATTCCTTCCCACATGGAAATCAAGGAAATGAGAACTCTACAAGCTACCACACTATTGATTAAATCTCATGCAAAACAATTATAGGCTAAGGCATGCAGCCATGACTGAATAGTTTGAGAAGTGACTTGCTTACATCATTGCCTGGCTGGGTGACACTAATGATGCAGTGCTGGATCATCTTGATCTCCAGCACTATTCAGCAAATATATATGAGAGGAAGAGAGTGGTGCAGTGTTATCTCTGTTCTATGTAGTTTGACATGCGGACAGATAAGATGAAAGATCTGGAAGCAGTGGTGACAAAAAATAACCCTACTTGACTGCATTCGCTTGATACATGAATCAAGGAGGAAAGCCAAGATGATAACCCTGTTAGTATGCAAACCACATTGCAGGTTTTCTGCCTTTATTGCAGAGAGATAACAGAGCTGCTGTACAGCTTGGCACTGGCACCTTCTAAATTTATCAGCTTTGGGGATTTTAATTAATGTGCAGGTGATCCATGACATACTTAGAATGCCTCAAGATGCTGCAGATATAAAAATTCATGGACCTTTCTTCAGTTGTACTATGAATATCGGAAAAATAACAGTTCTCCTTGCTCAGTACCTCTGTCAGGCAAAGAATAAGACTCAGTCTTCTTAGTGTCTGGCTCGTAAGCCAGCACATCCTCAGAGCAGATTTTTAAAATTCTTTTCTTAGCTGAAGGACTGGGAGGGAACAGCTGGCCATGGGACCAGTGGACTGATAGGAAAAAGTGTGGAAAAATGAAAAGGCTGCTGTTAAGAACCACTAATGCTTTTTTATTTTTAATAATATCTTTTGCCTACTTTGTTTTACTCTTGATCCAAACTGGTTGAAGTATGATGGGCAGATTGAGACAGCAGATGGTGCAAGCTGAGATGGAGTAACTGTGTGCTGGAGGTGCCAGTGGGAGAATATATAGGTTGTCTATGCCTGTAGGTGCTGAAATGGGATAGGAGTGTTAGTGGTGTTCGTTTGTAGGAAATGGCAGAATGCTGACTTCACCTCCTGCTAAAGGCATGTGGTTCAAGTCCGAATGCACTTAAAATACGGTGTAGCTTTTCACTGTTCACTTAAGAGTTGGACTGGGTCCTTGTGGGTCCCTTCCAATTCAGAATATTCTGTAATCTGTGCATTTCTGTTGCTGTCCAGAAAAGTTCATGATCTCAAGTTCCCCTCTGCTCAAAACTTTAATTACGAATGCAAAATACATGTCCTTTTTCCCTTGTGTGACTAATGGCTGAATCACTTTCTCTGAGTGCTATGTCAGTGGAATACATCCTGGAATGCCTTTGTCACTGAAGATAGTTGATTCAAAATAAACACTACTTCTGCCACCCAAATGTGGAAATAAAGGACTGAGGAGACATTTCCATTCTTCTAAAACGTCTAGGTATCTTGAGTTCTTAAAAGAGTGACAGAATTACTAAGCAAGTCCTCTGCTTCCTTTGCTGTTTCCAGTCAAGAACATAAAGCAAGCTGGAGTCTTAACTAGTTCTTGTTAAAGCTGTATTACAGGAGGAGGATCAGATTTGTGGTGGTATTAAGGAAAATGGAAACAGTTATTAGCATTAGATGTTGAAGTTAATGTTTGATATGGAAGTCTTTTCTTTTGCTTACTGAGGTGCTAGTAGAAGCAAAGGAGGCTTGTTCATCGCCCTAGACTTGTAAGATTGTAATGAAGTCATTATTCTATTGGAAAATCTGCTAACCTGTGTTAAAAATAAATGACCAGTATCAGTGGCATAAGTGATGTTTAAAGCCCATGAACAAGACAGGATGTGGGTACAGTTTATAAAGTTGCTGGAGCATTCTGAAGAATGGCTTTACCTGGCTATAAGCTAACTGGAAGAAAAGAAAAGAGCTCTGTATAGAAATTAGAGATCAAATAAATATTGCCTCCATTTTTAAATATTTTCTTGCCTAAAGTGAGCTAAAGAACTAATGAAAAACAGGTTTTATGCATCTTTTAATGTGTATGCTCAGAACATGGGGAGAAATGGAGAGCATCCTCACCTCAGCCTTTCTGCTGGAATTATTTTCATGAACTACCTTTTGTAACTCAAAGTTTCTTTAAAATTTTTCTGTTTGGTGGGGTTTTTTTGGGTTTTTTTTTCAGATCCAGCTGTGACAACACAAGATTCCAGTCAGACACTGGTGAATTCTGTGACTAAGATGCAACCTGGACTTAATGAATCATCTGGTAATTGTTTTATTTCAGTATACCTAAATCTGTAGTCCTTTTTCGTATTGATAGTCATTTATCATATAGAGTTTACGTTTTCACACTTAAGTCTCTTGAAATAAGATTGTGAGTTTTTGGAAGAAACAGAAGTAGGTATAGCATCTAGATCTTTTAAAGCCACTGCAACAGCTTGAGTGTCCTAAGTATCTTCAGGACTGGAAAAAGCTGTACAACTGCCGGTTTCATGATCTGTTGCCCTTAAGCATGTATGCTGTACAAGCAAGCAATGACCCTGAAAGTCAGACAGCGCTGAAACTAGTACCACTGCAGGGAAGTTGTTCTAGACTTTAGACCTGATAATTTTTAATATTGTGTCTGAGTGTTAGTGAAAGGTATAGTAATTCCCTTGGCATCACTGTGCCTGCTAGCTTCATCTTTCGTAATTATGGCTGTGTCAAAACTATCTGTTGTCCCTTATACCTTAGTTGTAGTTTTAACAGAAAGCCAAGAATAAGTTCCAAGCAGGACAAGAAACAAGGAATGATTGTTGATTCTACTTCTTCTTTCTCCACAAAGATCAGAAAATCAGAATTTCAGCACTGTCCCAAAGCTCATGTTGATTAGTGCAAGTCAAACATGAGCTTAGTTGTATTTATATGTGAACTCAATGAAGTTCTGGCAGGTTATTTCACCTGCAAGTTGGGTGGTTTTTTGAGATAATGATATTTATCTGGTGTTCATCTTCAGAGCATTTTAGCACAATGTGAGAACTAGGAGTGCAGTAGCTAACAGATTCGATAACTCTCTACATACATAGACACACACAGACATATATGAAGCATAGGAAGTGTTTCATGTATGACCTCACTTCCATAATTTCATTTGATATGTGAATTGAGGAAGGTCAGTATGAAAATCGTGTTTGTGTGCAAGACACTTTAAAGGTTGTCTAGTTTCTTGTGGCTGGATCTACCATATGAACTAGCACTGGTGCCTTCTGAATGTATCATTCTGAGGGATTTCAGTAAAAAAGCAGGTCATACATGTACTAGACTGACATAAACTCAGGTGATTCGTGACAACCCTAGCATGCTGTCTGAGTCTTTGTGCACACAGGCAGGCTAAGATCTGCCAGAACTTTTAAGCCTTGACATATTATTTCCTGGGTAAGCATTTGGACTAGTTTACTTCTCCATGGGGCAGAGATCAAGACTTGTGTTCTTGTCTAGAGCAACAAGACTATTGTCTACTGCTAGTGCAGCTTTGATTTCTCTGCCTAAAAAGCCATTTTGCACTACCAGTTGAGACTGACAGCAGTCTACTGTCAACAATACCAAATGAAGTAGCCTGAAGCTCTGTTCTTCCATACCAGCCACCTTAATATACAGGTTTATTTTTACTTAAACTGGTTGAAGCCTGAGGGAAAGTATGACAATGCAGATGGAGCAAGCCAGGCAGAAGGTTGATTGCCTGTGGCACGGAATTCCTTGTGCTATGAGCTCGACAGGCTGTTTTCTGAAACTGGCCAACAACTTCAAAGGGCATGTGGTACCTCTGCTTGTGCCTTTAGATGCAAACCACTAGCAGGGATCTCCTTCAGTGCAACCAGATCTCTCAACTGTAGCTCAGAGGCACATGTTTAAGAGCTTTACCTGAGATGTCCAGTATTTTATGCAAGGGAAGAGAAGGAATAATTCTGATGAGATGTAGGCTTTCAGAGGTGCTATTTCTATTGCGCAGTGATCAATTCAGCCACTCAATGCATCTCTCAGTGGGAAGGCTAAAGCTGTAGCCCAGTTCCTCTATCTTCTCAGTTGTGATTGGGAATCTTTACAATCCATGAACAGGAGAGGCAATCGAGCCCCTTTCCTTCTACGAAAACCAGAAAAATTTTCTCTTATAAAGCTGTGTGACTAGGTAGAATTAGTCTCTAATTACTCTTCGTATATTTCTGCAATGCATTATGAATATTTGACAATAAAATTACTTTCCAAGCATGTAAAAACACATGTGGCTTAAAACATTTAGTGTATCTATTGGGTTGGTGGTGGTGAAATCTATTTCCTTCATTTCATCATTTAATTAAAAGATTATTGTAGCTGGGGTACATTTGTTAGAGCTGCAGCTTATTAATTTGCTTTATTTCTCTGTTCTTGAAATGTTTGAGAACAAGTGATGGGAACAGACTGTGCTTAGAGTTGCTGTGTCAAGCTTTGTAGAGCTTTATAAAAGGTCTCATACTCTCTGAAGGGTATGTGATCCACAGCCTTACCAAAAAGGAATTTTGTGACTACATACCTTGTAAATGTAGGTTTTCTTCACATAAGGAGAATAATACTTTTAGGTCAGGTATATGATAATTAGTATTGTTATCCTTTCTTTGTGGAAGGGCACTGCCTGCTGTGTATCAGGAGCTCTGAGGAGTCGTGAGGGTCTTTGACCATTTTGTAGTGGACCACGAGGTGTTCTTGCCTCTGCATTTGTTAAAGCAGCACCTAGATGAGATAGTCTACCTCTGACTTTCTGTCTGTGTTAGATTGTAGTGGCTTTGGGAATGGCAGCATTCTGTTCTGTGGTTTTTTGCTCGGTTGGTTGGGGGTTTTTTTAGATTTTTCTAAAGCTTGTTACTTTTTCAAGAACTATTTAAACATTGATGTAGTCCTGTAAGTAAGCTATAGGTGACTTTTTGAGTCAGGCTGTAAAATAGCTGTGACATTTTTAGGCTACTGTCATTCAAAATTGCAACATTACAATAAAGCTAGAAACCATTGTCTAACATAGCATAATTGCTACAACAGCAACCCCACAATACTGCTGCTTTAAGATTATGGTTGCTAACACAGGTCTGTAAAAGGATCCCCACAGTAGTCAGCATTTGGCAAGGTCCATTTTCTCCCTCTAAGATTGTTATAATTAATAATTGCAATATCATATTGACACTACCGTGTGATTACTTACATAGGATAGCATAATTTTGTTTCCCTCCAAACCTTTTTAGGTCCAGATGTTGCCACAGAAGAGCTCAAGCCAGCAAGCAAGGAGAACTCACATGATGTCGTGGAGTGTGAGATAGTCATACATAGTGAGTGTGTTATTTTTCGTCTTCCTAATTATTTTATATTGAATGTGTGTACACACAAACTTTGAGTTATAGAAGCATCTAGAATGGCAAGTTCTTGATAAAGTGAAGATGTTCACAGTGAGCATGTGATGAGCTCAGTAAGAGGTAAGTACATTTATGCTATATTAACTTTTGTGTTCTAATAATAGCTATTTTGCAGTAGAGAATTAGATTGCTACTTTTATTAAAACGACAAGTAAAACCAATGCATAACTCACTCTTCCTCCAAATCAATTGAAATGATAGTTTTTTTTGCACCAGTGAAACCACCTGGAGAGACCACATAAGCTAGGGTACTTGCTGAATAGCAGGTATTAGCTTGACAACATTTCAGGAGTTAAAACATGGAGAACAGGAGAAATAAACCTGTTCCTAAAGTACATGTGACGTTCCCAGTTGCCAAATAATGTTCTAGAGTTAATTTCTTGGATAGCTGGGGAAACTGGTCTAACTGAAGAACCTCTGGAAGTTTTGCAAAGTACTGGCATGGTATTTCTAGGATGTAATTTTGCAGCATTTATGCTGCATTTTCTTCTAGCAGGAAACTTAAGGTACTATCTGTTTCCTGTTCTGGTATGTGGACTCTTAGTACAGGGATGCCCTAGACATCAGTCTTGCTCTTGGTTAATCCAACATCATCAGGTTTTATGTTCCATCCATTCAAAGAATGGATTTAATTTTAAAATAATTTCAAAAGGGCAGATACTATTTTCAGCTGGTGTGATTAGTCTGACTGTAAAACTTTTGCTGTTGTGAAACCAATTCCATTTGTAAAATTAGTTTGATCATAAACAACCTCAACAAGCTGAGTTATGCTTGGCTCATTTATTGAACCTAATTGCTCTGATAAATGAGTTTCAGTAACTGACTTTGCTCTGCAATGGAAGATGGAGGTGTTGCACTTCTAAGTTTATCTCCAGTTCAACAGATCTTAAGTATTTTGGCTGGGACTTGCAATTCTGGACATGCTGTTCTTCAGGTTGTAAATGTCTCTGCCAGACCCAGTAAAGTTCACTTACTGTGTATCTGGGGCTATCACTTCAGTGAGACTTTACTGCTGCTTAAGTATGACTTGCATTACTAAGTCACTGAGCTGTACCTTCAAACTTCATTGTCTCTTGGGAAAAATGTGAGCTGTGCGATTCAACTACACTTTTGTGACCACCAAATTCTACAGGGTACATCTAGGATTGAAGTGAGGCATGGATAAATTTTCTTGGAGTATTTAGATGACTAACCACACTTCTGTCTAGAAGGCATGAAAGAAAAGGCCAGTTATGAAATAAAATGTCAGTGCTAACAGGTACAGTATCTAAGGTGTTTTCTTATAAAAGGCTGGTTTTTTGGATTAGAGAAGATGCTTGCTTTCGATACCTACTTTTTGGATGTGGTTATTTTATGCTCATGAAAAGCAAAAAACTGACAGTTTTGTCTACTGTATTGGAATCCCATTGTAATTCTACTGACTTGCCAGGAAGGCAAAGGCAGCCCTAAATGGGTTTGAAGACGATTTGATGTCAACTTGAGTAACTGCAGCATGAAAGGCCTGATTCAACAATGTTAAGTTTGTGCATTTTACCAACAGCTTCCCTAGCAATGGGATATACCTATGGTCTCACAGTATCATAAAAATCTTCAGCTGGCTACAATCCAGGTGGTTATAGATATTTATGTCTTAACTCTTCTTCACGTTAGTAATACAACTTTCTGTATGCATATTAAGTTCTTGGTATTTTTTGTTTGGATTAAATCATGTAAAAGTCTGTCTCTTAAGTCTACCTTGCTTTCAGTGAAATGAGTATCTATGGTTCTATATTAGAGCACTCTAGGAAGTTTACCACAAAAGTGTGTTATTTTTGGAGTGTGGAGTGTGTTATTTTTTGAAGAGTATGTATTTTAACTCAGTTATGACTTAAGAAAATTACTCTGAAACTCTAATTGTGCAGGGGTTATTTTGCCCTGGAGAGAGTAAATAGCCTCTGTATCCTCCTGTAATCCTGTGTATGTAAACAGAATCTTTGAAGCTTTTCCACCCAGAATGAGGAAATATATTTTTTCATTAAATGTGTTTAAACTTATTATAGGTGCGTCTGCTGCTGCACTGCAAAAAAATGTCTCTGTGGGCAATCCAACTAAAGTTGAACTTACATGCAAATTAGATGAGCATTTCGATTTGAAAAATCCTCAGGTGACATGGAAAAGGGGAAGTGAAACAATCAGTCACACCAGTAAAACTCAGAACAGCTGGACCATCCAGTAAGTAGCATTCTTTACACTGCAATTTGCAGATTCTAGTGGGTTACCATGTTATATACACTGCCCAATACTAGTAATGTGCATATTGGAAAAGGGCCAAATGCAAAGATCAATCAACATACTGGAGCTGCAGGAAAGGAGAAAGGTTGCAGGTACCTCAAGCCTGGAGGGGGATCTCCTGTTTATCCTCTAGTGCTTGAAAAACAGGGTTTTCAAAAAAAGGGTTTTTTTGAAAAAGAACATAGAATAAGGAAACAGTTCCTTGAAGTCCAGTAATCCTGTTCAGTAAGAGAAATAATAATCAATCAGATATTAAAATACTTTAGCAATTTCTCTTTCCACTCCCTCATTTTCCACATTGTCTTTTCCACCTCATTGATGTTTTGCAGAGGTCTGGAAGGCATCAGTGGTCATTTTTGTTTTTTCATAGTTAACATAAGGTAGAAGTGAGATTTACAGTAAAGATACCTTGAAGGTTTTCTGAAGTCTTTCAAACCTCTACAGAAACTCAAAATGTTGTAGAAGCCTTTCTGCAGTCAATACTATTGTTGTTCTTTAGAATTAGGGCATTAATACATTTTAACTGATTGGTCTCCAGGTGATTTCTGTATAGCTTTAACAGCAGCAATACCTACATAAAATTTCTATTGTAGAAAATACAGTGAGCATAAATCTCATTTTTCTGATACTCCATATCCACAGCCATGTAAATTTTTTTCAAAGTGCCAGTAAAATGTATAGTTTGCCAGTGGAGAAGATCCTGGACTTCATTAGATGGAAGCTCTTTAAAACTATTTTTTGTAATGAAGGGATTACTTAAATGGTTTGTTTTTCCTAAAGCCCTACATAGGATATGCTTCATGGTTCACATGGTGAAGCGATCTCTAAATTCAGTAACCTGTAGATAAAGCTGCTTAAAGGTGGCCTTGTGTCAGCATGAGGGGTGAAAATGGTGTTTATGTTCCAAGGTGTGCTTTTGTGCTCTTCTGTTTTCTTAAAAATGTTACGCCATTTCTGCATTGCACTGAACCTGAATCCTAGTGTTTCAGTGATGTTACATTCTCTGCTTCATTACTAATCCTTACTGTTTTCTTTAGAATGCTAATTAGTACTTACTTGTAGTAGTACAAAAAGCAAATATACAAAAAAACCAAATTGGTGATCTTTTTTTTAAGATTGACAATCTCGGAGAGCAGTCAGCTGGGAAGTTACAGTTGTATTCTGAAAGGTGAAGTAGAAATCATTGCTACATTTCATTTGCAAGGTAATTTAATTAATTTGTATTTATTTTAAGTTTTTGTTTCAGCTGACCCCTGGAAAGCTGTATTAGTATTCTTTCTGGATAGCAGGGAAATTGCAACCTAATTTGATATGTAGTGGCTAATATAGTCAGGCTAAGTGAGAAAAACTGAGTATCAAAGTAATTTTTATGGCATGGATGGAAGAATTGTGAACCAAAAACTAAAAGCCTTTTTAAAGAAAAATTTATAATAACCAAAAGAACATGCAAGTCTACTTTTTTACTCTTATTGACTGATTTCCCCTTCCCTCTCCATCTCTACAGCAGAAGTGAATATTCGTTACTTTCTGGGGCATGAGAATACAGGATGGTGTCTCACATAAATTTATTCAAAAAGTAGAGCCAATAATTTGAAAGTTTGGTCTGAGGTTTGGTGTTAAAAGTGAAGTAGTGATTGGTAAAATGGAGGCAGGATTTTTAAAATTTCATTTGTATTTTGGAAACACTACATTATTGCTTTAGTGCATCTTTTATTCTGTGATAGTATAAGAATAGTACTTAGATGAACAATTAGTGTGGTTCATTGGGCAGTATGAGCACCCTTTCTTCTGTTTGGTGTTCTCTTCTCCAGTAATGTTACCCTGGAAAATAGTGGGTGAAATCCAGTTGCATGGAAGGTGTGTGGAAATGAAACTAGTACAAGCTGCTGATCTAATGAATAACTCTAATTGGAGTTACTCCCTTCTTTATTCCCACCATCCAGATTTTGCAAAAGCAAGGCAAGCATTTCATGTGTGGAGGCTGATGCATGAGAGATTCTCCCTGAATACAGGCTCTGAAAAACCCTAACTCTTCAAATCATTACCCTGACCTCAGCTAAACTAACCAGTGCAGCTCCCTAATTCAGCAGCTTCAAGCTGCCTTTGTTCGATGGGGTATCTGGTAATAGGACTGAGGAAATTTTTGTGGGTTCAAATATCAAATGTTGATACCTGCTTTCAGACCTTCAGCCAGGAGAGACTAGCTTACGGTACTGAATAAATACAAAGTTGTTGTTTATTCAGGCCTTTTAATCTCCAGAAAATAATTATGTATTTTTCTTGTCAGCATGTGGGTAAGGTTTAGTTGAATAGCTAACTGTGTAGATGGAAAAAAGTCCAAGGAGACGTTATGTTTTTTGTAAGTACACAATAATATTACAGTAAGGGCAGCAGTGACTCAATAGGAAAGTCATCTTTTCCAGAACGGTGCATTGGACTGGTTGATTTATTATAAGAAGATGGGAGAATTGCTTCACTATGGTTGAATGCTGCCACTTCTAATGCCATAAAAAGTACTGCCTTGATGCTTTTTAAGATTAATGCAAGAGTAAAGGAAATGGGAAAGAGAAGTCCTTGAATCTTCCAGTCAATAATGCAGGGAGAACAGTTCTCAAACTGAAAGATGACTAATGTGTTGGTATAAGACTCAGTGGCTAAAGTCATCACTGCTGTAACTAACTGCAATAGCTTTTCTGCTAGGCAGTTTGGGATTATTGGATGTGTTACCTTGCCTCTCCTTGCCCCCTGGTTCCTGGCCTGGCAAAACTCCTCAGATTTTGAGGAGGTTTTTACTCAGGTTTGCTGAAAACAGTGAAATACTTACAGGGAGCTCAAGTTAATAAACACAGAGGATGTTCATGGGTATTATAAAATGTTGTTAAGTACTGCTAGCTTCTAAAAGGGTAGAATAGATTCATTTCTTTGCCCTTTGTTCAGGGATCCTTAAGCAGCTGTTGAGGTGTGTGCACCATGAAGTACCTCTGGTTTTTAAAGCACTGTGGACATCTGACTGGTGTACATGCTGATGCTGACACCTGTCTGTCTCTTCAAAAGTTGGCTTTGTGCAGAGGAAGTAGTTTGTCCCCAAATTTGGTGTGATCTACTTGCAGAAATAACTGTGACAATCCTTGCGTGCATTCAAGGATTAAGAACTGTTACAGAGCCAGATCCCAGAACTTGTAATGGATATTCATATCCTTTATCATGGCTAATGTGGTCACATGTATTGCTGGCATGCCTATAGCTGAGCTTTGCCTCTAATCAGTGTGGCTAAATCTCTTTGCCACATAAGCTTGTTGTGCTGGGTATATTGGGTTTTTTATCCCAACCTGCTTGTATTTCCTCTTCTCTAAATTGCAAGGGAGATTGCAGTAATTAGTGAGGTCATCCCTTTTAATGACGTCATGACATCTCTTCAGAGAAGATACTCTGCCAGTACTCTTTAAAAGGATAATGTTTAATGATTTAAACATACACATGGAGTGAGAGAACTTCACTAGCAGAGTCTTGAAGTATGGTGCAGCAAATTCTGAGTAAGAGCAAAACAGTGTTCTTATTAACAAATTGGTTTCATATACATTTCTGGACAGGAAACTTAAGTTAGAATATGCATGAGAAGTGGGCTTTTTTTGGGAAAAAATAATTTGTGCTCAGCCAGTCAAGAAGGGGAGGGGACAAGAACAATCTTAGCTTGTATCAAATTATATACCATAACTGCTGAAAGCAAATGCTTGGCCTGTTTAGTCTAGTGTGATCGGTAAAATCTGAAGTACGTGCTGGAGCTGTACTTAAAAAGTAGAGCAATGAACCTTGAAGTAAAATTTAAAATGAATGGATCTGAGGAAAACATACTGGTAAACATCCTAATAAAGAGGGAAAGGAGGGGGAAGGGGAAATATATACTTCAGTATAATGCATTTGCTGAGCTCTAACATAATCTGTGGGATAGTCTCAATACAGTCAATAGCCTTTGTGGGCACACGCTTTTTTTAAGCTTGTGGGGCACCTGCAGTTCCAATGGCTAGGACTCGTACCTCTAAAATTAAACTGATATCTTGTTTCTTTTTGGCTGTATTCTGTCCTCAGCAAGATTGGAGCAAAAGTCCTTTTTATTGGCATGCACCCAAAAGTCATTGCTTCAGCTCAGAAAGTGTTTGTAACTTCAAATCTCTATCAATCTGCATTTTTTTCTTAGTTACAGAAAAGTTCTCTGTACGTACAACTTGTCAGACACTATTAAGTAGTCACATCCTGGCTGGAATAGACTTCTAAGTGAGTGAAATTGCAGGAAAATTATATTTTTGTTTCTAGTGTACTGGAACTGAAGCATGTAGCTTGTAGCTTCCAAGGAAGGGAAAGAGGAAATGGGAAAGGGTAGAAATCAGAGTCTGGGTTTTTGTTTTGTTTTGTTTTGGTTTTTTTT
>VXBT01012509.1:0-12500 GCA_013400235.1 Oriolus oriolus
GAGAGAGAGAAAAAAAGGGAAAATGAGGGTCAAAGGAGGAACATGTTATGTGTTAAAGAAGAGAAATAACAAAAGGGTTTTCCATGATTTGATGGGGAAAACGTTACTGAGACTCTAAAGTTCCTTCAGAAAAGAAAAAAAAAGAAAAAAGAAGAGGGTATGGGGGTGTTGCTAGTTCATTTTACATATGAAAAAAAGAAATCTAAGGAATGCAGGTAATGGCAAAAAGATGGAAAAAACGAAACTTAAAAGAAAACTTAAAATAACTATGAAGTTTACTCCCCAGCACTGATATGGTGAATTTTGCTTTTCAAAATTAGGGTATTTTTGAAAGGGGGACGCGGGGGGTTTTGGTAATTTTTTCAGTTTGTCAGTTTTGTGACATAAATATTACCCTTTGTCATTTTGCTAGGATGAGAGAAGACTGAGCAACAATTTGCTGCTTCCATTTAAGGCATAAAGTTTTGGTTGTTTTGTTTTGTTGTTTTTTTTTTTTTTTTAAGTGAGTTAGGTTTTAATTTCATTCACTGTGAGGTCAATGTGCATTTTTCATATAAAACAAACCAGATTAGCCAGTGTGTTCACTTTGATTTGTACTTTCCCCAGACTTTTTCTTATATCACAACAACATATTTATGCACTGTACTTATAAGTAAATTAGTAAAAAGGAACACTGAAGAACACCCCGGCTCCACAGCAGTGGTATCCTTTCTGAGCTTGCGGCAGTGGTTACAGCGAACATGACAAAGCTTTCCAGCTGACAGACAAGGTACTACATGGATACAACAGACACAGCCTCAGACAGACCCCGCCAGCACCAGAAACTTTGAGACTGACCCAACCTCCGAGCCCAAGGCAGGGACGGGCTCTTCGGAGGATGGAGGAATCAAACCACCTCCGCTTTAATCTAAATCCACCCATCAGCAGCCAAGATGAGTTTGGCCCATATATTCCTGCTTTTCTGCACATTTTTAGACATTAAAATACAGTAATTCCAAGGACACACTGTTTTTTTCATATGCCAGAATTTTTGCCTAGATAAACCCTCCCTTTGCCCATTTGCTTGTTGCAGCTTGTGCACTGGGCTTTTGGGTTGGCAAACAACACAAACACTAATTTAAGGATACTTTTGCAGGTGACCAGCTGGGAGCTATGGCAGCCTAGCACAGAAACAGGACTATGGGTTAGAAAACCTTTGCTAGCTACAGTAATATGTGTATTCCTAGTAAGTTTGGGGTTGTCTTTTTGGCAAGTACTAACTTGTCAGGCTCCCGGGCTTTCTCCTGAGGTGAGCTGAGGAGCTGTAGCAGCTCCTTGCTTCCAGAGTGAAGTGCCAGCAAGCTGCTGGCTGGCCATGCAGAGGACTTGGTGCTTTCTTACCACACCCCATCAGGCCCAGGGAGGCTTCCCAGCACAGGGATTGTGCTGGTCCCTGCTGGGGACTGGGTGAGCAGGCTTGGAGAGCAGCTGTAGCCAGGCTGCAGGCTGAGAGGGGAGCATGGTCACCCCACACAGGGCTTGAGAGAGCCTCACTTTTCCTCACCTTAGACACAGTTTTGAGAGTAACAGCCCCATGGCCGTTCACAGCCAGAGAAAGGCAATGAGCAGTGCGCTGCCTCCCTCCTGCAAGGATGCAAGCATCAACCAGCGCTACATAGGGAATGGGGACACTGGACTAGAGCTTCCCAAAGCACTGCTGCTGATGGTGAGTCTGAAGGACACCTGAAGCGGGTCTGGGCTGGGGAGAGGAGTGTGGAGGAGAGAGGGAAATGCTGGAGCACCGAGCTCCTCTCTTCCCCACAAAGGAAAGAGGGCTCTTGGAGCATAAACACCTCAGTGGCTTTTGCTGGGAAGTTGGAAGGAGAACATCTGTGAGGAGCTGGGAGGGAAGGAGGGCAAGTGCATGAAATTCAGACTCCTTTGTGGGAGGTGAAATTTTGATTTCCTACCCTGAAGTCTTTATCTGTCCCCATAGATGAGCAACTCTTGGCTTTTCTAAGCAGAGAGAAGTGCACTCTTGAGCTGTTGGCCATCTACTCACACAGAGGAATTTATGTCAAGACCACTGAATCAGAGACTCCAGCTCTAGTGTACATCCTCAACTAAGGGGCTGTAGGAGCTACATGTGATGCCCTAGTATGTTTTGAAAAACTCAGTTTATACAGTTGGATTTTTTAGTATTACTTAGTGTTATTCTGGGAGGGAGGCCCATAGAAAGGTATTGCAGGACTCAGTGTTTCAGTGACTCCAAATTTGTCTACTGTGCATTCAACAAAAACAAAAAAATCCTTACTGATATGGCAGAGTGTTTGAGCCTAAGCTTCTTCCTGCACCAGCAGGGAGAACAGATCCCACAGGCCAAAATACTGGTGTTGGCAGCAGCCATTCAAACACCCTGTCTCTGGTTTACTCACACAGGTACAACTGTAGCTGTAATTTGCCCTGTTTCCCATTTATTACTGGTGGCAACTCATATGGTGGGAGTTCATCAGGTTAGCTACCAGCTGTCCCATGGCAGTGGCAGTTCCCCAAACCAACTGTGGATGCAACAACACTGCAGGTGAAAGTGGGTGAGGCAGCCTTCATACAAAATTTCATGGTGACAATTTTACACTGTCCCTTTGCAGACCTGCACGTTCTGAATACATACACTGAAGGTCACATCCTGCGTTACCCAAAACTGGTGAAAAGAAGAGAGCAGGTGTGGCTTTGGCAGTCCTACTGTGTCTGTGAATTAACCTCTTGTAAAAAAATACCTTCAGGAAACTGCCCTTCAACAAGGAGCAAGTGCTGCTGGATAAGTTCATTTATAATCCAAAGTCAGATATTACACAGGAAAACTAAACTGCAGTTCAATCTTAATAAAAGCTAGAAGATGGAACTGGGTAATGAAAATCTAGTTACTACAGTGGAGACCAGTTAAAGAGACAGAGGGTTTTACAGGAAAAAAGACATTTCTATTGCAAACAAGCTAAGACACGCTCTATTCGTACAGAGGCCAGCGCTCGGGTAAAGCAATACAGAATCAAACCAATACTTTAGAAAGATTTAAATCTCTGTCTTGATATTATATCAATATATTTATATATCTATAATTTAGAATATACTATGTACATATCCAACACCAGATTGCAATAAAAGTCTTAAAGCAAGCTGATAAATTATTCTATAGATAGCAACTTTGGTTGGAGGATAGCTTGAAGATACACGCAGTATGTTTCAGGAATACTGTGGATAGGTAATATTGGTTTTTTACATGTTATGTTGCTGAAAGACATTGGTTTATGCAGAAATACTGGCCCTGGAAACCGATTCCTGTGAACAATAGATCTCGTAGGGGAGAAAAAGATCTACCTTATGCTGACTGCTTATATGGCTGTTATTTCTTGTAATTATTATTTTCACATACCAGAGCATACTTTGGGTACTGCGCTCGTCTCTTCCCCAAAGCTGTTTTATGCCACCGTCTTTAAAAGAGACGGCATCACTTGTGCCAGGTTTAGGAAGTGGCTCCCAGCACACAGAGGCAGCAGCAGCAGCAGCAGCCTGGCTCTGCACCTCTGTCCTGCCTGAGCACCTGAACCTCGCTAGAGCAAACCTCCCGCCTGCCTCACAGCTTCTCAGTTTTCCTCCAGTGCAGCTGAACTCGCACTGCTGCTGTGGTGGCACCTGGCTGGACAGCAATGTCTCACGTGAGAGGACAGGAACAGTGTCACTTTTTAAAACGAAAAAGCCACCTTAATTGCCTATGTTACCTTACAGCTTAATTTATTATACATTACTTTAAGAGTCTTCATTTACAAATGAAGTCACTTCATCTAAATACAGTTCCAACACATGGTACATAATAATATATGATGGTTTATTGTGGATTATGGTAACAATTGATTTCTATCTAGAAATTTAACAGGAACAAAGTACTTTGTTTCTGGTTTCACAGGGTATAGATAGAGATCCGTAGTATATGACTGCTGAGGAGTTTTCTTCTTTGCGAAAGTATGTTAAAAGACCTCATATAGATCCCATTCCATCAAAAGAATCATTAAACAGTAATCAACAGAAGTGTGAGAGTTCACAGGCTTTTCTAAAGTGAGTCAAACAGTTTTGTTCACTAGAGTTTCTGTCTCTGGTGAGCAGCTCACTGCAACTCCATTAATAAGTGCATTATTTTATTTGCATGCTTTAGCTGTCTTGAAGATCTTAAATGGTTATCTTCCGAGATCCAGATGCATGCCATATGGTGTTTGTGCAACTAAAAATGAAGGGGTCTATTCTCGTCTCGATGTGTGGGGAATCCCTGAACACCAAGAGAAGAACATATCCTTAAGGGTTAAAGGAGGGAACACATTTTTATTTGATTACAGGGCTTACGGAAGTGACTTATAGTTGCTACAAAGAATATAAATCAAAAGAGCTGTAGGTTGTTTTAAGATTCTGGAAATGGCTTATCTTAAGTTTTCACAGTGCCATCCCTATGTGTATATATATATATCTTTCCCTAGGAAGCTGCTTTCAGACTAAAATTATAAAAAGCAGTATTTTTGCTTGCTATAACACAGAGCTGCACAAACATCCCGTTCCTCCACTCCAACCGTTACAGCGGTGCACTGCAGAACTGGGATGGAGAGGAGGCTGGACCACAGGAAGCTGCAGGCCTGTGACTGCAGCCCCCACATAAATCACATATTTTGTACTACCTTAACAGCAAACATAGTTAAACACATAGCTTGATTCGTATCACTGTATTTATGTGGGGGTAAGAAAGAAAATAAAAGAAAAAAAAGCCATAAAATACACAGCTACTTCCCCTCCCCCACAATATACTGCCTCAGGCCAGCATTTACAAGTAGATCTAGGAGACAGCACTATATCCATTGCACTTTCTTCTCTGCATAATTGCAAATAAAAGTGGCATCAATTTTAATATTTTTCTAAATAATCATATAAAAACTGTTAGAGACCTAAGCCATCACCATGGCTTAGCTAAACAGCCAGTGCCTTCATTAATTCTGGGAATGAGAAGTGGAGAAGCAGATAGTCTCACCCTGTCTCATTAGGGAATGCTTCTTACAGATTTGTGGTGCTGCCTCTGAAAAAGCAAATCCTGTGCCTCTTCAGCAACCTAATGTCAGTTTATCAACTCTGAGTGGCAATTTCCACTTGGTAAATTAGATCTGTTTTGCAATCTGTTTCACTATATTTGCCATTTAGGACAGTAAAATGGGTCTGTGAAAAGTATTTTCCTCTAAACAATTTATGATTGTCATTTCATTTAATTTATCCACCGATATTTTAGATGGATGCTAATGTGAGTATTCAGATTTTGCAGCTTTTGTCATTCAACAAGTACCTGGAATTGCACTGGATTAAGCTTCTTTCCATATAAACCAACAGCAAACACAGGTTCTAATGATACAGGCTTTACAAACCATTAGGAATTGAGTAATACTATGCAAAATGGACACTGCAAAGCAACTTTCTGGATCTACCCAGGACAGACATTTGCTGGAGAGCAGACAGAGCAATCTCGCAGAAGCATGATCACTTACAAAGCCAACTTACCTTGCATTAATGAGGTACTGTGCTAAGCTGATGTTTGCAGGGGATCCTGTGATTGTAACTTGTCGTTCTGCGGAGCCTTCTGTGGCATTAGCAATCTTGATCTGCGCTCCTGACATCTGCCTGATTTCATTTATCTTACTGCCTTGTCTGCCAATAATGCAGCCTATTAACTGGAGCGGGACAAAGACTGAGATTAGTGCCACAGACACAAGCAAAAACCACTTAACTGCAATCTGTAGTATTGCTAAAAACATGGTTATGAGCAGCTCAGTAGCAAAACAAAGAAGATTTTTGCTCTGCTGTTTGGAAGGAATCACTAGGGCAGTCTATTGGCTCTATGCTCATATGCCTCTAGATCCAGTTTTGCTGCTACATGGTTAAGTCAGTACCTTATTTCTGGTATTTCAAGACTATTTCACTATCTCCCATGGCAGAAAATGACAGTGTGCTGAGGTGCTGAGAAAAACAAACCACAGCCCCACCTGACTTGCCAGTGGCAGCAGCAAGCCAAGAGCAGCAGCTGGAAGTCAGGCTGGCCACCCACAGCTGCTGCGTGTGGCTCTGCACCTTTCCAGAGCACTGACCGTCCTACACCTCCTTGGGTACACGTGGTTCTTGCTTGGCCGGGTACCGTGCATTAAAATCAGTGGGATTTACAGCTGACTGCAGGCAGAAGCAGGCATAGGAAGAGACTGAAATTTGTCTGCCTTCCTTTACAGAAACTTACCAAAACTCTTATTTTGTGAAGAGAACTGAGCCTGAGCTGTGTGTGTGTGCACGTGCGTCCCAGGGTGTTGCTCCTCCAGCATGGGGAGCCCCCAGCAGCAAGCTGGCAGCGAGCCAGCAGCTGATGCTGAGATGTTTTGGTTTCTGTAAGGGTGAGGAGGGGGATTTTGTTCTGTGTTAAGGACGGATGCTGAGAAGCTCAGCCATGACCAGAATGGGTAGAAAATGGAATTACTCTACAGGTCTGTTGATGCTGGCATAATGTTGCCAGTTTTGCAGAAGGATGTGCCAAGATGCAGAGACTGCCCTTCCCCTCCCACCCTTCCCGCTGCTTCAGGCCCTGACACGTTACCCTCTGTGGTGCTGCAGTACTCGGAGCAACTGGCCAGAAACAGATTCGCACTGTCCAGATATTTTATCAAAAGAACAAAAACCTCCCAATGCAATCCTTGCTTCACACTCAGGGACAAACAGAAAGCCGAAGTGGATACCCAGGTAGCTGAAACAAAGACCAAGCTGTGACAAGCACAGGAGGAGCAACCACGAGGGGGAAAAATGGGGTGGCAGGAAATGCACACAGGGCTTCCCATCCTGTTACAACAGGAGGGCCTTGCTGAGCTTCCTGTCCTTATCCCAAGGATCTCCCTTAGTGTGTGACTTCACATGCCAGTGCAGAGGACTGATGTGAGCTTCACCAAGAAGCCTTAAGCCTCTGCCTCTGATGCCTCAGTCTCACTTGGTCTGCAGGGAGTGAAGGTGGCGCAGGAGAGGAGAGCACCAGAGCACAGGCAGAGAAGGCACCTGCTGGGTCACTCAGGAAGCCGCCACTTGTATGTGCTGGGGGTCCTCCAGTGATGCCCAGCCTGTCACCCAGGTGGATCAGCGCAAAGAATGTGCCAGCTCCTAGCTGAGTGTGAGTTAGGTAGGGAGGATTCAGTCCACACTGGTCAAGGACACTGGTGATGCTGGTGGCTGGAGAGCGGTTTGGTAACCTTTGGCCTGAAGCTCTCCAAAGTCATCCTTCATTGCTGCGACAACAGGCTGCTTGGACACCCTCTGCAAGCCATGACGCAGCCTGTGGCTTGTGCAGAACACACTACTCCATCTGCCATGCAGGAAGGACAGTAGTGCTGGGGGTTGGGGGTCTCTCTGGGATGCCTTTCTCATTATCTGTTACACTGAAATTTGAGCAGTATCTGAGTATTCAAGAGCTGATGTGTTCTTCAAGAAGTTCAAGGGACAGTTGGTTTTGAGCATTTGGTTTTACATAAAGACACCTGCCTCAGATACCTTGCTCTGAGATGGAACCATGTCAAACTGCATTCCAACACCCCTGGCCCATTTGAGAGAGGAGCCAAACCTACCACAGACTACCAAGCCTACTATACTCTGTAGTCTAATACTACACTTACTAATAAATATAATCATCAGTGGCACAGGGTCCAGTTGCAGGCCTGTCACTTGTGGTGTCCCTCAAGGTTCAATACTGGGCCCAGTATTGCTTCACCTGTTCATCAGTGACTCAGATGAAGGGGCAGAGGCCTCCTCAGGAAGTTCCCTGATGACACAAAGCTGTGAGGAGTGGCCGACACTCCAGAGGGCTGTGCAGCCCTTCAGAGGGACCTCGACAGGGTGGAGAGAGGGGCAGAGAGGAACCTTCTGAAATTCAACCAAGGTGGGGGCTGACCTGCTGGAAAGCAGCTCTGTGGAAAAGGACCTGGGGGTCTTGGTGGACAACAAGCTGTCCATGAGCCAGCAGTGTGCCTTTGGGGCCAAGAAGGACAATGAGATCCTGGGGAGCATTAGGAATAAATAACACTGCCCCAGATCAAGTGAAGTCATCCTCCCCCTCTACTCAGCCTTAGGGAGGCCACATCTGGAGTGTTGTGTCCAGTTCTGGGCTCCTCAGGACAAGAGAGACACGGAGCTCCTGGAGCAGGTCCAGAGTAGGGCCACAAAGGTGATCAAGGGGTTGGAACATCTCTCTTATGAGGAAAGGCTGAGGGAACTTGGCCTGTCCAGCCTTGAGAAGAGACAACCGAGAGGGGACCTCATCACTGTCTGTCAGTATCTGAAGGGTGAGTGCCAAGAGGGTGGAGCCAGGCTCTGCTCAGTGGTGCCAAGCAATGGGACAAGGGGCAAAGGCAAAAACTGATGCACAGGAAGTTCCACCTGTATGTGAGGAAGAACTTCTTTACTGTGTGGGTGACCGTGAACTGGTGCAGGTTGCCCAGAGAGGATGTGGAGTCTCCCTCACTGGAGATATTCACAAACCATCTGGATACAATCCTGTGCCAAGTGCTCTGGGATGACCCTGCTGGAGAAGGGAGGTTGGACCAGATGACCCACTGTGGTCCTTTGAACCCGACCCACTCTGTGATTCTTTGAATACTTGTATTATAAGTATCCATAATATACACATATGTCCATACACACACACACAGTATGTACACATATATGCACATGTATTTTGACTCTCTCAAGACTTGGCTGGAAGAGCTCACATCAGATGTGCATCAAGCCCAGTAGTGTGTCTCTGACTGTGGCAGTAGCCCACCCTTACAAAAAAAACCCAAACCCCCCAAAACACCAATGTGAGGTATAAAATAAAGTTTCCACTGGTATTTCAAATTCCCACCTAAGGCTTACAGACCACCTGAGCAGCAGCTTCTATCTCTGCCTTTATGCTCCATCTGTCTGACAATTTCTTTCTGAACCTTTCTCTTGTTGCTGTCCAAGGGCCATGGCAGTGACTTGCAGAGCTTGCTGATGTGTTGTGTGTAAGTATCACCATTTGTTTGTACACCCCAAAATTTCACCTGATTCTTGCTCTGTGAGCATCTGGTAAAAATGGTTACACTTTCTCTATACCACCTCCATCTGTCTTCCCCTACCTCAACGTATCTCATTTCTCCTTGTGCCAAAAAACCTCCAAACAAATCAACCCTAAAACACAGGTTCTGTTTTTTGCCTTTTTCTAGCTTTACTCTGTTCTTCAGTAAAGTTCTGCTGGCACAAATGGAAACAGGACTGAGTCAGGAGTCTGGACTCTTAAAGGGTGGGACTCGAAGGTCTCCTGTAATTTCTCCCACCCCAAACTCCTGATGCTGATAGTTTCTCCCAATATGCTATGGCATCTCTGGTTCAGGCACCTCTCTTCCATTTTTTTATCTTCCCCATAACGCTAAAGAGAAAATCTTTACATATACATATATATATATATATATATATATAAAAATTTTTCCTGTAATGCTAAAGCACTGACAGAGTCTAATAAGAGAGTTCAATGCTGCAGAGCATTGACTGCCACAGGAAATAGCATGGAGATTTTAAACACTGGTGAAAAAGAATCAGCTTCCTTTCTTATAATGCAGTGCTTGTAAAAAGGGCCAAGAATTAGCCTCTGCAACTTGGTATCTGCTGTCAGGAGCAGAGGGGTTGACCTCACCAGTCCACAGGTACTCATGGTTCCCTTGGTTCTCCACTGCCAACACAGAGCGAGTCCATTTGCTTTGGCAACGCCTCTGCATTAGCTGAGCAAGCGGGTGCTCATCATGAATGAGACTCTTCAATCTCTTTTCAGAAAGATACAGGCTGAAACTCTTAGTTTCAGGTTTGGGTTGGTTTGATTAGTGTTTTTTAAGGTCTGGGGCAGAATATTCTATAGGGAGAAATAACTCCTGAGGCAGGATTACAGTTCTTTACAGACTTGCAGCAGGGCCTGGAAAAAGATGCTTAAATACTCTGTATCTCTTAAGAACAAAACAATAATAATGTTAAGAAATTTCCTTGCCACAACAATGCAAAATCTTGACTATAATAATTGCACAGACTTTGCAATAAGCCATATAGAAAAATGAGAAAACACGTGCACATGTGGGTCCCACTCATTTGCAGGGAAGTATTTAAGGCACCATAGGGAAATAAAGGCAGTTCTTCAAGTCTGCCATATCCATCTTGGATAGACTGACACTTCTGTTTCTATGGAGTACTGATCAGATTTACAGCTGCCTTAAAATATTTTTGGTGCTTCCTGAGGGTTAAGTTGCTTTCCGGTTGCTTGTCCCTGACTGCCTCTCCCACATATATGCAAAATATGCCAAGTTTTTAATGAGACAAATTTTTAAATTATTATTGGTTTCTTTGTTTACTCTCAATGGACATCTTAAGACATCTGTTATCTACACCCAAGGATGCCATATCTTCTTTCTTTTAGGATTCTTTTAAGGACCTGCTTATGCCACTTTATTCTGGGATTTAGGTGAAACACACTTATATTGTGTAACTTGGGCAGCAGTAGAAGGACAGACAAGGTGAAAGAAGGGCAACCAAATGCCTCTGTAAGAGGCTTTGATGAGCAAAATGAGACACTAGATAAGGACCAAAGTGGCTTCTGAGATGGACTGGGATAAGTGTCCTCTTTGTTCTCTTTTTGGAGCTACACAGAAGTTATGAAAAAATCTAGAAAGGCAAATCTTCTGAATTAATTACTTGGAGAGGAAGCCTCAGCTTTTAGCATGTGGAAAATAACTTTCTGTAAAACACATTTTTTAAAATTCTCCAGTATCTCTTTGTCACTGAGTAAGAGGTTAGCTGCAATTGTCAGCATATTGTATGAAGAAAGCAGCATGATGTTGTCACAGAAATTATTAGTAACAGAAAAATAAATTTCTGTGACTGCCTAAATGCCAGAGGGAGTGAGAAAAATTTATTTTAATATGAAACTACATAACTTGTAAATAGCTATTAATATCTATTTGCTGTCGACTAGGCTAAACTCTCAGCTCCTTATTGTCTTTTTATCTGATTTTTCTCCATCAGATTCTTACTGAGGCTTTGGCTTTATGTGCTTATCATTACTCTGGTTTTAAAAAGTATGCTGTAGCATATGTAGCTATACAGTGACTTCTCTGATAGCTGCGAAGCACGTAGGTATTTGCAAGTCCCACAGTGTTCTCACGTGTGCTGGACTTTTACACAGGTAAGCACATACGATAAGAAAGCTGTGGAACTTCTGCAGCACAGGAGTTGGAGCATGAAGGGCACAAACCATGTGCAGCATCAGGGCTGCACTGCAGCTCCATGCCAGGGCCGGCAGCTTCCTTCACCTTCAGCCAGATAAAAAACCACTGTGCCACACTGACAGACTGTCCATCAGAACTGGGAATAGGAGATGCTTACTGGGAAAGCAAAGTCAAATTGCCCATGCAGGCTTTGCTGCACAGCTGCTGCTGCCTCTCCCACCCTGACCGCCCTCGACACCCACCTGACACCCACTGAACGATGGTGCTGGTGCCTTCCCACCCTCTCTGACTCGTATCTCTCCGTCTCCCTCATATCCTCATTTCTCTTAAAATCATTAAGGTTGTGAAAGACCTTTAAGATCACAGAGCCCAATGATTAACTCAGCAGCACCTAAACCAAGTCTTCAAGTGTCACATCCACACTGTCCTTTTGAACACTTCCACATGTCGTTTTGAATACTTCCAGGGATGGTGATTCCACCACTTCCCTGGGCAGCCTTTTCCAATGTCTGACCACTGCTTCAGTGCACAAATTTCTCCTGCTATCCAATCTAAACCTCCCCTGGTGCAACATCCTGAGGCCATTTCCTCTTTTCCTATCACTTACTTGGGAGAAGAGACCAACCCCCACCTGCCTACAGTCTCCTTTTGAGTAGTTACAGAGAGCAGTGAGGTCCCTCCTGAGCCTCCTCTCTCCAGGCTAAACCCCAGCTCCATCAGCAGCTCCTTATGGGACTTGTGCTCCAGACCCTTCACCAGCTCCACTGCCCTTCTCTGGACTTGCTCCAGCTCCTCAATGTCTTTCCTGAACTGCGAGGCCCAAAACTGAACACAGGATTTGAGGTGCGGCTCCACCAGAGCCAAGCATGGAGGGACAATCACTGCCCCGACCCTGCTGGTCACACCATTGCTGATATAAACAAATACGTATTTGGCGCTGGGCTGCCTGGAGAGCAGCCCTAGTGCAGCTGTGATGGGGACATGGGACACCAGTATGCATGGTCACACTGGGAGTCCCCAGGGAAGGCACCTGCAAAATTCCCAAGCAGCTCCTGACACCCGATAGGACAAGAGCCTGTTCTTCCCTCTGCTCTGCAGCCCTGGGTGCACACACACAGGCAGGCACACACAGAGCTCAGGTGGGCAGCACCAACCTTCCGGTCCTCTAATGCACACCTTGACACCATA
>VXBT01012509.1:17500-331288 GCA_013400235.1 Oriolus oriolus
TGCAAATGATAAAACAATTCATTTAATGGAGCTCGGATATTAAAAACTTTAATGTCTCAACTGCAGGATGCACATTTCTGCAGCAGAATTTCCCTTCTGGAGAAGAAACATTTCATTCAGTTTTTGAATTAGTTATAAAGCCAGGCCATAATCTGGCAAACATTATGCACATGAGCAGTTTTCAGGGAGAAGTGTCTGCACCAGGCTCAATGGGAGGTTCATGGGCAAATGTATTCATGTGCATCTATAGGAGATGGGCATCACTCCTGGGTTATGTATCACAAGAAAAGGTTCCAGTCCACAAAAACAAATGACTGCTGCCCTCAGTGGGTCTAAAGGAAACATGTACTCCAGCAAGCAAAACTTGTTTAACTGTGTTACCAAAAGCGGACAAACTGAGTGGGGGCTCTGTGCTCAGCCAAGCACAGGAGCAGCTTCAGGGAGGTTACAGTGGATCCATGAGCGAACAGTGGGTCTGGAAACCACGCTTTCGTGTCTGAACCTCTGTGCTGGATTACAGGTGTCCTTTTTGGTCTCAGCCATACTTCAAACCCAGCTGAGAACACCTTTTACATGGCTTTTTCCAAGCAGTGGTCTGCAAACCAGCAAGAATCCATCACAAAAAAGTCACCAGAAAACCTAACAGAAGTCACCCCTTCCCTCATCATTCTGCTCCCTCACACTTCCATGTACACATATGAGGAAGCAAACAAACTGGAGAAGTAACAAAAATAATGAACATTCAGTGCTTTGACCAGGTTGCTTGGTAGTCCATGAAAACCATCAAATCAGAATAGACAAGATGGGCCTTGAATTTTCTTTCAAAAAAAAAAGAGAAAGAAAGGTTTTAATTTCTTAGGCTGCCAAAAGGTAATTTGATTGATTTAGCTTGAGAAAACAGTCTCTGTCTGCTTTACCCCTCATCAGGTGAACCATGTCTTTTTGGGCTTGAGGGCTGGGGCTTGCTAAGCACAAGCCTGATTAGAGGCTACTGAGACATCTGTCCTGCAATGTCCCACTGAGCACATGGGCTATGGATCTGCTTCCATCAAAGTCAAGGGCAACTTTCCTACTGATGTAAGTAACAGCTGGGATGACCAGGTCTGCACACTTCCTCAGTTTAGACCATCATCCGGGTAAGAGATGCAAAGCAAAGCTGCACCCTCTGAGCACCCATTTAAGCACCAACGTAGCACACGGGGTAGAAATTTCCAATTTAACCACTTTACATGCTAAGTAACAGTGAGGGGCAGAAGAGAGCAGTGTTCAGTTTCCTTTTAGTTTTGTTACACAATTCAGTATCAAAGAAGCACAAGAGAATTAAAAGCAATACTTAAAGTGGAAGAACCCCAACTTGTTAAGGAAAACTATAGAGATTATACTTTGCTAATGTTACTTGTTTTACTAAGTGTTAAACAAACAAAATCCCTTCAAGATAGCCATGATGTAATTTAGAATAGAAAAATAACTTCTGATAGCTTAGCTGAAAGGTTGAATGGAATTAACAGTGCTGATAAAATTTTATTTTTGGTATTAATTTCCACTTACAAAGCCTGGTTAAAGTGTCTTTCCATACTGGTGTCCAAACACATCTTAAGCATTTTCTTTAAAAGTCTGCTTAGTCAGAGCACACAGAAATTCAAAGCACACAGAAGGTGTCTGCCTCTTACACTCTCTCACATCAACAAGGTTGCATTAGAAAAGTGAGAACACTTTTTTAACTGATAAAACTGAAGATGACAAGAGCTATTAAACCTGAAAATGGGACACTTTCAATTACTTATACAAACTGCTCAGCACCCTCTAGCAAACAGTTTCAATACTTTTGAGTGATGATATATAGAGACAGTCTTTGAAGGCAGTGGCAATTACAACACTGATAGAATGGGCTGCTGCACATATATATACACATACAAACATATTTCTTAAAGGAAAGCACTGCAGTGTAAACTTACAGATATGGAGTAAATTATTCTGAACTTTCAGTCACAGACCAGTTTCTGGCACATAATTTTATGTTTCAATTCAGCTTTGGTCACTAAGGAAGCAGATTTCTTATTTTGATGACAACAAGTAAGAGCAGCAGGCTCAAGCATGATGAAAGCTACTACAGCCAGGTCATGAAAATCTGGATATACATCAGAATGAATCATTACAGAGTAGAAGGTGAAACGCTGAGATAAAAAAAATCAGAGAAAGTTCATGACAAGGGCTGTCAGAAGCATTTTGGCATATGCTTGGGAAGTGCAGAAGCTTCCTTATACATCAGGAGATTATGGTGGCACAGGGGGTCACACCAATAATGCCAGCAGCACCTTGGGCCCTCAGCCCCATCAGGAACTCCATGTCTAGCTTCTCACACGATCTCCAAATTGCCTAAGGTGGGACACAGTCTGTGCCATCAGCCCACACCCTGTGACAGGGTGATTACCTGGGATGGGCTGATAGGGTGGGAGGGGGAACCTGCCTGCAGATGTTCCACTGTGCAGGTAATTGGGTAACTGCTTAAAGAGAGACTTTGGCATCATCTTGGGGAAAAGATTTGGCTGGGTGGGGGTGCCTCACTGCCAGAGAGGCTTTACATATGTTAATCCTGAATAGAGAGATGTCTGCCTTCCTCTAGGCTGGGTTTATGGGGTCGATTTCCCCTTGAGTTGGGCAGGGCTTGCAGCATCTCACTCCATCACTGCTTGTAGCCTGGTGGCTACACAGGTCCCCTTGTGACCCTTCGATGGTGTTTTTAGGGTATTTATCAGCTGTGCTCATCACTGGCTCTTCAGTGAAAGCTGCATTCCCCCTGCAATGGATGATGGCCTCTGCCACACACTGCAGACCCATTTCAGACATTACTAGAAGACACAGAATAACCACATTGCACGTGGGTTTTTAAAGGCAGATGAGAAACCTGATGGATACAGTTTAAGGTGAAGGAGGAATCACCAAAACTTCCTTATATAAAAAAGAAACAGGAATGCTGTTCTTGTGTTATCTATCAGGCTGTTCCATGCCATGGCTAGGAAGGTCTACACTTGCATTTAAGTAGTTCCAGCCACCTCAGAATTCCATGCCTACTTGTTCCCGAGGTACTACAAGCAGTGGAAATTATGCGTGCGTAAATCCTTACTGCAAAACGCACTATTTGGTCGCAAAAAGTATGAAAACTATGAGAGAAAAATTATGCTTTTCATGAGCAGAAATGTCCTGCTGTTTCATTATCTCTGAAAATTGACAAAACTGCTTATACTGCTATTGAAGATGCAAGCTAAGAAAAAAACCCCAACCCCTACAATAAGCGGGGCTGTCCCACTCAACGAGCTCCTGATTTGGACACTTCTCAATCTGCAGAAGGGCAAACTTTTCTTAATTACAGAAGTTAATGTTAAACATTTGGTAAAATACCAGATGGTCACAATTTTATGCGAAGTTTGCAATGCAGTGTTCTCCTGTCCTGTAAACTGTAAGCACATGCAGTAGACAAAGCACATCAATACTATACCAGGCAAGAAAGAGTAAAAGTTGAAAACTAACAGGCGCTGGCTGAGGCTGGGCCAGGACGGTGTGGTTTCCAGCTGAAGCCAAAATGGTGTCTGCTCTTACCTGGCCACCTGCAAAAATGATAGGTGCAGAGGCAGGTTTGGGACGGTAGGGGATGGTGGCACCTTTGGGTGGGGACTGCAGACAAAAACACAAAGCAGTCAAAATGCAGAATGAAGCAGAGCTTGTATTTAAAAGATGACTCTTTATCTTGGTCACCTCAGACAACAAGGCATGCAGATAACCCAGCCCAGCCCACCCTGCCCTCCACCTCATCAGACTAAAAGCACGCTACAGGCCTCCTGTCTGGGCTTCGGGGGAGGAGCTGAGGACCCGACTGCACAGCCAAAACAGGCAAGGGTGACACCTGTGGTTTCATTACTGCCACTGTCAGATGAAGCTATGAAGCTTCATTAAGCATGTTACGGCATTTCAGGAAACATGGGCACAATTTTGAAAACAGTCAATGGTTTGGAAATTATGGGCGTTTTCAACAAAGGTTAAAATGCCCAGATTTTTATATAAATTTATTTTGTATCATTTAATCTAAGGGCTAAAATACTGCCATCAAAATGAAACTTTCCGGCCTTATGCAACGACCTGACCCTAAGGAAGCAAAAAGTCCTGGCTGGTCAGAATTTTCTGCCCTATTCTGCATCAGAATAAAATATGTTTCTCTCATAATGACTGAAGATCTGTGCTGGACCTGGTTGTAGGTTGACAATGTCATGACAGCCTTTGATTTCTCAACCCTGCTGCAAGAGGCTCTCAAACACCAGGAAAAGCAGAGTAGTCTAACAGAGCCTCTGGAAATCCCTGGCACGGGAAGGGCAGACAGCGCCCCAGGGGAACCCATGGCAACTGACAATTATTAATAATGTGTTTGAGCATCTCCTGAGTGAGAAGGGACACGCTGGATGCCCGCTTACCTCCAGCATCACCACACAGATCTGCTTCACACACTGGATGATGGCGTCGGGAGTGCCGGATATGGTCACCGCGCGCTCCGTCGAGTTGGGCAGCATGTCCCCTGCCACCTGCACCTGGGCTCCTGTGGACTTCAGCAGAGACAGAGCGAAGACACTGTCATTGCCAGGCGGGCAATGGCACCTCTCCAGTCACTCACTGATGCAATGGAGGGGATGCATCCCCAACCATTTTGTCTTTTCTTTGCGGGACATGTGGTAGAGCGCATATGGAAACTCCTACCGCGGACACGGATTTGCCTGCTCAAGCCAGTCTGCCAACACTACCACTAACCCTAGGGAGGTCAGTCCCCAGTAGCTGTTAGTGAATCGAACTGCGACCTGAATTTCAGGAGAAGCATTTTAACCCTCTGAAAGACACACAGCTGCAATGCTGACTAAAAAGTGAAAAGAGTGAAATGAAGTACTCTTCAATAATAAAAAAATAAAAGGATAAAACCCCCAATAATTGAAGAAGGTTGGCTAATCAAACAAGTCACTCTTTAATCTACTGATAAATGGCTCTTTAATCTACTGATGGCTGACTTGTGTCTCTTGTTGAAATTTGGGGCTTCCTTATGCTACATGGTACAGAAATACTTCTAAATCATAATTAGTGTTGATTAAATATATGCGTATCATCAAGTTTTAGCTCATTAATGAACCCAAGAAGGTAATGAGCCACTTTTGGGGGGGGTTTTGCCTCTGTTTTTTAAATTTGATCTTGGCACTAGTGTGTCTTAGTTAAAAAAAAAAAAAACAACAAAACAAAAAAAGAAGAAAATACAGGAGGCCCAAACAACCCTTGACATTATTACACAAACATGGAAGACCTTTTCAGTCAACAGAGAAAAACCCAGGCATTTGATGTTGACTAAGCTATTTAACATACTGCACAAAAGGTCTGTTCCTGACTGTTATTGCAATACAGTATCTGGGATTTAAAAAAAGTATTTTCAGTAACCATTTACTTCATGTCAGTCAGCAAAGAGTTAATTTGTTTTCCTGCTGGTTATACACAACACACGGTTATCCTTCTTTCCAAAGACTGATTAATGTACTGATTGCATCCTCTGCTCACTACATCCTCTGTTCACTACATCCTCTGTTCACCAGTGCCGTTTAAGGCCAAAGTATCAATTCCATGCTCTATAACAGACTTTGGAATTTCACCGTAATTTAATCAATCCCTTGTGCTTTTCTTTTCTCTTTTTTCATAATCTTATCTCGAAAATAGTACTGCGACCCTACATGTTGTTCCTGGGTGCATGACTGAACACAAAAGATCATCTCTTCTGCAACTTCCCAGTGTGTTGTGTGATGATGAAATTAGACCACATCTTGGGATGGATGCTCCTTGTTTTCCCCCCTCTTTCCTGCTATTTGCTTTTTAACATACATTCCTGGGTATCTGTACATCCAAGCACAAAAGACTGCCAAATACCAGAGTCATTCAGGCATTTACTCAGAGTGTTAATCTTTTTTATTCTCTGACTTTGGTCATATGTCCGTAGCAAGAAATGAGTAATATTTTTTCCATTAGCCTTATACTTTGGAAGATGTGCAGTGTGACTTCTTGCTACATTAGCCTTATCAAAACACCTATTTAGCCAAACACTATCCTTTTGCTTCCTCGTACCAGACTATAGGCAATTGCTTCTGAAACTATGCCCACCAGGATAATCACCTCAGTCATTTCATTTAAGCAACAGACCAATCTCACCTTTAAAATCCTATATCCTGAGCATATTCCCACAGTGCTCCAAATGAAGTCACCAATATTTAATATAAAATCCAAAGTAGAGACAGCTGTAAAACCTAGAGCTAAGCACTCACCAGCAGACAGTTCACACTCATGCCTGCTCCTATTTTAACACAACTAAGAAATCATCTTCAAAGCTCCATAAAACCTACTCTCTTAAATCCACATTTTAGATTTAAAAAAAGGAAGTTCAACTTCGTAGAGCCCGTCAAAAGCCTTTTGTTTTGAGACAGGCAAATTTAAAAAATGGATCAACATGTTATCTTAGTGTTCAACACTTCATCCCATGTTGGAATTAATTCAAATTTAGAAGGAATATTGTCACTTCCTCCAGGATAACAATCCATTTTTCTGAAATGTCCTATTCAGATTTTCTCTATATAACTGAGCATGTACCTGATTTTCTTGTATGAGGGATTACAAACACCAGATGCTTGGCTTGGCATGTGCTATATTGTTACAGTCATGCATGGAAGAGTTAAAACAGGCACTGAATGGTACTTTTTGCATTTTTTGGTTAGACAGAAAAGTGGCTGCTAGCACACTGAATGAATACCTCTAGCTAAAGTCTGGACTAAATATAAATTCTGCATGTGTTTGGAATGCATCAAATCAGGTCACCTGTGGCCCAGTGACATTAAGAAGAAACAGGGAAGGAGCATGGAAATCATACTTTTCTAGAAAGTAGATCTACTAGCCTGGAATCCCCAGTGCTGCTCGGGCTTTTCTCTGGCTGTAAGGGTGGTAACTAATTTGGAAATGGCTGCAACTCTTTGACTTGGGGTCACCTGAGTATTGCTGGGGTCTGTGCCGGAAGAGAAACTTGAAGAGCCATTTGTCACTGTTGCTTTGCTTAATTGTGCATGAAAGACTTTATACATTGTAAAGCTGTTTCTCTATTTCACACATGCTCTTTAGCGTCACAGAAAGTACAAGTCCAGCTGTGCTGGACCCCCTGCTTCTCCCAGAGCAAGGCTTTTCCAGGTTTTTCAGTCGACACATGCTCATGTTGGTGTTATCAGTAAAGTGCAGCGGGTGATGCTGGCAGGGCACACTGCAGTAGGATGCTGAGCTATCCAGTGTCCCAAGCAGACATCCCAAGAACTTACCTCCCTGATTTCTTTGATTTTGGAACCTCCTTTTCCTATAAGGGATCCACACTGACTTGCTGGGACGACGAGCCGCAGTGTTACGGGTGGTTTGCTTGTCACCGTGCTGTTTGTCATCGAAGCGTTTATGTCCTGTAATCACAGTGTCAGCAAGTATTAGTGGGGGATTTGTCACTCCTGGTGAGCACTGAAGGGCTCAGAGCAAATGCCCAGGCTTCTCTGTGGAGACCTGGGGAGCGTGCAAGCAGCTGTGGCTTGTTTTTGTGGTAAGGAAAGCCCATCACGCTGTGCCGGTGATACACTGTAAGCACGAAGTGGCTCATGCCAGAGGAGCCCTTCAGATGTCTGGCACTGCAAGATCCATGCTGTGCGACCAGAGAGCAGGACTAGGAGGGTCCATTAGACCAGCCAAAATATGTGGAAAAGGCAAAGAGGCTTTTGGATTCACAGGCTTCCCAAACCTGTTCTGGTCTGTTTTAGTCAATTTTTCACCACCTCAGTTAGAACATGCATGCTGTATAATACATCTATACATTTCCCACATTTCTTCCTAGATTTGATTCAAAGGAAAACTGCTAAAAAAAGGAATGACAAAGAACATGAGAATAATATGAAGGAGAGAAAATCAGATTATTTTTGTAAGTATTTTGCTGCCTCCTAGATTTAATTTCTCTTCTGTAGCAAGTCCATAAATATTTGCAGCACTACACAATTTCTAAAATCTTTTCCATCATTGTTATGTAACCAGAGTACAAAAAGCTCAGCAGAACAGCAACTGCCTGCATCCAGGTAATGTTACATATATCCGTGTATCCCACTATCCAATGAGACTACATTACACACTCCCACAAGCACTTCAATATACTACTTGTTGCAAGGTTTAAATTGTTTAAAATGTATTTTGTTTGTTCAAAATCTTGTAGGCAAGACAAAACAATCCCTCTAAAGACTTCATCACAGAGGAAAAGATAAAGCTTATCTTCCCACTGATCAGTGGGATGCTTTGAGGGAACTTAGAATCAAAAAATAAAAACCCACAAGCTGCACTGCAGCTGTTCAACAACTCATGAGAATCTCAGAGTGTTTTGGTAACACTAGCTATGAGCTGGGAAGAATCACTCCTCCATCTGTGAGGTGGCACGGTACAGCTATTATACTCTTCACAGAAAAGTTACCAAAAGATTACGACAGGAATGAGAAAACATGCATTTCCTACTAAGTCATTTACGGTGCAACAAGAGTTCCAACCAACAACAAAACCACTCAGCACTTCAAGCAGCTCTGCACATCTCACTGAACCAGTGTGGGAGCCCAGTGACACCAGCACTGATTCCCACAGTACCTCCCCAGTTGTAATAGCAGCATTCTTCCATCCAAGAAATGGCCTGGTATGACCTTACTTAGCTTAAAAGAGAAGAAACTAAATCTTGAATGAAATGAAGCATTGGTGCATGTGACAAGACAGCTACCAAATCATTCCTCTGCCAGCCAGTAGTAACTCACATTCTGTTTAGTGGCTGTGTCAGTGAGATTGCAATCCAAAATAAAGCCAGAAGGATAACAGAATTTTGCAGTACCCATGTATCTGAGATAAAGTTATGCCGATTTTTCAGCTGCAAGATGCCATCTCACTGTATCATGTTTGTGTCAGGTGGAGGCACATGTAGGTAAATAATCCTCTCCAGTCACACGGTATGAAACCTAATAATGTCTCCTACTTCCATATCATATGTGGCCTGGCCTCAAAGCCTTCACTGAACTTCCTGCCTTCAAAAGTAATTTGCAGGAACTGGAAGCCACTGTTCTCTTTATTTTGCCCTCATCATTTAAGAAGAGCAAAATCTAAACATGCGGGCTCAGCAGCATGGAGTGCATGCAGGAATTATTTTGGCTTAAAAACATGACAAAGGAGACATAAGCAGAAAAAAATGCCCCTCAGAACTGCAGGCTTCCGAGTAGCGACGGCTGGAGCCCTTCCCCCAGAACAGTCATCTTTCAAACTGGGAGATTCCTATTTCTTTAACCTCTAACTTTTTGCGGCATTGCATCCATTTCCTCAGGGCTCTGGCAGACACTAAAGCTGGACCTGGCATGGCTTTCTCCCTGCTTGGTGGGCTGCTCCTCAGCCCAGACGGGCTAACTGGGAGCCTGGAAGTGCTGAAGAGACAGCAGCATTCCTAGCTCTTGGCATCCCAGGGTCATAGCACGTAAGGATTCCCAAGGCAAGCTAACCTGGCAGCTCTGAAATCTACCAAACCTACAAGGAAAAAAACATATCAAAATTCTTCTTTACTGGTTTCAAAGGAAATGTTAAACCATCCAATTTTCACAGCAGGGAGGATGCTGTGAGGTGGCTCCTCACTTGGAAATGACCACCACAGGACTGACCACAGTTGTACTGGCCAGAATTAATGTTTGTCAGAAAGGCATCATCCTGATTGTTTTTGTCTTTTCTCTTCTCCTTCTTCCTAGAGCTGAGCTAGTTCTTCACAGATGTTCGCAAAGGAACGCAGATTTCAAAAACCCTTTTCTTATCTGTCTGGAGAAGGTCTGACTACCGAGCTGTGCCTGCTGGTTATTCCAGTGCTCAAGAACCATGTGCTGTCAGTGGATTATGCAGACTTCCAAGCAAACCTAGAGCTGCCCCATTCACCAGTGAAGTTACAGCTGCATGTCTTGGGTCTCAGCCTACAGTCCAAGAATGACTGTGCTAAAATGTCCCCTCTTGTAATTCCAGTGGTCTGCCTGGGTCAGTGCCATTTTCTAACAACTCTCTTTCTTCCCTGCAGTGAATACTTCAGGTATTTATGTGAATACCTACCTAGCTTGTAAATTCATCGTCAGACTGCTAGAAAAGCAACTTCCATCGGGAAGGTTGCCAAAGCAGAGTGATGTAAGGCTACAGAGCAACCACAAGCAGAGCATAACCTTTCTTATTTTTCTATCTGACACATTTTGAGATTTTCACTAACATTAGAAAAGCATTCCAGGACTTCCATGTCTTCCTACACCTGCTTATCCCCAGGTATACAGCTGTAGGGTTGAAATTAAGGGTTTAAGGTCTTCATGTGGGCATGCATAACAAATACCAAAGGGATCCCTCAAAGCAGCAGTCTTACACATGCATCTTTTTTTCTTCTGTTTTAACATAGCTGCAATAACCAGAGGTGGACTGAATTTTTTTAAATGGCTGAAGAAATCTCCAGCAAAAAGACATGCATGAAAAATAGTGCTCGGTAGTTAGCTAATTTGTAATTTCTGAAACAGCACTTTATTTTGCCTCCAGAGTGTTACAGTTACCTCATTTTATTGGCAGGAAGATTTATAGGAAACCTAACTGATTATATGAGACATATTTCTTTACTGCTGTTCTTTTAAATACGCTACAAACCAATTATGTTAAAATTAAATACAGATACTTTAGAACAGTTCTTGATCTGCAGGGAGTGCCAATACTCCTTTGCTAATGCTCGTATGAAGAGCCCGGACTACCCTCGAAAACCTGCAAGTGCAAATAAGTGCAAAATCCAGACAGATGCCTGAATTTCAGCTTTCTTTGCCTATTTCTACCTACAGCACTTTCAAAGTCTGTGTCTCATTGGGTGGTGGGCTGGGGATCTGATTCTGTGCAGTGTTTGATGTTTTTATGAAAAATGCAGCATTATTTCCACTGGGTACTCATTTTGGTGGGAACTGGCAAGGATTATCTGTGCTAATGATTCTCTCAGCATTTCACAGGATAAGCAACATGTTCTTCCCGTAGAGAGCAGAGACACTGCTCTCTCCAGGACTCTCTGGACTGGAGGGTATGGCATTGTACACCAAGCTACCTCCTAAACTAGAAAAAACAGGGATTGGTCCATGATGGGTAGGAGATGAAGAGGAGAAGGAGATGACAATAGGAGGTTTTAAAATTGGGTTAGACAGAATTACTTGCGTGGTTCTGCAGACTTAAACCTCAAAATCATTATTATTTCATTAATAACCAGCAAGAAAAAAACCCCAAGCATTCTTATAAAATGTGCCATGCCACAAGACCAAGACATTTCATCAACATATTGAAAGACTGGAATATCACACAGGAAGATCTGAAAACCCATGAAGGACTGAAGAAATACAAATGGGATTAACATTTGCAGCATTAGAACAACCCCCGATCATTTGTCTGGAGCTGACAGGAATGTTTGCCAAGACTGAAGAGGTGAAAATACCTGAGCAGGAGCTGGGGACACCTACCAGGCAAAGCCCAGCTGTGTGCAAAGCACTACACTAGTAGGAGGTGAGGCATTTCCAGCAGTGGCACGGATATGATAGCATGATAAGCAGGACAGGGGACTGTTAATGACGTTAAACAAGACTTTGTGGAACGTCATTTGCAACCTGTCCACAATTTATGCACACATTTAACATAAAATGTAACTGGAAAAAGGTGGACAGGGACTACTAGAGTCATGAGAGGGGTGGGGAATGCATCCTCTGAAAGACTGTGCTTGGATCACTCTTTCTGGAAAAAGCAATGGTGTGAGAGGATAAAATCAGTTTCTAAATATATATCTAGAAAGGGAATCCTGAGGGATGGATAGGCAAGAATTATCTAAACTCATGGCCAGTGCTGGCAGAGAAACAAAGCTGCATGAACTGTTCATGAATAAATGCAGGTGAGGAGCGAAAAGAAGGTGTCTAATTATCAGAGACCTGAAGCTGTGGACCCAGTATCAGGAAATAGAAAAAAACCTAACTGGTTTTCGATCATGCTGTGAAGTTGCAAGTTCAAGACATACAGTTTATTCTAGAAGACAACTGCATCTGATGACTTATGAGCCCTCTTCTAGTCCTGTTGCTCTAAACTTGAACAATTGCCATGGGTAAATAAAGGCACCTGTTGGTAATTCTCATCAATTCCACCATCTCTCTGTGCTATGGGGAGATGTGGAGACTAACCTTGCTGACTTCGAGAAACAAGAACTCTTAAGAAAGGGATTAACATCCCTCTAGTTTAATCCATCCTGGAGAGACCCTGACCTTTGCTTCTGCTGCAGGTGATTCAGTCCACCTGTCTGCAAGCTCCTCCATTAGGAGAAGGTGAACTGCTTCCTGCAGGGGCATCTGCCTCTCCAGAGAGGACAGGAGAGATGACTGGACTAGATACACAGTTTTCAAAAGCAGAGGGAGCTAAATCCTCTCCAGAGTGACCAGGGTTCATGTTCTGTACTCTGCTGTCTTTTCTGCGAGGTTCTCCATTAAAATGGTGACCATATCTAATTGTAGCTGGTCCATGAAACTGAAGGAAATCTCAGCAATTTAGATACACAGCTGCACAGAACAATTAGTCTGCAGTGAATTGAGCTCTTGCCTTACTTACTCTGAGTGCCTTTACTTTAACTGATTTTAAAAGAAAAGCTTTCAATGTGATAATTGGTAATCATATAGTTTGTTTTTAAAATAAAAATTTTCAAGTTAAATGAGTTCTATATTCATTTTGACATATAAAACATTTACATCAATACCAACTGGATTCATATAAAAACAGAGTTAAAAGTTAGGCAATTAATCTTTTCAAATCAAACCCACGATGGGAATAGAATTTTTCCAAGACATTTTTCCTACCATTAGCGTACATTACTAGAAGCAATTGCTTTTCCCTGAAGCCTCCAAAAAGCAAAAGAAATGATCAAACATCTTGTAAATCGACCCATTATTTTTCTTCAGCATTGCTGCCAAAAGCATTTATAAAAATACAACCACTTTCATTGCTATTAAATAGAACATTAAACAAATCCTATTTAACATTAAAGCAAACATGAGAAAATTCAAACAGTGTTTGTATTTCAACTTGAAGAGAGAAAAATATTTGCTTACCTCTTCAAATTTTAGTGCAATCATAGAAAAAGCTTTAAAAATTGCATCTGTCGGGCCTGTTATTGTCACAATTCTCTCTGGACAAGTGCCTTCTGAAATATTGATTCGAGCACCGCTCTGTCAAAAAGAAAAAATATTTTTTAAAGTTATACTTCCCAGGGAGGAAACTAAGTAGGTTTAGGGATATAGTCTGGGAAGGAATACCTTGAGGCATCTAATTCCCTCCCCTACAACTGCAGCCCCAACATCATGTAATTTCAGCATAAACTGATCACATTCCAAAAATCCATGTAACTGCGGGAAGCCGGATTCTGTCTGGGTAAATCCTTATGCAGCCTTCTTTGCAGTATGCAAATAGCACCTCTGTAATTCAAAGTTGCAAATAATTGCATAACCAAGTCTTTTCCCTTCCCTCTTGCAGGTTTAACCTTAAGTAGGACTGGAGCTGCAGAATTTAAGAGAAGACGGTTGTCTCCAGGGAGCACCAGCATCTTGTAGGAATGATGTACCTCTCTGGTTTGGAGCCCCAAAGGTGGGGCTTGGCCTCTCTGCCTCTCTTACGGGGGCCTTGCTTTGCACTGTGGAGAAGACTTCTTGTAGATGTGCCTCATGTGAAGGCAGCCAGTCACTATGCACTGAGCAACCCTTCAAAGGAGTAGTGGTAAGACAGGAAACAGCAACAGTACTGTGTCCATAAGGCAAAGAGCCTGTTGGATGGAGTTGGAAAACCAGAAGTCTCATAGAGAAGCCAGGCTGGCTCTCAGGTATACTCGGTCCTCTTTATGCCACTGTGGCAGTGCAGAGAAAACCTCTGAACCAGGGGATTTTATATACTTATAAATTTATATTTATGTATTTTTAAATATACATTTAAGAGGACCTTGGTGTAAGTAATGATCAAATCCAGTTCAGGTAAGAGCCACCCTATGTGCTCCCTGAGGTTTCAGTCACGGAAATGCTTTAATGCAGCCTAACAAGTCACTGGAGCCTCAGCTCACCCACAGGCACTGACCCGCTCAGGTATCAGCAAATGTGAGACAACCTGGGTTAGTCTGGCCCTTTGCCTGCAGGGTCACCACACAGCTCCTGATGTGCTGTGTGTCCCAGCCCTTATCCACAACATGCTGCTGCTCTACAGCAAGAGACTGTGTTTCCCCATATGACAGCACCCCCACATAACACGAAAAAAATCAAAGCTCAACAATACTGATAGAAAAATCTTGCTGCCACAGACCTGGGTACAGAACTGAGGGTTCTGTACTTTTCTTTAGGCCTGAAGTCATCTCTGACATTTCCTCAATGACAGAATTGTCTCTGACATTTCCCCAAAGACAAAGCTACATTTCACACCATAAAGATGGCATGCACCCTGCCACACCTGCCACAGAAGTCAAAATAAAAGTTGCATTTTGCTTTTAAAGAAGTATTGAAGAAAGCAGTCATTTAAAGAGGGACCAAATTATCATCATGTGGAGACACAGCCTCTTAGTCCTGTGCTGATATAAAGACGCACAAAACTCCATTATTTAAAAAAATAACCAAACAAATAAAGTGTCTTCTGACCACAAATACATGACAGCAGGTGTCCAGGACTGGAAGAAAAACATTTGATATTTATCTTGAAAGACAGACCAAGGATCCCACATATTCTCTAAGATGTTTTAGTCAGAAGTCAGGAGCACTCTCCAACGATAGCTTCCCTTCTGTGCATACAATTTATTTACAAAGATATCTGCTCATGATCATAATTAATAATTAAACCAAAATCTGTTTAATCAACTGCTAGGTTTACCTAGTACACCGGAAACACTTTTTCTTACCTTTTTTTTCTTTAAGTCTTAGCAAACGTGTGAAAACATGGGTGAAAGCAAGTCATCAAAAAAGGAGCCCTGAATTCAGTCAGACTGACAATGAAATCCCTATTGTGTATATTTAAAGATGGATGCCTGCAATTTTCTTTACTAAAATACTTTGACATTTCCCTGCCACAGACCTTCTATCAGAGTAGAAAACAACGAAGCAGCTGACACAGTAATGTACTGCAGCTTTACTAGAGCCAAATTGACTTTTCTTGAGGCATCCTCTATACACTACACTCCTAAAGTTTTAAACAGTAGGATTTGTTTTTTGGCTTATACTTTCAGCAGTTGCTTCAAAGCAGAAAAATTATATGGACCTCCAGGTAGGATGTGCTGCCTTGCAGGACCAGTGTGGGTCTGTAGCCTCCACCTGAGCACACTCCCTCTGAAGACAGCACAGCTTGCTCTGCGGCAGGGAAAGAAGCCTGCAGACACTGGGGAGGCTGCGGTTTATGCAGTGCTCTGTTTTAATCCTTTTGTGTCTTCAGCCTTTTCAAAGGATGTGAATGGCAGGTGTGCAGGTCTACCCTGCCCACATCCACTCACAGCTGCAAAATGAGGAAAAGCTAAGGCTTTGCCAAGACACAGCAGAGAGATGCTCTGGCTTATACAAGTCTGCCTCCAGCTCTGCTGAAGCTTGTGTCTACCCTCAAACTTGACGTGCATCAGTCTAACGCTTGGTTTCAGATTTCTGGAAACTCTACCAGGAGACCAAGCCACGTGCAGGACCAATGTTGGTATGTTAATGAAAGATACAGTGGGTCTGATGCCCAGAATCATGCTGGTGAGCTGTTCCTGAGATAAGACAGCAGCAGGCACATCGCTGTGGGAATGAAAGACTCCGGACTGCGGCGGCGATAAGGAGGTTACATTAACAACAACGTTTAATTTAGGCCAGCATATTTATACCCCACCGCTTGCAAAGAATGGGGATGTTAAACGATCTGCCCACTTGATGGCAGCATCGGTCTGCACATGCTGAACTCCCTGTTCACTGAGCTGGAAAGGAAGGCAAGTGAAGAAAGATATCAAGGCTTGTCTTACCTCCTCCCTCATCTTCTTCACTGTCTCACCTTTCTGTTAAAGAAACATAAAAAAACCCCGTTAGCCTGGGCTATGAAAAGAGGACTGATACACAATATTTTGACATGAATATAAATAAAGTTATTTTCTGACCTTTCCGATAATGCTTCCAACCTCCTGAAACAGAAAAAAAAGAAACACCGTGAATGATATGATTTGTTACAGAAAGGCATTTGTGCTGTTTCTAAGCTATTTCACTATCATTTATTTCAAAGCTTCAGTGTGAAGCATAGCTCCCTTCCACTGTCACTGTATACAAATATGCCATGTTAGATACAAGGGGATGGACTAAAAATGCAGCTTTGCAGCCAACAGTGCGTGCAAGAAAAACACCTTTAACAGAAACTGATCTTGTGGTTACAGATCAATCCTGCTACTATAAACACAGACAAATCCCTATCAGGGAACAAAAAGTCAAGAAATAACGGGACCGCACAATCTACTGGAGAAAATGAGGTGTAATACAAGCATCGAAATAATTGCTGGTTTCTCCAAGGGCAGGCATTTACCCTCCTTACGCCTTGTAATAGTGAGAGCTGAATTTCCACGCTACCGAGTGTTATTGTGTAAACACCTGGTGGCCTGTCTTAATCTCCCTATTAAGCACTTACAGAACAATAATTGCTAATCACTTTTTAGGGATTTGGGAATTGCTACTGGGCTCCCACAATCTTCCTTGACGGGAAAGAAAATACTGAGAAGTATGGTTGTGAACAGTAGGGGAACAATGCGGCAGTTCTGGCAGCATCCCAAGGGTTAAAAGCTTGGTGAATAAAACCAACAGGTCACAAAAATGAAACTATTAACTCTAAAATGAGTAGTCTGGACATGATACACAAATCATGCAGCTGTGGCATCAGACTGGAAATCATCTGATGGAGAGACCAGCTAAAGGAAAACAAACTCCTCTCCTAAGATTGTGAAATCTACAGTTAAAGACTGTCTCAGATGGTTGAGCTGTCCCAAATGTATGATACACCATTTCCCCCCACCCAGTCCATACACTCAAGTGTGATCCATCCTGGAACACAGTCCAAAGTGTAGGATTTTTGAAATTGTCCTCCAATGCTCTATCCAGTGACAGACTCATGATAAAGTGGTACTGACTTCACTCTGCAGGAAAGAACTACCTGCAGTGACTTTGAGTTAGTTTTGCCAGGTGCTTATAGGCTCATAATATGAAGCTGTTTGTGCTTGCAACTCCTCACATCCTGCTCACAAAACATGAAGGCTTTTCAGTGAGAAGAAGTTACCTATTTCAGTGAACTCTGGCACACCATTCCTTTGTGCTCTCTGCAAGTCTGCACTTAACACCAGACTGAAGGGAACAGCCAATACACTGCTGGACAGGCTGGAAAATCGGGTTGAGAGAAACCTCAGGAGCAGAACAAAGTCAGATGAAAAGCCCCATGTCTGGGATGGAAAAAGCCCATGCAGCAGGACAAGCTGGACAAAAACTTGCTACCTTAAAACTGACTTCACAGAAAAAGCCTCAAGGGTCTCAACTCAGAACTTCAACATAAATAAATGAGTACATCAGCAGTGTACCCCTGATCAATCGAAGGCTGGACTGCATCAGCAGGAGTGTAGCCAGCAGGCTAGGGCAAATGACTCGTCTTCTTCTGTTTGTGAGACCATGCCTGGAGGATTGTGGCCTGTTTTGGGCTCCTATTACAAGACAGACAAGGACACACTGAGGTGAATTCAATGCAGGGCCACCAAGTTGGTCAGGGGAGAGCACAGGACACACAAGGAGAGGCTGAGAGAACTACACTTGTTCTTAAGAAGAAAAGACTTGATGGGGTGTTGTATTGCAGTGTACAATAAGGAAAGCAGGCTACAATATCAAATTCCTACTCAGTGTGAGGAAAAAAAATTACCATGGGGATGGCTGGACATTGAAACAGGCACCCAGAGAATCATCACCCTTAACGGTGTCAGAACCCAGCCCGGGCAAGGCCGTGTGTAATCTGCTCCAATGGAATCTCCTTGATTTAGGAGGTCAGACTGGAGACCTTTGGGGGTCCCTTCCAACCTTCATTGGTCTGTGATTCTTTAGTCATAGCCTTATACCCACTGAAGTCAATGCCTTCTTAGCCACAAAGTTTCTCAATCCTGTGAGGCCCCTTCTCAGGTTTATTTTCAAACTGTATTTTTCCTGTTTCCCATCTCCCTTTTTAACTTCCCTTCCAACTGCTCTTTCAAGATGGCATTCTGCTCTTGTACACATTGACCAGTGACCAGACATTGTCCAGACAGGAGCTGCAAATCTTCCAAAGGTATCTGCTTTATAAACCCACAGTTCTGCTGGCCGATGCAGAGTAGACCTTTACACTTCACACAGCTGTGTTTTTGGTAATACTTGTGTCCATTTAGGACTGTGAGACATCTGCACCTCTGTGCATACAAAGCAAAGAAGCAGCTCTGTGAGAAGGGGAACAAATGAAGTGGTCTCACTGCAATTTTCTGTCTTGTAACCAAATTATTGTAATATTGTCTCTTAATACGCGGGTTTAGGTCACACCTTTTCCTGTGGCTAAGACAACCACACCAGCATGCTGTCTAGTTTCTCAAATGACATGCAGCTTTTTTGTTAGCAGTGACACAAATCTGGGATACCCATTCCCCCAAATTTTTAAGATCTTACTATTTTTTATATTATCATTGTAACTCTGCCAATCTGCCAGTAACTGCTGAATGGGCTTAGTCAATACAGGGAGCAAGGCTCTCAGTGATGACAAGCCTTGGGAATCCCTTGTGTCCAGCAGTTCTGATCTGAACACTTAGCACATCTGGCAGTTTTATCTTAAAAACCTCTTCCATTCTTCTCAGTTCCAGCTTTCAGAAATGATTACCTTCATAAAACAAATTCTTAGGAGGTACAAGGACCTTTTGCTAGGGGTGAGAGCATTCTCTTTCAGTTGCTATGAGCAAACAACTATATTTCAGTCCAAGGTATAACTTCAGGTTTTGTATACCTGAAGTTTCACTAGAATCTGTAGGCCTGATCTTGAACCTCCAAGGCTCTGTCTGTATAAATTTAGTATGAAATCTGCCCCAATCCATTTGATCATCTTGGGTCTTAATGACAGATGCAGTTCTTTCAGAAATGAATGGATGGGTCATGGCAAAAAAATGCAAAGACATCTTCCTTGGAATTAGGGACAGAAAAGCAATTGTTTGTAGCATTGGTAAAAAGTATGGTCCATTTCCAACAAGGAAATTAAGAGTATTTAAACAAGCAAAGTGGAGCACAAAATAAAAATATTCTCAAACTGCTTGTTTCACTGAATTCTGTGCGAGTTTTTCTTCGGATTTCAGTGGGGACAGGAATTCTACATGACCGATCATTACCTTGTTATTTATTAACAGAGTACACGCTACCAAAGAACTGAGTGGAAGTGCTGTATGAATCCCACTGAGAAAAAGTATTTCAGTAAGACTGGTGACCAGTTCCTTGGAACATGCTAGCAAATGTCACTGTAATCATACACAGTACTTCAAATCCCCCCACCCCAACAAAGAGTGACTTTAGAGCTTATTCTATAAGGCAGTTTCAAAACATCCAAGCCAATGCCACCTCTCCCTCTACACTGGGAGATGGGATTCTGCTTGGCAATATGAGGTAGGGTCACAGGGGCAGAGACAAGCACTAACTTTACATGGACATTTCTGATTTTTTCAGAATTTTGCTTCATACAAATTACTGAAAAAAAGAAAAAAATAAATACAGAATAGTTTTAAATAGGTCACTTCAGACCTTTCTAGGGCCTTAGCTTTTTCTAGGAAAGCTCCCAGAAAGTACTGGTGGCAACAGATCATGTCTTTAATTATGATGAGAAACCTACTTCAGCCACAGATTAAATCAAAAGACTCTTTTCACCTCATTCTTCAAACTACCAAAGCTACTTCACCAAACCTTTAATGTTTCTTTATACTATCCAATATTTGTTTCATACGGTTTCTTATACCACCCTGAAATAAGTTTACTGCTAAATGAGATACCTAGAATCATTTTTATGACACTCAAGTTTTAGCATTATTTCTAACCAAGGTTACTCTGATGGCTTTATCTTCTTCAAAAAATGTTTCTAAATCTGCCAGACACCAAATGTGCTGTAGTTAAGTGCATAAAATGTCTATCACCTATACTGGTTCACTACAAGTTAGGAGCTCAGTGTAAGTCAGGCAACCAACCCTCCCACCAGTCCAGGGACAGATAATGCAGGATATTTTGTTCCTAAAAAAGGAGGGAAGAAGTCTACTCCCAAGGGGTTTTGTCTTTTCTCATCTGCAGCAGAAGCAGCTTAAACTGACACTAACATATGTGAAGTTTTATGAGAGGAGTCCTACAGCTGATGTCAAGTTCAGCCTCAGTGCAGGTCAGACAAGTGTTTGATTTAGCTGCATTAGCAAACAATTGCCTGTTACAATATACCAACAACTCCTGAATTATTTGCTGTTTTCCAGTGCTCAGGAATATAAGCTAGCAGTAACTATCATAAATTTCAGACTGATTTATTGACTAACCATCCACATGTAAACATAGTGGAAAAAGTTATATGGTAACAATTACTGAGTTTCATATAATAACATTTTAACAGCAGATCAAAAAGAAGTGGGCAAAGAGAAGTCATAAAGGGAGGAACTAAAACTCAGTGAGAGAAAGACAGGTCTAAGCCAACCCACCTGGCAGACTGATGCCAGAGCTAAAAGTACTACCCACGCTCCTCGGCCTCAACATATAAACACCCACCCTTCAGAAGCAGCTGTGCCACAGCACCCATGCTGGATGAACAGGATGGCTCCAAAATGCTGCAAGTGTGTGTCTGCCTACACCCCCTGACACTCACTCACACACACACACAGAGCTGTATCTGTCTATTTGTGTGTAAAATCAACATACACATGCAGGCACTAAACAGATGGGTACCACCTTTCCTTCAAGGAATGACAGCAATTTGGGGTGCCTGTTCTGAGATCCATCAAGGGGCCTGAGTTTCAGATGGTGCTGAGTACCCAGCCCAGCTAATGCCTTCCAAAGGGCATTACCACCTGGTGACAGCATCTCAAGCAGGAGGGTCTCACACTTGTGCTCTAACAGTCACTTTGGAAAACCCCAGGAAAATCTGAAATCTACATGCTGATTTCAGATAGCCTGAAGATAATTCTCAAGACTGGGGGAGTGAGTTGTCATTGTGATTTTCTTTAGTAGGAAATTTCTAATCAAATAGATAAAACAACAAGAGCTGAACCTCCCCAACAAACCCTGGGAGACTGCCCAGCATCAGTAAAGTACATTGCTAACTAACCAGCCAATTCATTGCAGATAACTCGAGGAAAAGCAATGGTAAGAACAGGGGATGGCTTCTTTCATGCTGAAATGTAGCATATAATATTATTTGCACACCTTATTCACCAGAATGGGATGAATTTTTTTCTTAATGAACACCTAGGAAGTGGTGGGCCCATGAAAGAGCAGAAAGCTGTTTCTGCAGATTTTGTATCATCTGTGGTGAAGGCAAGGCCGCACCAGCAGAACAAAAGGTGGCAGCAAAAATGCCTGAGTCAAGGCTTTTGTAATGCTCTTGATGGTAAGAATGACTAAACAAAGATATAAAACTGGCTGTAGAAGAAAGCTACAATTATCAATTATCTGGTGTGTCCTTGGATAACAAGAGAAAGAAATCAGCCATATTCAGAAAACAAGAGGCTTAACAAACGATAACAAACCTTGGTTTAAAGAGTAACCTTTGATCTGTAAACATAAAGTGTGAAATTCCATAACTTTTTCTAAGTGTGAGGTTGGTTTAATAATTACCGAGCCCTGGAAAATCAAAACAAAACCAGGTAGCTATTGTGGGACCATAGAAATGCACAGGTCTTGTTCTATTATGATGCAGCTTTTATTATCAGTGCTATGGGGCAAATAGAACAAAACCTTCATAGAATCCCTGAGATAAAGCCATGGCTAGATGGAAAACACATTTAAGAAATAACATAGGAATATATGTTTTCACCCCAAAACATCCGACAAAGCACAGGCTCCATCCTAAAGCCTGAAATTCCTTCAGGCAATGCTCTGATTGTACATGCTAACCTGCTTTCTACAAATCAAGGACAAGGTAGAACCAGTAGGGCTGAAGTCTACAAACGAATCAGCTTTGAAAGCAAAAAACCACAGCCTTCCACGGTGGGGAAACACACCCATCATGGGACAAGGAGGGATCCTGGAAACAGCACACGACTGCTGTGCTGATAAAGTTTTCTAGACCCAGACCAGTTGTCTTTCTCCCATCCGTAAAGAGGTGTAACATAACTCAACTCTCTCTCTTCACCTTCACCCGAGCACAGAGTAGCCAACAGTCGACTAAGCTCATGAATATGCTTGCATGGAAGATCCCAAGAACATCTTCACAAAGATGTTCTGAACAATGCATTTGCATGGAGCATATGGGGCATCAACATTTTTCAAAGACTAGAAGAAAAGTCAGTTTTTGGAAAATGATGTCATGTGTCAACCACAGGAAAAAATGGCTACCTTGGATAAACTGAGAATCTTATTTGTGTTCTGGGATTATGTGGGATTAGCCTCACTGACATGGGAGATCTCATGTTCCTAGGTGATACTTCAGTAGTCACTGCCTGATGCTCACAGCCCTAATTTAGAAAGGCACTGCAGTCCAAGGCCTTCCTTACTGAGGCAGATCTTAAACTGACAAATGAGGTAGTGTATGAGGAAATTTACAAATTATGGTTTTTCTGATGGAGATTCCAGTATTATGCGTCTTCTGCAAGTCCATCTAAACTTTTTTTTTGGTAGCTGAGCCAATGGGCATTTTTCCTTTGGTTTTTGACAACAGATGGCTAGCCATCTTACATCCAATTTTGCACCTAAGCTCCCAGCCTTCCCTGCCAAAATCAACCCAAAAACCAGTTCTGCTCCTGTGCTTGTCCCTGCACCTATGATGCTGAAGCAGCAGCACGCCTTCTGCAATCTCAGTTCATTACAGTCATGGACTGATGAGATTTTGTTTGGTAAAAGTGCAAATACTCAGCTATGGAGATTGTTTTCGGGGGCAGAGAGTGCCCAGGGCCTGGGGAACTCTCTCTCTTCCTTTCTGCTGATTTTTGAGGCTAGTGAGAGTATCTTGGCTGCTCCCACAAACACACTGAGAGGAGATCTATCCTGTGTTGTGCATTTGCATGCAGAGTTTTGTTCCATGACCAGGGCTCTCAGGTATCACAGTAATGCAAGCAAACAAAACAGGAACTATAATAGCAATAGGCAGGACAGTCAATCCTCATAATACCCTGACAGTGTTCGTGGAAACTGGAAAGAACAGAACAAACATTGGCTTGATTGGCATTTTATGGCTCGGATTGTATTACTGACAAGGTGATTCTTAAAGTTACTTTGTTGCATTCTGTATTTTGATAAGTAAAAAATAAAAAATGGAAAAGGAGAAGGGTATTACCTTTAAGATGGGGAAAAATAATTTCTGTACTTGCTTTACAGTCTTTCAGGGAGGCAATTAAGCAGGCACCAAAAAAGTGGCCACTAAAAGAAATCCCTGACACTAAAATGGTATTATCTGTACTAATGAAAAAGGCAATTTTTCTTCATGATTTTATTCTGTGTTTGAGCTGTTAAGTGTAAGCCATCACTTTGAGTCTAAATTTTCTTTCTTTTTCTTGTACAAATTCTGTATGTAGCACCAGAAGGTAATCATCAACATGTCTGAAAGTGACCACTGAAGCTGGATGTAAGTCCACTGTACCCAGTACTTCCAGTGTCACAAGTCACCCACTGATCCTGCTGAAATAATTTCTAACTCAGATACCCTGAGTTCCTCAGGGAATGTAAAATTAATCTGTAAGTACTGGAAGTTTAGTGCCTAAGAATCAAGGCACTCCTAGGGTTTTGTCCAAACCCAAACATTTGACTGCAGGCACATCTTTCTAATTCACTAGTGCTGAATGAGAAATGTATCACTGAGCAAATGGTATCAAGGAAATAAAAGCTCCACTCAGTCATTGTATCCTTCTTCCATCAATGCAGATTATACAATCTAATAGTACATGTGCTACTCTTTCCCAGACATGTCTAAAATTTGCATAGGAGACTCACAGAACATAATGAAAATCTCAATACCAGAAATTTTTCTTAGGATTCCCTTACTAGATTTATTTTCAAAATAGTATTTTATACCATTATTTCCAGCCACAAGCACTTGCAGTAACTATATATGCAAAATAACTACGCTCCATAACATTTGTATTTATTCTTTCCATGTGTTTATGAGAATGTCTGAAGAAGGCTAGGCATAGTCTCCTCAGTCTCCTAAAACTTTTGTTATTTTTCTGTGAATTCCCCCTCTGCTCAGTCTTCACCATCACTCACACATGTGGCACCTGCTGCTGAGCCCAGAACCGCAGGTGTGATTCTGCCAGAAGAACAGTAAGATAATTACCTTCTCTTTGCGCCATGATGCACCAACGCCACACATCCAAAATTGCACACACTTTTGCTTTCCTCTCCAACTTAGCATATCCCAAATGTGCCACTCTCTAGACATTGCCACATCTGATGCTTTTTAGCCTTTTATGCTTTCCAGATTTCCTTCTGTCACTGAACATGTATCTTCTAAATTACCTTCTCCAGTTAATTGCCTCAACTCTCCAATTTACACCTCTCAGTATCTGGCAAGAGTCCTACTTCCCTGCCAGTTTTCCCTTCACTCCTTCCTCCTACCTGTAAATTATTTCCTTGTTCTTCCTAATCATCCAACTTCATTAATCCATTTTGGTTTTTATTGCCAAACTCCATTCTCTTTCTCTAAAAGATTCCTCAGACTCAATACATTACTATATTCTACTTTGGTTTCTTGCAGACTTCACTGCACCCAATATGATTTCATCAATGCACATGTCCACACAGTGCCTTTGGAAACAATGCATTTTTTCTCCTGCAGGTTTGTACTGGAGGGAGGAAGCAGAGGTTTTTGCACCACCGCTATGAGATGGAGATGGATCTCACAGTGGATTTGTGACCTGCTTCCATTTCTGTGTTGGCCCATTTGAACATTTTCTCCTGTTCCACCTCATGGACCTGGATTTTAAATCTCCATTAAGCTGCTTTCCTGAGATTTAAGATCTTTCTACTGGCACAGTCTCTTTACCATCCACATCTAAAATTAACTTTTAATGGTGAGTCTCCAGAGTCTTAATTGGCCTGTTAACACTGGCTGTGTACAAAACCAAACTAGTCCAAAATCATGTAATCATTATCCAATATAGTCAAAATAGGTGCTTTTTCAACAGTTATTTCTTTCTGGGCATGAACTGACCAAAACTAGATCAAGAACACTGGCAGATGTTAAGTGCTAAGGTATGTTGGCAGATACCTGTGGGCAACGCTACAATTTTCCAGTCTTTCAGCCTCATTACCTGTGGCAGTAAGCAAGGGAAAAAATCATCCACAAGTCATGGGAATAGAAAATTCAGCAAAAGGTGAGCAAGGAATAGTAAGAAACATGGAGCTCTACACCTATACCCTATAACATGCAGAGAGCCAAAAGAATTTTTATCTTGACAAAAATTTAGAAAGGAAAAAAAAGTAAAAAGATAAAGTTCTTTCGGGGCCTGAGCTCTGCCTCTCCATACAGAGGGCTTTGATGGCTGGGGGCTGTTTGCCCATGAATGCACATACACTCCATTTGTCTTCCTTACGCCCTTCAAAAACACTGATCTGATCTGGGCAAATGTTGCTATTCTTGCCTTTGCTGGAAGCAGAAATCTTGCAATCCCTGCAATATTCCAATCTTGCCCAGAAATTATACTTTTGAAGTAGACAAAGATAATAAAATACCCATATTCATTCACGTCTCTGTCCTACACAGTGATTCTACTTATTTTATTTCAAGAAACAGCAAGAATAAGATGCAAAATACAAAAGTAGGGCACTGTAAACAGCCTCAACTCATATTCTCTGTTTTACTCTACTGAAATGTATGAAACAGCTTTATTTCTTAATGTGGTGCATCTTTCTCATTAATAAAGGATGAAAATGCGTATCTGCAGTGTTTAACATATTCTGTATATCCAACTGCATGTCCTTCAAAAGGCTCTTCTGTTCCTGACCTCTCTGGAGCAGCATTCAGGTAACTCGGTCAAAAGGTGCTGAACAGCAGAGGCTGCAGCGCCTGTGAAGTGCAGCTTTACAGGATGAATTCAGTTTTATCTGACTTGTCCTTAGAAACCTTTAGTGATGGATGGTGCAGCATGCCCAGGCAGCCTCCTCCCCTCCTCACACATCCTCGTAACAAGTTTTTCCTAATCTAGCTTTTAAGATTTCCTGCAAGCACTGACAGTTGCTTCTCTGTGGATGCCAGGAATGCCTAAGCACTGCCCTTGCAGCATCCTCGCCACCTGCCCTCTAATTCGTCACCAGAAAACGTGACAAATGTTTTGTGTTGCTCATGATTTCTCTTCAGGGCTGTAACACCATCATAACTTTTCACTGATGTAACATGGCACAAGATGAAAATTAGGCCTTTCATCTTACACCATCACAAAATCTCTGAAGTCCCGGCACAGAAAGATACCTTTCATACCAGGCCCTGGAAACACTAAAGGTTACCCTGAGGTTAACCTTTTATATCTCGCAGTGGTTGGCTTTTTGCCGGGCCCACACAAATTCTATTTCCACTTCCACTGATAAAAAAATTGCTGCCTTCCCTTAACACCATGTTTTCTGCCACGAGAATACCAAGGCTGTGCCTTGCCTTGTTGCCAGCCAGCTGCTCCCAAACCTTGCTATGCCGTGGCTGAGTGCCTGTGCTCCCAGGGGCCATCCCAGCCTCTTCAGCCCGGGGCTGCACAAAGCCCTGCCAGAGCTCAGTTGGATGCACAGACACTCCTCTCCCCAAAGCAAGATAAAGCAAAGGTGCTGATGAGTGGTGTCCTACCTGCTTTGGGGAGGCACTGGCCATGGGTTCTCTCAGAGCTCAGGACTCTTCCCATTTGTTTTTGTTTCACCACACAATAATGTTGTCTTTTGGTTTTGCCACTTAATTTGTTTGTTATTGTGGCTTTTTTATTCATTACCATCTTGCAGAGGTCTGTCCATTCATACAAATCCTAATTTTTCTGCAGGTATAAAATTTACCTTAATTGCCTAATTAAGATGTCCATTCTCGACTTAAAGCCTCTATACAAATCACATGAAAAGTACATGCTGAAAATTTCCTAAGTCTGCAGGACTTACAGCCAAAATAACCAAACACAGTAACACAAGTTACGGACTTCCAATCAAAATGCATGCAAACAACACAAAGCATACAGGCCTTCCCTATGGAGAGGTACACTGGTAATAATGGTTTAGACACAGAGAGTTAAGGTCAGTGGGGAGAGACTCTCATTTTTCCATGAAATGGATTAATAAATAAGTAACTTTAAAATTATCTTAATTTAAAGTAACTGAATCCTGTTTGCTACTGTTATCTTTAAAACCTTTCTCATTTCCCCTCTTCTCTCTCAAGTTACGACCAGTTACTTACAGACCAACTTCTGCTTCTAGACAAACTGTTTTGTCTAGAAATACTAATTAGACATCAGCAATTTCCACTGATGTCATTACCACAACAAATCTCAAGGAAGAGTCTAGAAACGCGTTTCTTCTTTTCCAGAGGCACATACAGCTTTCAGAATGCCTTCTCACATTGAGATCATATTGATTCAGACATCCTTCATTCCTCTGTATTATTTCTAAATCACAGAAATTACATCAAAGAAACGGAAAGCGTCTGACTTGTATCACCAAAATAAATTCTGATTTAATGTACTCTTTCCAATACTTAGGCACAATAGGATACATGATTAGAACATAGTGGAGCTAACAGAATACCCATCGTGCCTTGTTAACTGAGGATGCATTGTATAGATCCAGGTAAAATTTGAGCTTTGTAGCTTTTGTGAGTTTAATTTAGACCCTTGGGGCTATGTATGCATTGAAGGTTGGCCACATAACATCCATTATTGTTAAAAGTGGTTGCACACACAATCAATGATGTTTAACAGAGAAAACGAACTTCATCTGATTTCATATCTGATTTAAAAAACCCCAATAATCTTAGCCCACAGTTTAACTAAAATGTCCTGAAAATGACAGATACTTGATTTTTGCTTTAAAGGCATGGTTCTGAAACAAGCAGAGCTGTCTGACAATGATTAAAAAAGACCAAAACACCACCACCTAAGCACACGGGAATTTGACTGCAACCAGTAGGGCTGCTTATACTCACTGGGATAAGTAAGTGTTCAAATGCTTTCATGGATTGGGACCAGAACCCAGTAGAATCAACCCTGAAGACCTAATTTTGAGCACAGACACGTGTACAGATTTTAGGTGGGTTTTGTAAGAGAGAGTGTTATTAAATTTGTTTGACAGATCCCTACTTAAGATGCAGATTTACACACCAGATGCCTGCCTGAAGCGGAATATTTCAGGGGGAAAAAAATCAAACAAAATGGTTAGATCATTTCTGAGAAAAAACATAATTTGATCTGACATAACCTAATTTCTGAGGTTTTTAATTTGCAAACTTAAGCTGTACCCCCTCATACTTCTCCATAAGTAAAATACAGTGGGAGATACCTTAGTGTCCTATTTGTGCTATGGGTATATCATATATGTGTTCATGCACTAGGTTGAAAACGTTCACAATTTTAAAATGTAAAAGTATTTTAGTTATAAAATTAAACTTTAGAAGTAAAAATACTTTTTCAGATTGATATATACAAATGTGATCTCCAGAATAATATGTATATATATATTCACTGCTCCCTGTTAAGGAAGAGACCAAACCACCTTTTTATATAACATTCATTCATTAAGCCTAAAAATGCCTGGAGCTGCCTGGTGCAAAGAATACAAACAAATCTATGAAATGTGGTTTTTAATTAAAAGCCCACTTTATGATCTGTCAATGTGAAATAAGCAGCAACCAGACTGTTAAGTCTGACAATACCGAACTGGCACTTCGTCTATGGCACAGATTTCCCACTTATCTGCATGCTTTAAGTGCTGCACTGGACAGAAAGGAAATGAGAGCCAACCTTCCAAAACCAACCCCGCAGGGGACCTGGACAAATCCCTGGCATATCAGGGGCTCACTCTGATGAGATGTTACACCAGAATAATGAAGAACTCTACCCCATTTGCATTCAACAGAAACAGATAGTAACTCTGCGGCAATTATTTCTCACGAGTCAATGTTCCTGTATCCTAAAAAACTCCTGCAAAACCCAGCAAATGCTGAGAAAGGCGAGCTGTATGCAGGTCAGTCTCCTGCAAGGGCCTGCCCAATTTGGCTCACTATCAATGGAAGAACTCCTTCTTTTTGCTGCCGGATCCCGCTCAAAACAGGTTCGTCACAGGCAGGGGTTGTTTCAATGAGCTCAGGCTGCAGTGTCAACTTCAGCAGGATTCCCTGAAAGGCAGGGGGTGATTTTCTGGCCGAGGCAATGGTGCTTTTGACTCAAGGTAGAGGAGGAGCACAGCCTCTGTCAGTGTTACTGCCAGGCTCTGCTGGTAGCTGCACACACACTCAACACACAGGCAACAGAAAATGCTTCACCTTGCCATGCATGAGAAGGCGTATGGTAAGAGTGACATTGAGACCTCCTTCAGACACTTTTCCGTCCCTTGTGTTCATCCTGGCCTTGTATCTTCAATACTTGAAAGTAGCCTCGTTTTTCTTGGTTTTTTCTTCTATTCACTTAATCAACCTACAGAGAGAGAGAAAGAAAAAAAAGAAATACTATTGAGTGGCTGAAGCTACTCTCAACTGAGAATATCATGTTGTACAAACCAATTAACATTCCTTCCTTTGATTTTCTGGACTACAGTTTGGTGCTGAAAAGGCTCCTTTGATTATTATCCCTCCCCATCCAACTCTTTAGCCCTTCACCAATTACAGGATAAACTCCCTTTTGAAACCTTTAAAATTTTCTTAACTTCCTGTATTTCAAAGTTGAAACTACAGAGCACAGCAGACTGAAAGACAATGTTTTCTTCTGCAGAGCACTTTGTTAACCTCTGCAGTGTGTATATGCTATATACATATATATACATACATTTTTTTACATGTACCTGGTGCTGTTTTCACTTCTCTCCTTGTTACTACCTCTTTCTCTTTTTGCTCTTGCAGAAGAGATATTTTTGTTTTCTCCCCAGCTAGAGAGAAATTAATTCTGAGCCTAAACACTGATCCCTGCCAGCAACAGTGGATGACACATTATCAAAGACATCTGAATAACTAAGAGCCACTTGCTGTTGTAAATCTGGGCACTGTCTGACTTTGTTTTTGTCTATGAGGCCCAGAGGTGGCTCAGTCCCTCAAAGGCCAAAGCTGAGCTTCAGCCCTAAGTGGAAGAAAGATTCTTCTTAATTCCTAATGACAAATTGCAGATTTTCAGTCATTTACAAAGCCATAAATATCCTAAAATGCTAATGAAAGCTGCAAGGGCTGGCTTTGAAGGGATAAACAAGATGCATTATGAGTTTATTAATGCAAGGACATTTATCAGCACAAACAAAAATGCGCGCAGGAAGGAATATTACCAAGGGCAGGCAAATTCTGTAGCAGAAAAGGCTTAGTGACTCCTTATTTAGTTTTGTCCTTTTCAGACTTACAGAGCATAAAACCCTTAAACAGACATCATGCCTCTCAGTAACCATCCCTTTCTGTTACCCATCCTCTGCAACAACCCTATTAGCTTTGCACGTTCGGGCTTCCCAAAAACTTGCCTTGCGCTATATATGAAGAGGGCGCTGGCTAATGAGCACTCCTAGGGACACCCATTTTGTGTTTCAGAGTGTACAGCAGTGTTCCACCATTGTGGCAGGCTGCTCTCCCCTTGCCAAGACTGCTTAAGCATGGTACTAAACAATTGGAAGGGCCTATGGGATCATTCTCCTAAAAATGCTGGAGGAAGCATCATGAGGCTGTTTCACCACTTGATCAAGCTCTATCCTAAGAGCCACTAAGCACTTTACTAGATCAAAGTAAAGCCCACCTTGGTTGAACATGTTATGTGTGAGAGAAGCCAACAGCAATTCTTAAAAAAAGAGCATGAGAAACATGTGAAGTGACTCCTGATGGACATGCTGAGCTGCCAGCCATCAGCGATTCATGGTACCCTGGGAGACTGTCTCCAGACCTGCATTTTCCATAGCCATTGGTGGACAACTCCATGACTTTGTCTAGTGCCTTCTTGAATTCATACATCCGGTCTCCAAAAGTGGTGGTCTCACACATTTAATATTAGTGTGGAAAAACATGCTCCACTCCATCTGGCTTAAATTTGCTCACTGAAATTTCCCCTTGTTACACATTTTGCCCCGTGTGTGTTATCTGAAGACCACGACACCAAGTCACTCTCCTGAAGCTGAAACTTGCCGTTTCAGCCACAGCCTGCGAGTGGCCAAGACACTCCTGGTGTTTTTGCTCCTGGGAAATACACTGGAAGATGCAGAGTTTTCTCTCAAGCCTCTGCAGGAATACTACTGCCACAGAGAGTTCCTGTGCCTTCAGTGGCTGCAAGAGTAAGTGGCAGACATGCCTAAGGGGAGATGAAAAGAAAGACTGAGAAAGAGCAACTTAAACTTCTCTTTTCTCCTTCCTGATTTTCCCTAACCCAGCATGGACTCAGTGAATTTTATCCCATATGCTCCATCACCCACACTACAGCCGCTGATATAAATCCACTTATTTCACTTTTCTAGGCTTATCACTTCCATTACATATTCCCTATCCCAATGGAAAAAGGGACACAAGAACCAAGGGTGAGAAGGCAGAAAACAGAAGCAGCCCGGCCATGTCTCCGATGCAGCATGAGTGCAAGAAGGTGAGAGGAAAACGTTCCAAGGCAGATCCCAGGGAATGGCAGAGAAAGGGATCAGCTGTGCTGTACTCTGCTTGTTTAAGATTAGACCAGGACTCGGGAAAACCTGCAACTGGATGACTGTGACAGCCCCTTCTGACCAGTTCAGAGTGTGGAACAGAGGAGATGACTGCAGTTGTTCCCAGCCTGAGAAAGGGAATGGTCTCGTGCTGCTCACCTGCTCCTTGCTGAGGGAAATGTCCTGGCTCTGACAGCCCAGCATTTTTTGCTCTGTCAAAGATAACCCAACCAAACCTAAAATGCCAAACAGGAGCACTTTGGTACATAAACAGTAGCCTAGACCTCAGCATTCTGGACTTTACAGGAGCAACACTGGCCATTTGAGACCTCTAGAAACCGATGGCAGCTTTAGGACATACTTGGAAGACTTCAAGAACAGCTATGTTTCAAGTAGAAGCAAGGTATGTAAGACCTCTGTGGATCAACATCCAGTGATGAAGGTACAGTTGTGTTTCTAATGAGATGTATTCCCATGTGGGAAAAATAATCCCAGACTAGAAACAGGTTTACAGTTGACATGGTCTTTTACTACCAGGATGCTACAGCATCACTTTGGGAAAAAGATACGAAGGAAGATCTTTACCCCAACAAGAAACCAATATCCACCCAAGCCTGACCTTTTCCAGATAAAATCTGAAAAAAATCAGTAATAAAGGCTAACACCTTTTGGGTTCTTTTTAGAAACCCAGAGGTTAGAAATGAAAGTCCACCACAAATATTGTTAAAAACATCACTACTATCTGATTTTATGATGGATTTCGTCACTGTCCCTCCTCCCAACAAGCTTAAACTGGCACCTGGCACTGAGAATCAGAACAGATGTCTGGGGGAGGGCTGAGAGTTTGTGTGCCTGCAAGGAGTTAGGCAGCTGTGTGAGATACAAAAGGAATTAATTCAAAAAGGCAGTCTCACACGCTAAGGAAGAGTATTTAAACCTATACATATATCATGAAGAGAGAAGACTTTTACTATGCCAGGTCATTTACATCTGCCTCAGTTGTCCTGAGAGTGTAAGTATTCTGGGTAAAATATTTACAGCTTTACAAAGTAAACCTACAGCACTGTTAATGACCTGGGTATTTTGGTTTCAAAGACAGATTAAAATAAAATGCATTGTTGTACTTCATTCTTTTAACTAATTAAAGCAAATTTTTCTGCAGACAACATTGCAAACACGCTGATCTTTATCTCTGTGTACATGCAAATGTCAGATCACGGCACAAGGAAGAGAATGGTTCCCTCCACAGAGCCTCCTACCAGACATCCATGTAGTTATAAACCTACTGCTGTCATATACGAGCGCATTGTGAATATTTAATCAGCAAAATAATTTTCCCTCTCCTTTGCAAAGTCAGCATTTTGAACAATTTACTATGCTCCTGCCTTGCGCGTGCCTCTCTGCGAGCAAACAGGAGGCTGAACACAGAAGGCTTTCCTTTCTCAAGCTCTGTGTGGTGAGGTCCTATGGCCATGCTGGGGGCTGGGAGAGTTGAGTCTCAGACTGAAAAAAAGTCAGCGTGTCACACTTTTCCTGATGCCAGAGGAAGGTCAGGGGACTCCACAGGTGAGCAGAGAGTACTGTGCAGGGAGGCAGAGTCAGTGGCATGGCTAAATGTTAACAGTGAGGGTATACGCATTTTAGCCTGCCTTCAGCAGACAGCTGGCAGCAACAGGAGGACAGCTGGACAACATCCTCTTCCTGACCTTAGGACTCTGGACCAGAATGCACAAAATCCAGGATATGGGACTCTGCAGCTCCAGGTAACAAGCAAAAAATATCATGCCCACAGAATAAAGGAAAGTAGCTCACATTAGACAGTTCCCAGCAAACTGCAGATCTTTGCTTCCTTTGGGGCTTTTCCATTGTCCTGTGGACATTTCCACTGCTGTTTATCATGTAAAAAGCATGCATTTTTCTTCAGGTAGAAAAAGACATCCAAATGCATTTTAAAAACCACAATATTTTAAAAACTTCAACAAAATGGATGTGCAGTTTTATGCAAATGCCTTTTATCTGTAAGTACGTGTTTCTATACATTTTTAATATTAACTATCCCAAGCTGGCATAAAACCACGTCTTATATGCTCAATATTCATTACATACAATTTTCTAACATGGCTTTTCCGTAATTGTGGGTAGCTTAAGCGAATAAAACAACAAGCAGCTAAGCCACATGTTCATCAGACTACTACAAAACCCCAGCACAGTTCCTTAGGGATTTCAGTGAATTAATAAGAGCTACAAGATGAACTACACAGCTGAAGGGCAGTGTCACAACCCCCACACATGCACACACATGGAAGTTAGGAATCCTCGTGGCTGAGGGGATAGCATGAGCTGGCTGCCTGAAGCCTGAGACATGGAAAGTCAACCTCATGACCCCCTTTCTTCCTATCCCTCAAGCCTACCAATTCTCTCCAAGAAAATAAGCAGACCATTGCAGTGAATATGGCTGCACAGTGCTTTAAAAAAATATGTATGTTAAGGCGACCACTTCAGGCACGCAGGATATGAAAGCAGCAGGCAGGGATGCCAAAGATGAATAAAATCAACAAAGTACCAAGGCAGACATCGGGCAATTGATCTCTGAGTTTAAAGCCCAAATAAATTATTTGACATCTGTGAATGTGCTAAGAAAGCTACTCAACTTGAAGATCCAGAGGGATGCAAGGGAGGAGGGAGAGAAAGAGAGAGCACGCACAGGGTGAGATGGGGCGGAGCTGCACAGTCACAGAGGCGTGCTGGAAGGCAAAGAGATGCAGAGAGAAGAGAAGGAGAAAGGCAGGAAAAAAGAGAGAAATAAAGCTTCAGATACCTGATACAGAGAACAATGTGAGAAAAATCAATGGTGGAAACAAGAACCACCTGGAAATATTAAAGGAGAAAGCCTGCTCTGCTACGTGAAATCTTGATTACGTGGTTGTTAAATCTGAGCTGTTGGGAAAGAGAAAACTGGCCAGAGCATCCAGCGCAGCATTCTCTGTGTTTGGGTCTCAAAACCTCTAGAACCTCATTATGATGCTTCATCACCACCAACTGAAAAATGCAATTATGATGAAAACAAGGAGGAATCTACTGATGAAATTCAAAAGAACAAATTCCGGCTGTTCCATTAGAAGGCAAAAAAAAAAAAAAAAAGAATAGGGAAATTACAGTGACTGACATTAGGAGAAGCTACTTCTAATTTACATGAGGACGGTTAAACTCAGTCATAGAGTTTCCATGTATCTGTAGGTTTAGAAAAAGATAACTTCTATAAGGGAAACATAAGACCATCCAGTCTCTCATGGTAAACATGTAATTTTCATAATATATGGAAACATCACAAAGGAGGGCTAGCTTGGCAGATATCAAGCCATAGGCATGGGGACAAGACAGGGGATGAAAAAGAAGACTAAGACATCAGCGAAGTAACGTAAAGATGAACAAAGAAATTTATCATGAGTTATGCAGAACTGGAAGTTGGACAGCAACACACTACTGTTACGAAGAAATAGTTCAGAGTTTCATCTAGTTAGCAAGAACTCCAAAAAACCAGTATTACCGAAAGAAATACGTAGCAAGAGTGAATAAAAGAGAACAGAGAACTCTGAAACACAGGAAGTCATGAAAAGGCTGCAGCTAAGTCCTCTTGATCAGAAGACTCCAGGTGGAGGGAGACTTCCCTGGAACTGGAAGAAACACACTGCCAGGGATCATGATGAGAAGAAACAACCTGTGCTTTCAGCAGAGCACAGTTCTTTGGAGGCAGATTTATGCTACTTACACTATTTTAGTCTTTCATTTAAACTGGAGGGAATACAGGAAGGGATAAGGAATGTAAGAAAATTACCACAGGACAAGAACTGATGACATTATCAGTAGACTCGACATATTTGGCCATACAGTAAGGCTTAAAATTAGCAACAAGTTGTCTGCCACAGAAAAGTTTGTGCTATCCAACGAGGAAATAACTACTTTGCTTCCAAGCTCTTTGATAAGCTAGGCAGCTATTATCTATGGCTTTTCACTTGAGACTAACATCTCTGGATGCCAAAGGACTAAACTGTTTAATTACCCAAAAAAACACTGGCAAAAGTTACCTCCCCACCACCAAAAACCAACAATCACAACTCTACGTGAAATCCAGAGCCAAACCAGCTCAGCTGCAGTTGTATTAATTTGTTTCAAGGAACATTTTTGTTCAAAAATTATTAAAAGGGATAATGATCAGACAATATTTACAGTCTCAGCTGACGCAAAGGAAGACAACTGGATATTTGCTAAACATACACTTCTTCAGTTTCTGTGTCAACTGAAGGATAAAGACATCCACTGTTACTAAACCATATTGTTGTGAGGTTACTAAGAACAAAAAGCTCAAAGGAAGCCCACAATAACATAATAGTAATAATAATGACAACTCTTCAAAGGATTTCTCTCCCAATAATAACTATTTGCAAAAGGAGAAATCAGGCTTTGGAGCACTCCAGCTTTACACAGAAGCCTCACCAGGAGAACTTGATTAATGAACAATAGCTAAAGAAGCAGGTGCAGTATGAACCTTTCTACTTTATCACTTCCATCTCCCAAATTACTAGAGAGGACTCTACACAAAGGAATAAGATTATACAGTTTATTCACATCCTTATAATTTATATCCCCAAAATAGACTTAATGCTAATCTCTAACTCTTTCATGGACAGAACAAGATCCGCAGAACCTGGCTCCCTTACATCGTTGTGTCATGGCCCATTTTAAATAGGGGGATAGTAGGTATGAACCCAAAAATCCAGAAATGAGAAAATTAATTCTTTGTGTTACCAGAACAAAGCATGCATATGTCAGTTGGCAAAATGGGTTTTTGCTAAAAAGGTAAAATAAGATAAAAGAACAGCTCAAAAATAAAATTTAAGGAAACACTAGAGAGAAGAAGGATTCAGGAAATTAATAAATTACATGCTCAAGGAGATATAAATAACAACTAATAAAAGTAAGCTGAATATGGGCCACTAAGAGAGCAGTAACTGAGTACACAAACAGATATACAAAATACATGTTCGTGGGGGGTTTTTAAAATATTAGCTCAAAAGTCAAAGGGGATTAAAGAGCAACACATTATTCAACAAGTTAACAGCCACTAATAAAAGGCAGTTACACAGCTTAGCTAGCCCTGTGCCCCTTTTACTAATTATTGTAAAAATCTCTTTATCTTTCATATGCTCTGTACTCACTACAGATAGCTGGAAGTAGTAGTTTTACCAAAAATGAGAAACTGATAAGGAAAAAACATGATGAAAAAATAACAGATCAACTTTTATAGGCAACTGCAAGTATAAAAACTGTCAAGACTCCAGGAATGCTCCCTCTTGAATGCAATTTTATGAAGTATGTGAAGTGACACTAGCTTTTCCTTGATATGTTTAATGGTGTTTTGCCTGAGGAAGAACCGATCCTATCTATAGAAGAAGCTGCCTCGTGTTCTGCCTGCAGCTGCCTTTGTGTTCTCCTTAAAACGAGAAATGCCATCACCCTATACAACTGACATCTCATTTGCTGAAGATCACTGGATGTCAAATAATCTTTGAAGAGAATAGCAAAAGATTAGAGACTTATTTTTTCTATTCTCAACTGATGAATGTTTAGCTGCTGAACTTGATGCGTAAGAGTCCTGCTCTTAAAATGGACCACTTTTCCTCACGCTAGTCAACAAGCATATGCTTCAGGCAATTATACTGGCTGCTCCCCTTCTGATTTATTAAAGGAAGTAAACAGCAACATATTTATTGACTCTTCTACTTATAATGGTTTTTTGTAAAGCCTTTTGAATAAACAACATGATACTGTGAATTTATTATGGGAGGAAAAATCACAGAAGCACAATAAAGACTATTGTCTTGTTCACAAATTTTCTACTATCAACATTTAATGACAAATTACTTATTTAACATGAGTTAATGTCAAAATATTATTCCATGTGTGAATAGACAGCTACACACTGCCAAAATATCGAAAGTTATCCCTTCAGAAATGATCACATGTCAAATGTTGGGAAATCAAGTATCAGGAAATCTAGAAAAGCTACATAATGGCATTCAGCAAATGCCAAACAGATCTGGGATGTGAAGGAAGTAAGTAATTCCCAGGCTATGGAAAACACAGTGATTCTTTTGCCAAAGGTATCTTCCATCTTTCTAATTTTTTCCCCTTCTTTCTGCAATTATTCTGGAAAGAATTACCCTGTCAGGAACGCAGAGAGCATCTTTACAATTCCCCATGAACCAAAAAACAAGCAGTGGAGTGAGCATGCCAATACTTTGTACAAACCCAGCAGCCAACTAGCACTTCTGCATATGTACAAAAGCCAGGCAGATAAAAGCTCTTGTAGACAGAAGGTGACGTGTTGGACTAATGCAACATAAATGCTTCTGCAAGAAAGTTGTGGCAGCCCACTATAAATTACTCTGTACAAATATTCTCCAAGAGGATTTGAGGATGAGCAGGAGGACAGAGCAGAAGGTGCTTTCTTTCCTCTCCTAATGACAGCAATGAAATGAACTGTAAGCTTCCTCACGAGCTTGCCAGTTTGCAACATCAGGGAAGACAATTTATGCATATGGTAGACCAGTTATTTACCAAAGAATCTAAAGCTCTAATCATAGCTGCAAGCATAAAATCAGCTTTAACTGCCACTTTATCCTGTGGCTCCAAACCCTCAAGTAAAGCACCACGTTTTTCAGACCTCTGGGATTTTTTACGTTGCTTGTTTCAAACTGAAATTTTGCCTGATTTGCTTACTTATGTTTGAGGAAGAAACAGACACTCCAACTAACTTGGATTAGTCATTCCATATGGTGTGAGATAATAAGTCTAATAAAGAAATGTACATGTAAGTCACAGGGAAGGTGAGAAAAAATGGAACAGATCACCATCACGGGTAGCATAGTGGTCTGTCCAGCACGGTTCCTTACAGGAATGGCTTACTATATAAGAAGAGATTTTTGGTCCACACCTGCTCCTGTAAAACCCTACGTTCTGATGACCTAAACATTGTGAATGTGTGGTATATTTGCTAAATAATCTCTCCCACTAAAGTCAAATACATGACTCTGACATTTCCTCAATAAGTATTTTTATTTCGAAATAGTGTTTAAATTGTAAATTTACCTTAATATAATTTGAAACAAATAAAGCAACAGCTTTGCTTGTTGATTCAAAATAAATGTACTTGCACCAAATGTAAGACAGTCAAGCCTAAACAGATGTTCTCTTTCCAATTTTTTAAAATGTGCAAGAAAACAGAGAAATTGTTCACATGGTCTATTTACAATATATTTAAAGTAAGATTTATGTACAGACATAAAAAGATATATTTCAACACAGTACGCGTATATACACAGAATATGGTTAAATGCTAAGGAGCAAGTAAGGTATATTTTTTTACGTGACAGATGTGGATACATTTTTAAAACACTATGCACCATATTGCTGAGGTGTAATCTAATAAGCAAATATTAAGACTAGAATGATTTTTTAAATGAGATTTTTATCTTCAGTAGAAACAGTCTCACAGACAGAGATCTGTAATTTTCTTCACCAGTACATAGAGGAGTACAGACAGCCTCTTATTGTTAAAAGGAAAAATTCCCAAAACCAGAAGAATAGTCAAGGAAATACAGAAGCTTCTTTAATAGGAAACAATAACCCATCAAGTATGTTCCCACCGGGCACAGAACAAACAGATATTTAAATATATTTGGGGTTTTATATTTTCATCTGTGTTGAAATGATATCTGTCCTAGAATACATCTTTGTCCAACCTATTTGTCAATTAAATGTTTTCTGGACATATCTGGTTTGATAAACACGAGTCAGTTGTTTCATTCAAACCACAGACATGGCTGTTGGTTAGTGAAATTAGGTTGATAATAACAATAATGATACATTTTACTTTATTAAACATAAAAATATTATATATTGATATAATCGAATCTCTGACACAAACAAGCAAAAATATCCCTTTAGTCATCACCTTAATTATGTTATTTACAAGCCTGTGATTTAAAAATCCATTCAAGCTTCCCAGATGAATAAAATAAATACTTATTTAAAGAAAGGGAAATTCACACAGCCTCTCAGAAAGGGAAGAGGATGAGCTCCTATCCTTCAGTCACAAGGGGATGGGCACCAGCCTCTGGAGTGTGAGTCACAGGCTCCTTCCTGGGATGCCACACTTGTGCTTGCTTGAGGCAAAGACGGAATTGTCTCAGAAACTGGTCCAACAGCAGCACAGCTGTAACAGCTGCAAATATGGCTGAGCGCTGCAAAGACTTCCATCATTCATGGGGATAAAAGGGGAAAACAAATAGCAAAGTTGCAATGTCCTGCCAGGGTGTTGGAACTGTTGTCTTCAAAAGCCACAACCCAAATATTTAAGTTCTCAGCCACTGATGGTTAGCCAAAACATAAAGCATTATACAGATTTCACTGTGAAACTCAGGATTATGCAGCAGGTAAAAAACCCCAGTACTTTCCAGAGCCTCATTTGAAAAAAGATTTAACCAAAAAAATAAAAAACCCCAATCAAAAAAACCCAAAACCCAGCCCAAATAACTTTTTTATGAGCAGTCAATACTCAGAATAAAGAGCTAAACACATGCCAAGATTTAAGCCCCTTAAATCAATATTTTTGTCACTGATTTAAACCAGGAGAATCTTTAAACTCAAGAGCCAGTTTAATTGATGAAGTGTTCAAAACCAAAGAAAAACATCAAATAGTTTATTAGCAGCTTCAAAGTCCCAGTTGCAAAGTGAGCCACTGTATCTTGCTCTAGCACTGCATTTGGCTCTAGCCATCCATTTGCTGCTTCTGTGGAACCTTTAGAAAGGAAAGAGCCTCTTTTTGAATAAACAACTCATTTTCCTCACCGAGTTGCTCAGCTGAAACAGTGCTTCATGAAGTGTCTGTCCTTTTGCCTAACCTTCAGTCCCTTTCTGTACAAACACACGCATACACATGTACCTGTATATATGTACATGAATGTACACAAGCTTCCCAAACACTTCCAATGTTTTTAAGAGACACAGGGACGTCAAAGTGTCAGGTTCATGCAAGTTTCATTGAGACACAGACTAAGCAGAGGTGCAAGGTTCCACTGCAGGCCACTGGGAGCCTCTTCTCCCAGTGACAACCTCGAGTGAGCAAAGAGGGAGGAGGGCACTCCGAAAGTGAACTAATACAATCACTGAAAAAGCTCATAGATTCAGAGAAATTCCCAACAGGAGGTGCTTTAAGCAGAGACAGGACACACATTCCATTTTTTTTTCTGCAGCTGCTCCAGTAGCTTTGTGGCTCATATGCAATCCCACTGCCTTTAACAGATCTTCATGGACATAACCAGATGTGTAATTTGGTGCTCTACATTCTTTATGAAAACAAGACAGGACCTTTGCTAATGTGAATGATTTGACGGTGCCCTTATCCTCCTGCCTTTGGCTTGGGACCACAAAGGGATCCATTTGCTCATTCAAAAGAAAAAAGTAAAGATCAGGAGAAGGTAATTACTGACTTACTGCAGAAATGCCAGAGATATACTGAGGAATGGGTTACTACTAAATAAATAAACAAATGACACCCCCCCCCCAAAAAAAAAAAAAACCCCACCACATTACCACATTACTGAAGTTTTGGTATTATCTACGCGACTAGAAGAGGGTATTAGCATCACATTAATGACTGTCAATTTGGATGGACTGCAGACATTAAAAAAGAGAAGAGCTCAAATTGGAGCAGAAAGATAATAACACTGAAAGTAACACAGTGAGAAAGAAGTGACAATAAACCTACAATACAAGCAATACATTTATAATACAAATACAACAACCAGGAAACCCAGTTCCTAAAAATGAGTCACATCTGGAAGGCTCTGATGATACAAAAGACCTGGGGATGACCCAGCCTACAAATTAAAGGTTGAAAACTTATACTTCGAAGCAGGGAAAGAGGAAGCAGCTATGTTCACACAACCATCTCCTATTATATATTTGCATATGGACAATCCACAACCATAGCAACACAAAAAAAACCAACCCAACCCAACCCAACAAACCAAATGATCAAAAACAAACAAAAAAAGGAAGTGCAAAAAGAAAAAGAAGGAGTTTATTGAGAAGAGAACAAAAAACAACCTACTAACTAAAAATGACAGAAAGATGGAGGTGGATCTTAGCCACTGTCCAGTCTAATGTAAAGGAAACTGAGGCAAATGAACTAATGAAGTTTTATTAATCTCCAGTCACCAAGAATTTGTACATTTTCTGTCTCTTTTCCATTTATACTAGAGCAGGGGAATTTTTATTGATGCTGGAGAGGGATATTTTAGAAAACTTTTAACTATTATTTAGTCAATAAGTAAGTTAACTTGGTAAGAGGAAAAGGAGGTCATACAGTATTCAAAGAGACACAATACTTGTTTTCTTTTTTCCCCTCCAGTGCTCTGTATTGAAATCTGAAAAGCCCGTTTCAGATTCTGCACGTTGCTATTGCACACGTAATAATAGGACACACTGGCCTTTGATACAATTCTCTTCAGGGAACAAAAGCTTCCTTTGGCACAACTACAGCCACTGCTTGTTGTAGGTTACACATGTCTTTCCAGTCAAGCATGATTAATAACTGTTAAAAAAAATGCTCATGACCCATGGCAAGTATTCTTTCAACTATAATACCAGCATTATGGGCTCTGAATCTCAGTAATTTTAAAATGTGCTTCTACAATGGAACTATAATTTAATTACTTTTTCTGCAGCCTGTTCCATTTTGTTTCATCACTTTGATTGCACCATGCACTTGGCAGCTTATGGAAGACTGCATCTGCCTCCAGGATTATTTCACTGGGCTCTTTCGACATCTGTTTCTGAAAATGACTTTATTTGCAGTGGCATAAAGAATAATCAGAGACTTGTTTAATCCAGATAAATTGGAAAAGAGAGAGACTCAGAGACAGAGTTGGAGACGGGGAAGAGACCAAGAAAAAAGAGAAAGCAGATCTATGCTGCATGCTGCAGAAGACATCAAAATAATCTCTCCTCTTCCTGTGCTTCTGCAAATGTTGTTATCTGATGGATGATATGATACATGAAAAGATGAGTCACTAAGTCAGTTCCTTTTAGTGTTTAGGGGGAGCTCACAGATCCAATACATTCCAGCTAAAGCTTCGTGCTGTGCTTGATCAGTTTAATACAATTTTCATGAATTACATTTGCAACCTCATCCACTGAGAATCACAAAGCAGTCTGAAGCAATCCGTAGCGGTTGACAAAAGTCCTTGTAATAAATGAGCTAAATCCAGGCTCCAGCCTGACCTGACATCCTTCCAAAGGCAGCTACAGCCAGCACCTGTTGCCGAGTGCCACCGCACAGCTATGGACCAAGTACACAGTTCAGCATAACTTCCCACACATCAGCAGTCATGAACTGGGTCACCTGTGTATCAGATGACCAAGTGCAAGGCATCTGTAACATGCCCATGCCTGCCTGAGCTTTGATTCAACACAATGGAAACCACCACTGTTGACTCCTGTTTACTTTTGTGTTATAGATGGATTTGTTAACCCACAAACCATTTTAAGCATTTAAAGACGCGCCCTCTAAAAGATCACAGGTGCTGGCCAGGTTTTGTTTCATTCTTTAGTTCTCTTTGCTTGTTTTTTTGTGGAGGGTGAACGTATATTTGCGAAGACACATCCACTGTCTCCGTAAGAAAGTGCTGCAGGAAGGCCGCTCTGGCAACAGAAGCAGACAGCAAGGCTTTAGGGACAACAGCCACTAAAATTCAAAGTGCTAGACTGAGCTGACCATAAGGATAACAAGCAAAACAATTCCTAACATGTTCTTACTTTTGAGAGTTTAAAATCTTGCCTGTCTTGCTGCTCCTTTCTTCTTGGAGATTTTTTCTGTGATTTGCTGGTCTTCTGGGCTATATTGCTGTAGCAAGCACATCAGAAATGACTGGTTTGGACACATACATTTTGCTAGGAATTACTTAAAGACAATTTCAAGGGAGGCCCTGCAGTTCTCAGGAGAACAATGAAGAAAAGTCATCGTCTCCAGAACTAACAGGTATCATGCAAATGCACAGTAGCTGGACCCAAACAATTCCGTATTAGCCTGATTCCCATGGTCATGTGGCCTCAATTGTCACAAACATTTGGGCTTTCCTTTCCTATACGACCAGAATGACTCTTGCCTCAGTCAAGACCCCAGCTTTCTTCTGGAATTTCATCCACCTAGGGCACATAACTCCCTGTACCCACCAAAGACGTGCTCTTAAGTGGTGCCCATGCACTTTGCTGCTGTCCCCACGAGAAGGTCACAAAAGGGAAAGACAAAAAATTCCTCCTCTTCTGTACTGCACTGCCTCACCTTTCCTCTGCAAAATACAGCCGGTGAGCTGAGGACATGAAAAAAATCAAAGCTTCCACATGGCTGATCTACTTACAGGCAATACGAGAAGCAAAACTCCTCTGGCAACCTGTGTGCTAGTAACTTGGCAAGCTTGACAGCCTACATTTGGAAGCCTGGTTATTTTCATAAAAGACGTAATCCCCAAAGTAAACAACTCAAACTTTTGGAAGGAAACAGACCAAACCAAAAATTTGCAGTTAGCGAAACCGAAGAGTTATCAGTGTATTTTGCTGATGAATTACTTGAAACCCAATAGAATCAGGTTCTCTCCCCTCCTGCCTAACCAAGCTCCCCAATACCTCTCCTGATGTCTGAAGACAAGGTGAAGATTTGATAGAAGATATCAGGTTTGTAGTTGGCTAAATCAGGTAGGGAAGCTGCCCTGAAGAGAGATATGTTCCAGTGACAGAGCATGCTGTGAAAATCCTATTAACAGACACCATTAACAATTATTTTGTTTCTTTCTTATTTTTCCTTTTAATGAGACGAATTTACTTCCTCTTCTCATTATTCACCTCACAACCTTGGGCTGTAACACAGCAGTTGTGCGGGGCCAGTGGTCACGCAAAGAAATTACTCATTGCTTTTCTAGAGCTTCAACGTAAAATGTACACAGCGTAAGAGACACGGAGTCTGACAAGGCTTTGTCGTCTTGCCAGTATTGCCAAAGAACAAAAGCCATCATTTTCTCCCTAAAGAATTTGTACGGATATACTGTTTAACAGCCAAGGTGAAAATAGTTTTCCCACTGAAATACCAGCTAGTGACCACTGTTGGTGTCTTGGGGTGACCATGATGTGTATCCCCTATCGCCTGCTCCTTGCCCAGACATGAATCTTGTGCCTTTCTGTGCCTTTAAAACTGGGTCCGAGAGAAAAAACGCCAGGCGAACTTTTCACAAGGGTTTTGTGTTCAAGGATGCAGAGATAACTCCCCTGTGTTCTGTTGCTACGGAGCAGGGGAAAGCACCTTCCTGCTTTTTCCAGCTCTTGGCTCCTTTTTCTTGGGAGAGAGATGGAGAGTTACACTCCTTTGCTTGCCTGGGACTTCGGTTTCTTTTTCTCTTCTGGAATGGTTCACACTGGGAGACCTCACACCTTGGCCCAGAGGGGCCCAGGGAGACCCCCAGCTCCAGAGAGGAGAAAGCCACATCCATAAAGGATTCTGAAATCTACCCAGGTTCTCTCCACAGCGAGACCTTTTTTTTTTAGCATTATTCTTTTTTCCATGTCTGCGTGCATTGTGTTTGTTAAACAAATAGGCTTTTTTCCCTTTCACTTTCCTCCAAGGAAAAATTCTTTCCAAACCTGGTGGGGGTGGGGTGGCTGTAACCTGCCTTCTGTCAGAGGACGTCCATTTTCATTCCGACGTTCCTCCAAATTTGTCTCAAACTGGGACAGCTGGACAATGACCTGTGCTGCGCTGCTGGTCAGATGTGGCTCGGAAGCGACTCTTCCATAAAAGGTGTTGTTAAGGACAGGGTAAGTGCTTGAACACAGAGATGTTTACCTCAGCTTAGCCACATGACCTTGGAATGAAGCTTTCAAACCACTGGTAGCAACTGAAGAGAGAGAAGCCAACGCAATCCCTTAAGCACTGATAATAAAAGCAGTTTGTATGGTCAGGGCCAAGTCAGGACAGGGCAGCACGGGGCAAGTGGCTCTTTACCCAGGTTACTTAAGAGAGCAATAGAGGTGTCAGCTTGTTGCCTGTGGTGATGCCAGTCTGCCCTCTTAAAACCAATTTTTTAAGAGGTAAAAATTTAGTTTTGAGCAAATTTGAATAACCAGCTTGGAAACAGTGGAAATTCAGTGGAAATTGGTTTGGGTCTTGTCACATGGTCAGTAGTCCTCACCGGGGAAGAGTTCTCCTCCTCCTGTAACCACAGGTTCCTATCCAGAGCACTTGAGACCCATCTCAGGGAGTGGCAGGAAGTACATTTCATGTTCTGTCCAAGACATTTCCACTGAACTCCAGCAACAAGAGAAATTCAGTTTATGCAGAAGCACAACCTGCCTTTTACCCACCAACCCTGTCTTAAGCAGGGCATAGAAACTATTTTTTGAAGACGCTATAAAGGCTACACTGTAACATGGGATAGCTTCTCCAAAAGTGAAATCTTCGTGTGTCAGCAGAAACAGCAGAGATGCCTCTTGAGTGTCTCGATATTGGCAGGTCTTTAGGTACTTAGCTGACTATAAAACTGGGTGATTTAGGCCCCTTAATTCAAGCACATGAAGGATCCTGGGGCCTTTCCACTGTGGGCACAGACACCAATCTTGCTACCATGAAACCAAAATGCTGTCTGTAGTCATTCTATCTTAAAGATCTTATGTACAGGACAGTTATCTCCCAGCAGCTGCAGACACTGTCCAAGACTGTCTGGAATCAACTAGGTACACCCAACAAAGCACCAGAAGAGATAACCTGCTCCATATTATTGCTCTTAGGTCAGCACCAAAGGAGGACCTCACTATAGCATACTAATTATGCCTCATCCCTTTCCCCTTGACATGCTCCATCAAAATCAACCATTTTTTCTTCCAGCATTTAAGAAAATCTACTTAAAATTGCTTTTTGATGCTCCATTTCTCAACAATGCAATTGATTTTCATCTACAAGGATGTATCTTACTTATACACCCTTGAAGTGAAATCAACTAGAAGTGGCTGAAATGAAAATGGACCCTGTTTGTCACAGGCAGACCTAGTTTCTGTCTGTGGCTATCCTTCAGCTCAGCAGAAGTTATACGACACAAAAGGAAAATAATCTGTGTGGGAGGCTTCACTCTGCTCTGCTTAATTAGCTGCTGTTCAATATGTGAAACATACAGCAGTGTGCGCCTTCATGTCCACACATGTACTCGTTGAACCAATGTGCACTGGTAACAGGGTTGATGTATTTTCTATAAATTGGAATATGCCACCAAAACATTGCCAAGAGCAACTAGTCAGCATGACTTTATAAAAGAAATCACGATTTTCCCAGATTGCAACAGCCCCAAGCCTGTTTAATATTGAGCTCATGAGCAGGATCTTTTAAGTCTTCAATCGCTTCCATAAAGTGGAAGCTCTGTCTTTGCAACAGCATTCAGTCACGCTACCTAGAGTCTTCCCAGACTGTATTGTAATATAAAACCAAGATAATTGAGAGATCAGCCATGCAATACACATATACATATATATCTATCCACTCTGACGGAGTCCTACATGCATAAAACTGCCTGTATCAGCCCCAACACTCCTCCAGTGCTCAGAGATATTATTCTGATCACATAAAATGCAGCAGCAACTACTCTTTCCTCACACAGTCATTCTATACACAAATGTCAGATTATGTATTGTTCTTGCCAATGCAAATGTCAGTTTGGATCGGCCATAGGCTACAGACGTGCCCCAGATTACTCTGGGTCCCCAATGGAGCTGAGGCAAAAATTCTCAGTACCTCGCAGGATGAAAAGCCTTTGCCACAGTGACAGGCAAGGGTACACTGGTCTTGCCTTCCTGGCATGGAAGAGGCACAAATAAATTATTAAGTCTGTGCACTTCTGACCCCTAAACTGCAGCATCAAACAAAAGCACTGCTTCAGAAGCACAGCTTCTGTGGATATATAAAATTACGATCCAGCTTCTCTGATCCGTGAGCACAAATGAGTGCAGACTGAGAGGTCACAGGTAGGGCTTTTCTGGGCACAAACTCGACCTTTAAGGAGGATATCAGGCACCTAAAAACCATGTAAAGAAGAACAGTACAACACTTGGTGGGTGACTTCTACAGAGAAACACTCCTTTACAGTTTCTACAGCAACCTGGTGATTATAAAAGGCTGATGGTAGACATCGGTGAGATAAGAGGGTGAAAAACAAGGCATTTTAGGGAAAGGATATATCAGACATGGTTTCCTTCTGTTTCCCTTATTTCCCTGTGTTCTAAATAGGAAAGGTGGTGAACCACTCTGAACGATTTACCGGGCTTTACTGATAGCCTCCAGAAGGCTCTACTTCACAATTTCTCATTGTGACAGATTTGGTTAATGGCAAAATTGAAGAAAAAAGATGCAGACAGTCTGGATATGTTGAACCTAGTCATTTTCACAATTTTGTGTGTTTCTTGGGTTTGGTTTTTTTTTGCTGAAGTCTGAGAAGCATAAATTCTGTTGAAACATTAGGACCTTGGAAAAGAATTACACAGGTAGTTTGTTGTTACGGCTAGCTAAACAAAAACCCCCAAAACCTCCAAAATCACACCACTGCCTCCCAGAGTATTTCTTCAAAGACGAAGTTTTAAAGCCTAAGGCATCATGTTTTATATGAGGTGTGTATGTGTTAATAGAGGGATATCCGTGATGACATCCTGAAGCCCTAGGCAAACTCTCCTCACTCTGAGCCATGCTGCCTGCCTTCTTCCCTGCATCAGGTCTCTGCCAGCTAGTTCAAGAGACTCAAAGCCAAATATTCCAAATTTCTGCAAGGTGCTTTGTTAAGAATTACTAAAGGAAAAACTAGTCTTAAAGTCCTATTTCTGTTAACTAAAAATATGTCAAGTATCAGCTGCTTCTGAAAAACAGTGGAAGCCAGTTCTCCCAGGAGTACAGACAACCAAGATAACTGCAATGCTGAAATGTTACTGTACTCTTAATAGTAACAGCAAAAATAATAGCAAAACAAGACAGAAGTGCAAAGCTTACTAAATACTTAGGAAGCAGTACTTTTCAGGTCATGCAAATACATAATCCAAGTCTTTTTATTCCCTGAATCACAGAAGCTGATGTAGAGGAATAGTTACAGCTTCTACGCTCTCTTTCTTCCCCCCCACACCCCCTCACAACACCCCCCAGTTGCTGACATCCTGGCACTTCCGGAAATTACTGTTTTGCCATCCAGTTTCTGGAAATAAATGCAAAACTCAATGGATCTTACCCCTTCCTTACCAATGGACTATTAACACACCCTAGCTAGCCTGACTTTAAGTGCAGACTGAACATACTAACAGCTGCATTCTTTCAGAAAATGAGATATGGAGTTATTAATTTTGTCACCAGAGTCATCAGACCAGTTTCTTACTTGTGGCTATGAAATTCCTTTCAGATGACATAATTAATAAAAAAAATTAAGAATCTATGTAGTAGAGGATAAAATGACTCACATATTTTACCAAAATACAGGCTTGCAACTGAGACATGTAGGTTTGGCTGGAAGCAAATTTGTGCACAGGCTATTACAAAAGACATCTTGTTAGTCTCTCCCTTAAATGCGTAAGTAACTGAGACAGGCTGCTTGCAAGATTTTAATGAAAACAGCTTTTTCATGGAAAAGTGAGTTATTCTATTGCTGTTTCCTTTATAATTTTAAACAAGGAGTCTTATTTTTTGCATGAAGGACATTCCAAACCCCACTTTGCAATTTTAATCACAAAACAGTTTTGCAGCATGTATTAGAACAACAATGGCTCTTCCCAGGGAGAGGTCTTTGCTGGATGAAATGGCAGCTAGCAAATATCATGTAGCTGGTAGAATACCAAAGTGGGAACCCATGGCCATGCTCTCTCCCTTTCCTCTTTTCAGATCTTGCTGAGAGCAGTTTCAATCCAAGTTTTGAGGGAAAACTCCCTTCCCTCGGCCTGTTCTCTCCTTGCTTGAACGTAAATGCACTTCTCTGGATTGTGAGAGGAAGGACTTATGTCTCCATGTGGAAGAGGGACACTGTCCCCTGTCCCTTCAGCCCACACCTAGCAATGACTAAAGAGGCACGAAGCCCTGCACTAACAGCATACACAGCACAGAAAATGGCAGAGTTATCCTGAAGCCCAGGTTCAGATGGGCAAAAGCCCATGCCCAGCATTTCCTCTGCTGGGTGCAGCCGGAATACACAGAAACCAGCCCAAGGTCTCAGGTGCAGCTGAAGCCATCAACCAGCTATGCCAATTCCTACACTGCGGCTGACCCCAGATCCTGCAGGAATTCTGGCCAAGTTCAGGCCTGCTATTCAGACTTATATATCCTATCATTGACACCTCAAGACTCACAAACTTGCAGCCCTGTGCTGCAAATTCTGCAGCCTCTGAAGACGGTAACAGCCCATGGACTATCTGGGGACTTACCGAGCTCAGAGCAAGGGCACCAAGGCCCCCACAGCTACACAGGACCAAAGCAAATGGAAACAACATCTAGTTCCACACGTAGCCTTAGCTGTGAGAGCACTAGCCTGCTTACTAGCAAGGGCTAACTAGATTGATACTGCAGGTTTCTGCCATATGGGCTGTCCAGGGACATGAATATGCAGCTCTTGGGTGCTAAAGCTCTGACAGTGCAACCTTCCAGGCCAATATATGGCCAGAACCACACACCTACCAGAAGGAGTTTACTGTGCTTACTGTGTACAAGATATAATGTGTTCACCTGATATTCCAAGCTGTAAACACAGGAGGTGCCCTTAATTCACTGTGACTGAAAGTATACAGAACTGAGCTTTATCCTTGTAATATTACCTTGAACTCTGCAAGGTGAGCAGCCATTTACATCTTTAGTATATTAAAAGTGCTGGCTTCATTTGTGTTTGCTTTTCAAATAAATTTAATTTTGAGTATTCCGTGTCCTTTTTGTTCCTGGTATGTAAAAAGCTAATCCACTTATTTTTGTACACATCCCTGCTTTAAGGTGCTTTCTGACCACATACTTTTTGTGACAGAGTTACAATTTATCATACACTGGCACCAAGATTAAACCCAAAATCATGCAGTTCTGGAGAAGTTAAGTGATCACTATGAACACTGGATCTAGATCAACAACTACGTGTCAGCAGTTTGACAGATACCATGTTTTTATCCTGCTGCTAAATTGTCTGTAAATAAAATAAAGTTTTTCTAAGTGTGTTTGCCATTCTCTGGCGTACTGGGTTTGATTTATCTAGCTCCAGGTTTATCATGAACTGTTCATAGTGAATAACAAACTGACTGGACAACATACAGCATCTGGCATTCAAAAATGTTTCTGCGTGCATCCAACTTGGTTTATTCCATCATAGGGCAATCTGTCTTGAATTACATTACAAAATAGTATTAATCAATTTAATGCAACCTGGTTTATAAGTACGTGAGGCGCTGAGAGATCCAAATAAAAAGTTTCTAATTTAATAGTTTGTTTAGAGGTTGCTGGTTTCTGACTACGGTTTCATGCATAATGTAACTATCTCTTTTAAACACTGACAAGTCTTTAAATGTGGCCATGAAGCTGAATTAAATTTTCCATGGCCGCAGAATAAAAAATTATTTCAAATTAATCAAACATTCCCCCTCTATCTATGTATAGATATATATTTAAATATATATAATATATAAATTCTATACATAATATATATATGTTCTATACATTTTTTTTTTTTACATATATATATATATTTAAAACCAGTAAGTGACCCTGAGCCACTTACAGCTCAGACTCCCAATCTCCTGGTGCCAGAGCAGGCAAGCCCCTGTGCACATTGCACATCCTTATCTCCCATACACATGCTATTACTCTCACATCCTCAGCAGCTCCCTTCCACAACCTGACAGACAACAAAGAATATTTCATTAGAAGATGCTGAAACTGCCTTGTTTCCATAAACTATTTGGGAAGTGGCAGATAATTTTTTTCTGACAATTTCCCTTTCTCTTCCATTAGCAAACTCCTAAGAAGGCGCTGTCACATCACAACAGTGGCACTGCACACCTTCAGTCTGCAAAAATGAAAGCAGAGATACAGAAACATGTTATGTGATGACAAATGCAGTTTAAGAAGTCTTCATACTTTTTTCTTTATATTTGCTTCTTTCGTGCAGTCCTCTATCCCTTCAGTCACGCTGATGCAACCATACACTGAACAAAACTGTACTGATTTGATTTGAAAAACAAACCAAACCAAAAAATAAACCCAAAAAATCTGGGTCTGGTTTATAGCACAACCCTACAAATAATCACCTGGCACACCATGGAAGAGAGTGAACAAGAGTGCAGGAATGGTGCCGTATTAAAACAGCTTTGCTGGCTGAGAAAACACTTGTGTAACCACACCTGTCTGAACAGAATGGATGGTACTGAAGAATCAGATGCTGCGATTTTTCCCTAGTCATTTTGCCCATTTCTGGTTGGCCAGGATTAAAATTTTCTGCTGTTTTCATGGGACCACATGACAGCTTGCTATCTGTAATTCCTTGCTGTTTCTCAATCAGGCTAACGCCCTCCATGAATGGAGGAGGACATCCATGGAGCTGAATGTCTCGGCAATGTGCCGTGAACTGCCTTTCTGCTGCAAAAACAAGAGGAGTAGTCATTTCTTACTACTGCCACCTTCATCAGTCTTAGAGCTGCAGTGTTCACAGTCAACCAAACTGGAAAGATGTGTCAAATTGGGAGGCTAAATTAACCTGCAAATTTTCTTCAGCAATTCACACATCATAACATAGGTGTGATCTCTTTTCCTTTGAAAAGAGCAGCACACGTTGTTTTCCAGTAAGCTGTGACAGCTAAATGCTCAATATGGACTGAAAAGTCAAGAAAAGAAATAACATATTTACTGTGCCTTCTTATATATTAATTATAACTTTCTAAGAAAATGAAAGCTTTATTGCAAACACATTTTGATTACCAAATGAAAATGTTCTTTCACATTTCAAAAACGTTTCAAGATCCCCAGAAAGAAGACAAAGTGTAAGTCTTACTGTTAAAATTACCACCTGCTCATCTTTAGAGAAACGGTACACAAAATGCTTATAGTGAATTTTAACGCAGTAGAAATGTCGACGTTATTTCTCCAAGACAACTTTTTTCCCTTATTTTATGAAAGCACTTGGGCCCAGATGTTACCAGGTGAAATTCAGCAGCAGATGTCCTGTCAAAGGCATGTCAAGCAACTTGAATTTATTTTAGTGATCTGCTGGCACTCCAGTGTAAATGGCTCAGTGTTATTAACTGAATTCTCCTGGCTCACCTGAAATGGATTTAAACCCATTTTTGTCTTGCAGGAAGAACCACACAAGAGTAATCTGATTAGTTTAGAAGCTCCTGGAATGAATAAAGATGATGCTTATATTGAAGTGTGTGGCATGGAACAACAACTACCAGCATCAGGTTTCCTGCTTTTCCCAAAGACCCAAGAGCAAACTTTACTACTCTGTTTCTATACCAGTATCCCAGCATGTCTGTGCACAACCATCTTGTTCTGACAATTTCACTAATGTGATTTTTGGAGATGGGTTGAAATCAAGACCTGAGCTGGGAATGCCAAACTCTGAAGTCTTGCTTCTTCCTAACTCTGCTGACAATTACAAGTATTTCCACCAAAGCCCAAGAGAAAGATTTAAGCTTCAAAACTCGGCCTTAACTTTATTTCTATTTTTATTCTCCATCAAACAATATAATTGCCTATATTATATTTTGTGGCAGTCTTAGCAAGAATTCAAAGATGCAGCAGCACACAGGTCCAGTGAGAGAATGAATTGTTTATTAATTTTACAATATCATTTATATATCCTAGTTCCAAAAAACCATTGGACAGTGTCCACACCTGTCCTGAGGTGATAGGCTGAAGCACCAGACATCCACTTCAGATTATTTGTCCTATGTAACTTAACAAAAACACCAGATGTGAAGGTTATTTACAAAAACTTATCTTACTGTTTACATAGCTTGCATGGCAAAGGAAAATTCTCACAGAAATAGTGCAAGGAGATGGAAAATCTCTCTGCTCAGCAGCCTTTCAGTATCCACAATATTTTAATAATTTGCAGTGCTTTCCCAGTGCAAACAAGGCTCTGCAAAATATCTGCAGTTCCTCATTAAGCAACTCTAGATCAGGAAAGGACTGTTGCTCTGGCGAGTTGGAGAGCGCATGCCAGTAACCACAAAACCACAAAGATCTAAGCAGCTAAGGACTGCACGCTCCTAACATCTCCCAGAGGTCCTGCTGTCCTCAGCAGCCCACTGATCCAACCTCATGACCCACATCCTGCCCACTTAAACAAAACCTGCAGTGACACTTTTTCCTGGCTCTTGGCTCCAAACTTCCCTGGGCTGCCTTCTGCAGGTGTGGTAGCCTGGTGGCCTCCTGCCAACACTACCTTTGGACCAACATGAATTTTTCTACATCTTCAAACCTGGACAGACACCTCCTCTCCTTGCATAACAAATCAGAGAATGATCATTACCCACCACTGGCTTGCACCCCCCAGACTTGGGACAACAAAACATCCAAAGCTCAGCCTGTCCCACAGCTGCCTCCCCTCCCCGCTTGCTGCCGTCACAGCTGCGCACACTGTTGGGAACCTTGGGGACCAGAGCAGTCTGGCTTGCCCATGGCCAGCAGCCAAGAGGGACAGATAAGCCTGGCTGCACTTCTCCCTTCCCACACTGCTCAGAGCCAGTTCCTAATCCCGATGCTGTCCTTCTCCCTGCCACCCTGGGGCAGTGCCAGCAGCAAAGTCTCCCGTCTCCAGTTCATCTGATTTACACACAAGACCGTCATTTCCTTTCCTGAAGCCATCCTTGCTCTTCATCACACCATTTTCAATTCCTATATTAACTTCTTCGACAACATCCTCATTCATTACACCAAACTGATTGATGTCCTGAACACTGCTCATCTCATGCTCAAAGGGAATGACGGTCCTCTGGAAAAACGGCTGCAATGATGTAATTCGGGACTGTAACACAATATGTATGAATAATAAGGCCAAATCAGAGGCACAGAAGAAACCACACATATGGCTTTTCCTAGCTTCTAAGAGCTTGTTTCTGCCACTTAGAAGTTCTTTTCATGTTGGTTTTCAGTGCAATGCTACATCCTCGTTGTTAAGCACTGACCGTGGGGTTAGTGCCACAGTGGAAACAGATATAAAGAGAGTCTCTGTCTTGAGAAATATCCTTTCAAGCAAAAAATACATAAAGAAAAGAGACCGAACCCCTGTGGCCTCACAGAACTTCATGATCACCTCCCACCACCACCCAAGTAAAATCTACAGGCATCACAACCCTGAACCACTACTAGGGGACACACAATTATTCCTTCATCTGGAAATAAAGGTAAACACAACTTAACAATATTGTTACCAGTCAAGAGTACGGCAGCTCTTACAGCATAGAGATTTTAAATCCCCAGTGTTCAACCAGCCTTTATTCATAAACACAGTCTGGATTGGTTCGGTTTTCTTTCTGAGCAAAAACTTGCACTTTAAGCCTCCTCACTACGGAGGCTATGCCCTAGCATTTACTTCATTAAGCTTCATTGTTCTAATCAATATCACATCCACTTTTGTTCTGCTTTACAATCAACATCACATAACATCACACATTAAGATTTTTAAAAATGAGAGTCAGAGCTGCATGCAAAAGACCAATGCCAAGAAAAAGCAGCACTACCTTTGGTTCTGCCCTCTTCTTCCTTGCAAGCCTTGCAACTGCTATGCTCGCTGTTTCGATTTCTATTAAGTGCAATTTTAATAAGCTGAGAATTTTAGGCACTCAAAAAATTTGCAGACATGTTTGAGCCTCTCAATATAAAGGGTCACTCTATGCTAAATTTAAAAGGACTGAATAATCACTTATTTTGAACAAAGACTCTTTTTGTTTTCTGAAGTTGTTGCTATGCACATTCATGTGAGAATATAACTTGATCACAGGAAAAAAGAAAGCTTTGTAGTTTGCATTTTTTGGGCTTACAACTGCAGTCCTGTTCAGAGTGGTCACAAAGACATCACTTGATTTTTCACCAATATTAGTAATGAAACAATCTTTTCTTGCTTATGTTTAGTGCTGCACAATTAATATACAACTGCAATACAACTGGCATGTCTTTATGGGTCTGGGAAGCCTGTTCTTTGTATAGTGTTTCTTGGTGTTTCAGATGCCAAGTGGTACCAGCCATGGGCAGTGGGTGATGGTTTACACTTTATGCAGCTGTGCCTCTTCACAGCCAGTTCACACGGTGCAAGCCACATCCCCAGACCGGCTCATGCTGTCCCCAGCAGCCTTTTACTCTGCATTTTGGACACAGCATGATATCCTCCATAGCATAAGGCAAGGCTGCCTCAGAGAAACCACGCTCTCAGGGCAGATTTGTGTCATGAGTGACAAAGCTGGGGGCAGAGAAGACCTACTCAAACCCTGGGAGCCATCACAGTGTGCTGCTGCCATGCTGTGCAGTTGTGAGCGTGCACCAGCAGCCAAAAGAGCTCTCTGGCCTCAGACCAGACCTGGGACAACTCTGGGCATTTCAACAGCACAGGGTGTCTTCATTTGCAGTCATGTAGGTTTAAGTACTCACTTATAAGCAGGCCTTAAGCTATTTTCCTTAAACTAAGGAAAATTAGTTTACAAAGCATATTTTGCTTAAGAATAAATGAAACAAAGACATGAATACGTGAAGTCACTCTAGGAGCTGCGGCAAAAAACCCCAACCATTTCTTGCTGTTGAGTGGGTTTTCAGTAAGACACTCAAAACCTGAGAACAGTATTATCTTTGACCATAACGAACCACCATCTTCATTAACCCTAGCATCAAAGAAAACTAGCTATCTCTGCCCTTATCCAGTTACTGCTGGGCAAAGACAGGAACTTGAGGTTGGAGAGGCAAGAAGAATACCTCAATCCCCTCCTCAAAGAAGCTGTGCTAAGAGTCTGCTTTAAGACTCTGCCAGGATGTGAAGGTATTGTCTTGTTCTCTACTGGAACATGAGCATGTATGATGTGAGGCACCAAAGTGGCTCAGTAGCTCAGGAATAGCAAGCAATGCAAATCATTTCATAAAGCAGCACATACAGAGAGAATCTTTTTGCCACGACACGGTATCAGTGACTCTATGGATGGAGCACTTTTCATCTGTTACTGATCTATAATTCACTTCATTTTGTCACCCTGCATTATCATACAGTTTAACACTGAAAGCAAACTTCATCCATCAGTTACTCTCATCTGACAATGGGATGTGGTAATATTGCTTTTAACATGTAAAAAAATAAGGTGTCAATCAAAAAATTGGAATAGACAGCCTACCTGAAGGACTTTTCTAATACAATTAGACGTGTTTTTCAGGCGTTGTTAATATTAATTGTCACTGAGTGTATGTCTTTAGTGATATTTTGTATCAGATGTCAGAATGCACTTAATTTGTTCTCAGTAATTCTGTAAAACCTTGAGAACATGCAGACCACAATGACCTTCATTAGGTCAGTGGCAAAGTAATGTCCACTCACTTTAACCTGAAGCACAATTCCAAGTGTGGCACAGAGATGATGTCAGGTGAGCATTTGCACATGAGTTTGCTTAGGCAGTGGGATTAGTGCACACAAGAGAGAGCACTCCGAGGCCTTAACATGATGCATTTAACCTATCGAGACTCTCTTTCCTTCTTATTTCTTCTGCTCAGACTAAAACATGGATACAATTTCAGAACATAAAACTGCTTCGTTCATTTCCAAGCTTTGCAACAACTAGAAATAATATGAGAAAAACAGAGGTATCTTTTCCATAACACATGGAAGACTGAATTACGATCAGCACCAGTATTTTCTGCCCCCAACCCTAACGTACAGGGAGCTAGAATAATGTATAAAGTCAAATTCTCAGGATGTAAAAAACAACAAGGCTCTTGCTTGCCTGATTTTTTGGCTCTTCAGTTTGGTTCTGCTCTGTTAAGCTAGGATGAAATCACAGCAAACACTACACTAACTCTTCTGTTAATTAACAGCCTGCTTCGCAACTGCACTTTTCATTCCCACAAAAAGTGCTGCATTTCCACAAAGTATCACTTGTAGTAAGGCATTCAAACACGCTAATCGCAGCTTTGCCTCCCAGGGAGATGTATGAGCTTACTCTGCATTAGTTAAAGGCTTCTGAGTTTATTTCCTTTATTACTGTTATTACAACTTTGAAAAAGCAGAATTTGTTTTACTTTTGCCAGTGTGCACAAATCCAGCTCAAAAACGGTGGTGACACTCTGATATGCTTTACGAAGTTACACATAACCCAGTTAGGTTGACAACAATGTCATAGAAATGCAGAGAGGAGGGGACTGGGAAGAAAAATTCTTCCGACGCCTCTGGTTTTTTTTACACACAGGCTTGTGTGCATTGGCTATGATGAGAATGGAATAGAGAAGTGACTGTGGACTGTGCAAAGCAGACGTGGTTGTAAATTGCAACATATGCAAATCCTTCAGTGCAGCTTCCTTTAAAAGTTGGATATCCATTTTTTTAAATGATCTTCACTTGTATTTTTATTGAGTATTTCAGGCTTTATTCCTCTGCTTCATTTTTATTCTGCTGCTGGGTAGTTATTCAAAGATTGAAAAGTTCCGTCACAAGACAACAGGATTCAGCACTTGGTTATTACAAATTCCTGTTTACTGCAAACACTGACGTAAGTGAATAAAGAATCTGGGTCAAAAAAGCACAACAGAGGATGCTACCTGTCTTTGTACTGAATAGCAGGCAGCTGGGAAACTGGCAAGCTTTAGCACAAAACCAGTGTGAAACTGCTTCAATGAGATGATTTATTTTTTTTTATAAAGGCATTTTAAACGTTCAGCCAAAGTAAGGAAAGTTGGTGTTTTCTATTGAATTAAGGCTTCACTTTCCAATGGATCTAGGCATCTTTGCGTTGTATTTTTGTATTCACGCAGCAGTGAAATTCATCTTGCTGGGAACAGCAGCACTGATTGTGTTGCTAAACAAATTAGCAGGGGACTGGACCTGCAGGTCTGGGAAGAAGCACTCTTCAGAACAGTTGTCCACTGCTAGACAGAGAGAAAAGATGCCACGGAGAACACATTATTAGGATACTGCCTGGCAAGAGAGGCCCCAGGGACACTGCTCTATTTCGAAAGCAGCTGCTATACTGATAACATATGATAATCTGCTTGGAAGATTCTAGGGTAACGTTATAACAAGAATAAAATTGATGATGCAATTTTTGACCATGTGTAAGTGGTGGGAGATTGTACAATATTAAGAAAAAGACAAAAACCAGGCCACTGCATGAAGAGAATCTCTGGAGTGCATGAGGAGTAACTTAACAAGGCATGGAGAAAAGAACACAAAGGAAGCAGAGAGCCCCAAACCAATTTACAGTGAGTCACAGTTCTCCAAAATAACACATGAACATAAAAATATATCCAGTTGTCATCCAAACAATATGGCACCTTCTGAACCAGATCTTGAAAAGAATAAATTGTCTCTTGAAACTGAGCATCTGGATGAGCCTTTTTTCAGTGAAATGTGTGATTAATACCTTTAAAAAAATTTCAACAGATAAACACATATGATGATATGATGTTACCTGTTGAAGGTGTTGCCCTCTTTGAAAATCTCATGCATCAAGAATCGAGGGCTCTTCAGAAGTGCACACACACACAGAGCATGTTATGCACTGTTAATCTGCTAGTTGTATTTGTACACAAATTTGGTCAACCAAAGCCAGCAGAATTGTTTTTACATTTTTTTTTCCTGAAAATACATATCCAAATTACATATACAAAGCCTTTACTACCTCGATCTCACTAGATGTTGTTTTCACTGGGACTAATAAAAGCCTAGAGTAAATTAATTTGTCTTATTGGTATTACTGCATAGGGATGGGAAAGGCAGATTAGGCTCCACTTTACAGTACTAAAAATAGTCAAGTACACTTGCTGTAGGCATTTTAAAAATAGAACCTTATTTTAAAAGAAAAGAAATAATTTTTTGAAGTTCCTCTAAATCCACACTTTCTTGCAAAAGTTAGATTTCAAAAACATGGATTAAACCCCCAAGACTCCTCTTGTGGAAAACACCAGGAACTCTGCTATGAGAATAAATGGCAGCTACGTCAATGGTAATGGAAATTGTAGGTAAATTAATTGCCTACAAACACGCCTTTATTGTAAAAAAAGAAGTCAGGATAAGATTAGTTTGTTACAATGTAGATGTTAGGTGTTACTGAGTCAATTAGTGAAATAAGAAGTCAGAGTAAATCCATCGCTGTCAATTAGGATGTATTAAATATAAGATTGTCTCTGGCATTCTTACACATGTGAAGACATTTACCTTCAGGCTACTGTTAGTCAGCCTCTGTGTGTGAGCACTAGCCTGCCATCACAATGCTCAAATAATGCATGTATTTTAAATGGCTGTTTTCCTCATTTAAAGATGAACTGCTAAGCAAAAAGCTGTGACCCTATTGCTGGTTTAGGATGTATTAAAGAACTCAGCAGCAGGATCGAGCATTTTTATTTAGACATTGTGTGCTAATGTCTTTTGTCTTGCTTTCTTTTCCAATCCCTTCTCCAGCGAGCAGCTCTGAGCGTCTTGATTTGTTAAAGTTTTATTGTTTGCGCCTTTTGAAAGGTACATGCTGCTTTATCTTGTTCTAGATCTGGGTGTTTCTGCCACCTCCAAAAAAAGGGCAATAGGTTTTGGGAACGCGCAGAAAGCCTGGATGCCTGTCAGCTCCCACTCCCACACCTTGAAGAGGGGATGTGTCATCCCAGGCTGCTGCACTTGAAGGAGGTGCCCTCCCCACCAACTCGGATGGAGTGTGCTGACAGCCCAGTGTCACACAGAGGGACCCTGACCTGCTGTTGGGTTTGACACACTTCTGAAATTCCCTAAAACTTCTCTGGATGATTTTGTGCACTTTGTGCTCAAGAATGCCACTCCTATTGTTTAACCAACAGTGACAGACAGACTGTTCCCACTGCATGATTACAGATACAGGAGCAGAAAGTAAAGAACAAGAACCCATGTTTTCCTGCAGGAAACCAGGCCAATTATCAGTACTAGCACTGCTATTAGAGGCATCACCAAGCTTACATAGTAGAAAGCAACCAACACTGGGGAGAAAAAGACATGTTTCTCTAAATGCCACACTGCTGTCCTCTCCCATCCCTGCCCACCAGCTTTGAAGAGGGCAAGATACAGCTCTCTGTGAATTCAATGGGCACAGTTTCAGCCATCTCAGTGAATGAATCTGACGGCAGAAACAAAAGAATCGTAACATTTTGTTCTACACACTGAACCTCAAAGGTCTTCATCTCGAAATGTCACTGGTCAGAGATGTCCAAATAAATATGCTTCAGAAGAATTGTAACCTTTAATAAAAAGGTACAAGTACTTTCTATGGATATATGTCTTCAGCACAAATACAATGTATACAAATAAAAACAAATCCAGCACCATAGCTGGTCTTTAATGACACTTAATTTACATTACAAGAGCAGAATTGGATGTTTATGGACCTGACAAAGGATTGAAAAGACTGCCTTACCTTCAAACTGCTACTAAAAAAAGCCTCCATTTCCATAGATGTGTCCCAATGCACTACCTTTTCAGTAATGAGTGCTAGAAGATCTAATCAGAGACAGGTGCCTACTGAAATACATCCAGTGGCTCCTTCAGACAGCAAAATTCACCTCAGTAATTTCCCTTTTTGCAGAGAGCAAGCCAGCTTTAAGTCCCTCTTGAACTTCCAGACTAGGGCTTAACTGAGACTTGGGAGAGGTATAGTTGTTATGCTGACCACCTGCCTGAATGCTTAACTTAGGTATGAAGTAGATCACACAGCACACGAGTCAACAAGCCTTGTGATCAGCAGTGTCAAAGGCTGACAATACATCTAATAATAACCAGCACAGGCACCTCCATATTCAGCATTCATTGCTAGGAGTCAATTATCCACCATCTATTCAAGGGCCTTTTGAAATCCTTCTTGTGTTACTTGAAAATGAAATTATGCCAGGTCAGGTCAGCTGAAATGCCTGGATTTCTTGTTGGCTGAAGTCCACATCTCCTTTTTTTTTGGCTGTATGTCAATGCTAGCTGCAAACTTCTAGTAAAGCTGCAGTACTGTATTTAATTAATTACTCATTGATTAAAAATAAGCTTTTAAATCCAAGCTAGCATTCACAGAGCTCAGAACTCCTTGGGACCAGTCAGTTTTATTTAGGTTTGGCAGCAGTGACTCAACCCAGACTTTCTATAAGCTTGAGCTTTTAAGAGCAACTGCTCCTCAAGTACCATGTTACAGCCCGTTTCCAGACTTCTGAGGTTTGCCATAAATCTCAGGCAGATGGGAAGTCCAGAACCCCAACACCTGAGCTGCCTCAGAAGTGCTTTCAGCAGGTTGTCTTCGAGCTTTCTTCTAATCTCTTCAGTTTCAGCATCCTCATTCTGATACAAACTCCACATTATTTCTCTGCTTTTCTCTTCTTACCCATTTAGATTACAAAACTGGCTTTTCCTTTCAGCTGCCTATAAGCTGATCTGACATCACTGTCAGAAATTCATACTCCACATAGAAAATCGTCACAATTATACGTTTTAATATTTCTTTGATGAAGAAAACAATCCTGAGAGAGGAACTACTTTGTTAGGACATCTGCCTGGACATATCTTTATGCAAGTAATCATTCCATCAGGAGTGAAGAAGGATGTCAACTAAATAAAGAAACTATGCAGCTGAGTAGTGATGTTCTGTCAATGAACACGGAGGTATGTGCCCAATCCATACAACATGGTGAAGAAAACATGATGTCAGAAAAGGGTAGGACAGCCAGCTGAAGGAAATCTGGTGCACTTTTACTCTGTCACTGATCTAGGTGATCTAAGGTGACCACTGCTCAGTGTCCCCTCCTGTAGGCACGGCTAACAGACCTGATGCTTTCCTGTTCAAGAAGCTGAAAAGTCTCTTGGGGAGACGTACTAAGAGGTAAGTTAGAGGTAAGTTAGGGCAAGGAGATATCACAATAGAAGTCCAGAAAGAGAAATGCTCAGGAACCTCAGAGCCTCTCCATGACATCAAATGATGTCTTGCTCTGCTTTATGGACAAGGCCATTTTGCTGTGACTAGCTGAGAAGCAGTTACATCAACACCTTTGAAATTAAGTAATAAATTTTTACATCCCGTTCTCTTGTCCCCCAAGAAAGTTCAAGACTGAGTCTTAGACGGGTGAATGTTGGTTCAGCCAACAATACATCGTATTGAAAAACAAAGCACAACCTACATTTACAGTTAGGAAAGTTACTCCACAAAGCTGTGAGAAAGTAAAACAACAAGACCTCATTGGGGAGCTCATTTTAGAGAAAGCACAGTGGGATGCGCAGCCACAGTAAAATAATATTCAAAAAATCTGACCTAGATAACAGTGTTTCCTAGTGACTAGAATTCATTAAGAACAACAGATTAAAAATGTACTGCACAGGATTCTTTGAAGCTTGAGTGTCACACTCAGATTAAACAGCCGAACTTTTCTAAAAATGAAAGCAACTTTTATTTTTTACCTTAACAAAAAAATAACAACAAAGGAAGCTGTGAGTTCTGCTATTAAGAATAAGCTAATAATAAGTCAGAATATGAAACAGAGCTCTGACTTTGCAGGGTTTTATATGAGTGAATGCTGTCTTTGGCTATGAGTGAAGCCGATGAGCTCACAGACCTAAGTGCTGCGTTCAAAGGGATACCAAATACAAAAGCAGAACTTGGTATAAGTCTCAAAGTTTCCATACTGTAAACCTATCAATACTGTAAACCAATAATTTTAGTGAAAAAATATGATGATTAAATTATGCTGTCTCATGGTAGCAGTGTATTAGGATGTGTTAGGAAACGTCCTTTCCTACTTCCCTGCTTCTCCCTGAGTGCTACAGGAAAAATCCTTAGACAAGGAGGCTCAGGTGTGTCCCCTCACAGGGAAGAAGAAAGGCAAACCAAACCCTTCACTCCTTGAGAAGGTTTCTAAGTTGTGCATGGGTCTGAATACAGCCCCAGGTTACCGCTCCATTTCAGGAAGGCACTCCAATGCTTCCAGACTCAAAGTTAAGCACGTGCCTAAGCACTACACTAATGCCTTTCCACATCAAGCCTATAGTAACCTTGCAAGTAGAGATGGTTTACTTTAAAAGCTTTACTTGTGTATAAGCGTGAAAAAAGGGATGGAATTAATGGACTTACAGATCTTAATTTTTCTGTAAAAATAACATGATGCATCACAAAATACCTCCGAGTGTAAATCCAAAACTTTAGATCCCTGCAGGAGGTCCTTTGGAAATCTGAAAGATACTCTCCCAAACAAACAAAAACAATGATAAAATCTCTAGTTTAAAATTTGCTAAAAAAGGGGAAGAATTACAGAACAAAAACATGGCTTCATGCTTACCACTTTCAACAAGTTTAACAGTTTCTTTTAAAATCACACCAGAAGCACCTTTGAATTGTAAAACTGCTTTACAGCTGTTGACTCCATGGTTAGCCATTTGTCACTTGAGAGTATTTACTTTTGCCCTGAATCAGTTACAGGAGTGAAACTGAGATATTATCCCTTAGAAAACACTGAAACAATGTAGGCAGGTGAGTGTGCTCCCTATCTGTTGTTATTTACTTATTACTTGTATTTAATATTAATTTTGTAACTAACCATCAAGGTTTTCTAAGCAAACTCATTAAAGGAGCTCAATTAGAGGATGACTACAGTTACCAGCTAATGGAGGGCTCCTTCATTCCCTGAAGATAGCAAAGCACTGGTCAGCCATGCTGCAGGAAAGGAATGGTTCACTGCAACTTCTACCACTGGGACTGCAAGCACTCTGCAAAGGAATTCCTCCTACTGGATTTAACAGCGGTGACTGAGGAGCTTGCTGGTCCTCCCATCCTATTCCCACACCGCTCCATTGCCACAATTAAATCTGATGAGTTAGTGACTTCAAGTTCCCCATCGCCTCAGCTCACGGCTGCCTCAATACCAAATAAAACCTGAAGGTGAATCACACTGCCCTCAAGCTGGGAGCTGCAGTGGCTGGGGAGCAGGCATGCTACTTTTTGCTATTTTTACCTCAAGGATAAGAAATTCCAACAGAGGCAGGGCAAAGTGGATGGCAGTAACTTCTTAAGCCGCCTCAGCCTGAATCAATGGAGCTCTTCAATCACAGTCCACAGCGCAAAACCCAGCCTAGTTCCCCATCTGCTCCATATAAGTCACCCACAATAGGATTTGCTAAAGTATATTGGTATTTGCTTTCTTTTGTTGGCCAGATCACTGACAAATCTCTAGAATTAAACTTTTTATAACTCAATTTCACCAAGCAGATGAAACTCCTTGGACAGTTCTGCTCAGTAGAGCAGCTACGTGGATGGCTTTCAACCTTGGGCAAATTTGCAGATTTATCAGAATGAAATCTGACTGAAAGAACTTTGTGTGCGTTTTCTAATTGTACTCTTGCATTTTAGAGCTATTTTTAGGCCTCACAGACTGTCATCTTCTTGCAGGGCCAGTAATCAAGAGGAAAACTTGGTATTTTGAAATGAGTGCTCTTCCACCTGGGATTTATGCAGATTGTCTCAAAAGTCCTAACACAAATGGCACCTGTTACAGTGTCTCTAGTGACAGTGACTCCCTGGCAGTCACCTGCAAAATCTCCCTAGCATTTCCTGTCTTACCATCCACAACAGCACATTATTTCACTGTATTCAGACTTCAAGCCTACATGTTAGGTAAAATTGCAACAAGGTCCTCCTGCTGCTTCAAAAATCTCTGGCAGCAGCTTTTTGCTGGATGCTGATTTACTGTGTTTGGTATCTGGCATTTCTGCATCGTTTCCATCATCTGAAAGTTCAAAACACGGTTAACAGGCTGGATGGCTAACACAGGCTATGCTGCTCTCCTAATGTCAGAGTGCACGCTGCCTTCATCCCTCTGCCCAAGAGCAGAAAGGTAATGTTGCTCCCAGTTTTTACCTGATTTCCTTCTACTCCAGAAGCTTTGAAAAAAACCTGTTTTGAACTATTTTCCTGTTTTACTTTTCACTCAGAATCCTGATGCTTTTTTCCTGGATGGATGTTTCCTCTGGATGTAACTGGATGGATGTTTCTCCTATTTCCACTGCATGGTACACAAAAAATCATTCCTCCCTACCTGACGTTCCAAATAACTGATTTGGGGCTCTGCATTAACCTTTGCAGCTAAAACTGTCTAAACTGTTTAATGCTTAATAAGGAAGTGTCTTCTTGCATGCATGAATCTGCTTTTAGACCCCTGAGCTCCAGAAAAGGGCATAGTTTGCTGTTCCATTATAATTATTTACTTCATTTCACTTGTGGTGTTTTTGTAAAGAACACTTCAGTATGAGTTTGGATCTTCAAAGCTAATTTCCAGGTGAAGCTGACAAGAACACTAAAAGATGGACAATTGTAATATGCCATGGCACTCCAAGTAAATGGAATTATATTAGGTAAGGATAGTGTCACTTCAGCTCTGAAACAGGAGCTTGTTCTTTGGGAGAATGTATCTGATGTCTAATAGACTAGGAGCAAATCAGGAACAATGTCAAGACATTGACTGGATTTACATCAATGACAGAGGAGAAGATAACTGCTTTTATAGAATGTACTCAAAAAATTGAAGTGGCCTATAGGTCTCCTCTCCCCAACCCTGAGCCCATACAGACCCCCAGGATGTAATTCAGGGGCAAAACTAACCAAAACTACGACTCTCACCTGCACCTTTTGTTTTTCCCAAGATATTGTTCTGGTCCTAACACATAGTTTATTTTCACATTAAGATCAGCAAACAGATACCCAAGCATCTGCTGTAGTTCCTTGAATTCTTCTTTGTTTTCTCCATAGGAAAGTACAAGAAAGCGGTCCTTACAAAGACTGCCCAAAATCTGTACTTATACTGTGACTAAGTATTGCTTTGGATCACTCAAGCCCCAAATTCAGTAAACCAGTTAAATTTCTATTTTTGTTTTTACTACTGAGCTAAAAACTCACCTATACGAATGGTCTCACTGAAATCAAAAGGATTTAAACATATATTTGCTTTTACACAAAGCAGACAGACTTAAGCATTTTGTTCAACAGCTCTTTGGAGATGGGACTTAAGCAAACCAAGGCAAGTAAAAGATTAATAAGTACTGCTCTCTGCTTCTGTGATAGCACAATAATTAAGATGTGGCTGCAGAAGTGGCAAATTATACTCTGTACCCCACAAAAAATATAAGTTAAAGCAATTGAGGTACTTCAGACATATTGTTGGTTGTACCAGGCTCCTGACCCTTCTGGGATTACGTTGTCTGATTTACTTCACCAGGAACAGGTGAGTCCCAATTTCCACATGAAGACTTGCTCCCGTAATTGGGACAGAACAAATTTCAAGTTCAGATAAGGTAAAATTAATGTGCCAAAATGCAGGTAACTCACCTGAGGATGAGCCCCCTCAGACTACTGCCATAAATCATCATTACTCCAGTCCCTACTCCAGACACTGGAAGAGGCTGCAGTTTAAGCCATTGTCTGAAACACAATTTTGGTGACTGTAAAATCTAGTCTGATCCACAAGTATAAATCCAAATTATCCACAGTGATTGATAGCTGTATTGTTCTCCAAAGCCTTTATATGTCTCAGAAAAGTTGATGTATGTAGAATTTACCATCAGAAATAATATCTTTTTAAAAAAATTTAAATCTCATTGCAGATGGATACAAGCAAATGACTTTTAAATTATTTTAGAAAAGCTCTTTTGCATTTACTAAAGCAATGAGTTCTAATACCCACATCTCAGGCTTGAAAGCCCAGAAATAGCTCTTTAGCAAGGTGAGTAGCAAGTGGAGATCAAGTAATAGACTCATTTAAAACCTAATTCTGTGATGATCATCACATGATGATCTCCACATACATGTATATAACAAAGACAGATCTTTAACTTTATAGTGTATATACTTTGTGAGGGCATTGAAAATACATACATGAATTATTCATAAAAATACTAAAATTGCACCAAGGTGTGCATCAAATTAGTGGAGTTTCCAATTATACAATTTTTCCAAAAAAAGTAGCAAAAAGGAATTACCTTTTCCTTTTAATCTTATGATTTGAATTAAAAAGATACTGAAATTTACCTTAATCAAAACACAAAAAAGCAGCGGTTTCACTGGAGATTTTATAAAAATATTGGTCTCTGCTTTGCTTGTGGTAGTGCTCCTCAGACTTATTACTGCAATTCTCGTGCAGTTTGGTTAAATGTCAATGCTCCAATTGCTTTAATAGTCAAACTGTGTGCTATTTTCACCACACAGTCATTCAGGCTTGTCATGTTTGACAAATCCAGTAATTGAGATGAACTCTTGGAGAACACTGACATGCAACCAGTCATTTCCTACTGCAGAACATTGACCTCTGCAGCACAAACCACAGAGGATTATTCAGCAGCTTGAAAATACAAACAGGCTTGTTAAGTTTAAGATCATAATTTCATACATCTCCATTCATTTCCTTGTTTATTCACTTTCTGTTCCACTGGGGTGGGAATTAAAACATTAGGGGAACTTTCTATAAGCACGAGAAAAGGACTACGTCAAATTTTCTGAAATACTATTGTGAATTAAAAATGGCCTAGCAGATTATTAGAGGCCGAGTGTGCTGTCAAACAGCCTCAAATCCCCCCTCAGTGCTCCCTGCCCCCAAGCAGCTGCACCCCACCCCAGCTTCAGCTCATTAACAGAAGAAAGTATTATACAAATTACATAAAGTATTTATCAGCAGTGATCATTGCAGTCGTTCCAGTACATTAACCCTTGCAGGGACCTTTTTGTTTTTACTGTACCTCCACCATGATGTCCTGCAGCCAGTGTGTAACAATGCACTGAAAGCTCAGGACTCTCCTCATCCACCTTGGATTCACTGAACCAACCACAAGCAGTGCAAAACCCACCAAGTGTGTACTTGCTGCGCTGGCAGGTCCTTGGGTGACGCCTTTGGGACAACCATCAGTGTCTGACAGGTCTGAACAGCTACAAGCCCATCACACTTGTATTGAAAAACAAATCTTTTGCAATGACAGCTTGTTGCAAAGGTAAAATGCAACAACGGTCTGGAATGAGGATGCAACGTCATTCAAACGCAATTCTGAAGCTCCCCTGCGATCTACATCAACTGGGGACCTGATGCTACTTTTGATATGAAAGACACTACAGACCTTAATATCAGAATTCAGCCCTTCTTTGGATGAAGCACTACCATTTCATGTAATGAAATTAACCCCCCCTCAAAGCAATATAACCCCAAAAAGAAAGAATTGTGATCAAAAGCAAATGACGGATAGAAATATAAGAAGAAATAATTGATACAGACAATATCAGCTTCCAAGAAATGACCTTTGTAGTTGCCAAAATTAAACATCCCTTTGAGTGCTTCTGACTGCCTTCATCAGAGACAGCGGTCTAGGTCTAGGATGCACATTACCAAACAAGGCTTCACATCCCCTCTCCCAAAGACTTTTTGCTTGATCTTTGTCAAGTGAATTCATTTATCTATTTTACAAGCTGATGGATTGTTGTTCCCTGGAGTCTTTGGAAGAAATGTATTAACTATCACAGGTCACTTAGCTTCTGTAGGGGATAAAGACCTCTTACATACCAAAGACAGTATGTCCATATAATTTTTTTAATGCATACTAATTCACAAGCAAATGTATGGCAACCACCAAGCTGAAAGGACATCAGGAAACATCTGAGAAGGCAGAATTAAGAGCAAAAAAAAAAACTTAGTAGGAAAAGAAAAGCTAGAAATTACTTGTGCAAAATTCTATTTTCAGGAAAAAGAAACTGTTCAAAACCCCAATAAAAGGGGAAAGTGAATAACTAAGCAGATCTACTCTGATTAAATTAGTACACATTTATTTCCATATTGTTTCCTTCCAGTGTAACGTTCTCCATTAGGTGTGCAGTGCCCACCTGGGAGACAGAGACCAGGAACCTACTACGAGGCTACCTGGAGCACCTGGTAGTGTACAAAGCCTTGGAGCTGGTGAGCAAGAACAATGCTCCCTCTCAATGCTGAGGTGACGTAACCCACATCAAAGGAAGTCAGTTAACTGTCCCTTCAGCTGGATGCTGCTGATTCCAGCCTTTTCCATGGGAATGCACAAGATCTTCACAGAAGATGGTGGTTAGTTACTCATACATCACGCATTCAAACAGAAATCAGTCTGTGGTACAGGGCACAGCTGACTGAAGCAATTCATTGCATTTGCCTTGAGGAGTCTGACTCAAAGAGGAATAGGAGGACTGGCTGTAAATACCAGTCCTTTCCACAGTCTCGCAATCCTCGGCGTCTCCAGTGGTCACGCACACTGTGTCCATCCTTACCCAGGAGTGCATTTGCCGAGATCATGAATTAACTTTCTGTCTATTCGCGTGACACAAACCCAGTTGAGCCTTGTAACAAGGAACAATCAGCACCAAGAAGGTCACAGGGGAGACCAGGAGCTCTCCCGAGGTACTGCAAGCTGGATAGCAGCATTCCCTGAAGGCACCACAGTCTCTTGCACCATCCGCACGCGACTGCAGCTGCCAAAGGGGTTTCCCTAAGCGTCAAAGCACTACAGAGTCCTGATCCACAGAGCACCACCACAGCGCGGAGAGGACAACTCCTTGAGTTTAGCTATGAGCACATATGGATAAATGTGCATCAGGAGGCTGGAGAGTTGCTACCCCTCCAAGGCAGAGCCACAAAGCCTGAAGAACAGCACATGTGCAACACAGCGGTCAGTGCCCTGCCCTCCACCCCACCATACAACAGCTCCCCACCACCAACCTCACCAACCGCGGGAAAACAGGTCATGTCCCATCTCCCAGTGTGTGCTGGATAGATTTATTTACTTCTTCCTTCCCCATCCACCTGCTGGTACATGACCATATTACATCACTATTCCAGACAACCTCATACCCCATGCACCTGAGGAGATGAAGCTTTTCCTCCCAGAGACACCAGCCTTGCTACTCATGCTCCATGGCTTCACCACCTCCAGCGACAGGGGGGCTTTGGCAGAACCGATGTGCCTTTCCGTCAATGTGGAGAAAAGTAACGTGTCAACTGAGCATACCAAAGCTTGGAAGTCTGCATTAGGCCGCAGGCAGAGCTTGAGATTTTGGTTATTGTATATGAAGTTATGAACAGGCATCAGACAACTGCTCAGCCCAGCTTTGGGAAACGGGGGAAAAGGTATTCTCCTGTCACAAGATGTAGTAAACACAAATCTCATTCCCCTTCCTTCTCCAGTAACTTGGAGCCTGGTCTGACACATTCAGGCGACTGTCCCTCTTCTGGTACCTTTTTGCCATAGCTACAGAGTGGATTCTCACTGTTGTACAAAAAAACCAGGATTGCAACTCCCATACTTTTCATGAGGGCAACAAACTGTAGACCACAACAGGGAGCAAATTTTTCAAACAAACTGGAAGATGATGACCTTCAGGGTATGATTAAAGAAAGCTGATCCTTACGACAGCAGGGCTGCACTGATGACCTTTTGAGGTGCCTTGCAGCACTCTTCCCTCTGACTCCGGTTGCAAAGCCCCATTTATTAGACAGCATTTGTGGCAAAGACACAGCTTGCACTCCTAGGTATTACATTCAGTATTACTGGCCTGTAAATTTGTTATTTACATAAGGTTATCTATCTTATCTGGTCACTAACATACAATTCAGATTATTGTCAAGGCTATTTAAAATTTTATTCACAGGTAAACAGGGCCCAAAAGTGACACTTATTAGCTGGTGACTAATAAATAAGGAAGTGCCTGAAACATGCTTTCCAACATTTCACTTACATTACCATACAAAGCAACCTACTGTACAAGAGATGGTTGCTGATGATTATAAAAAAAACATGCCATGGAAATCTCCAGACTGACATGATTTTTTTTTTCCTGCATAAACATCCGCTGCCTCATGAAATTTATCTTTTCTTTTAATAATCGGTATTTCTTAAGGAACATTTTAAGGCCTCAGAGATGGTCAAAGTCAGTTTTGCTGACTGATTCAAAATCAGCCATATCTCTTTTGACAGTCTGAAAACAGATTATAACATCCTGTTTGGGTTTTTTTTGAGGCCACATCCTTCTCTGCAGTCAAAGTCCCAGTGAGTCAGATGTTTGAACACCTAGTCTGAAAAAAAGACTTTGCTCTTGCAAAAAGAGGCAACAGTGAGGGAGGAGTAAAAGGGCAGAAAGAAAGCATTACTTAGGATTTTAAATTGGGAAGGTGGGTGACTTAGAGGAGCAGAAATGCATAGGAACAAACTAGGAGGACTGTGGCTTATGCCTTCCAAAGATGCTACTTTGCAGGGTGGCTTGCATGACAGGCAAGTAAGTGTCTTGACTTCCAGGAGACTCTAGGATGGAAGGAGAAGAAACTGTTTGGGAAACTTGCAATACATATTTAAGGATATATTTTTAATGTTGTAACTCTTTGGGGACTAAATACAGGACAGACATCTTGCTGTTTGGTGGAAGAACAAAGACTCTATCAGGAGTATTTGCCCAAAGCTGTAACAATTTAAGGAAGTATCAACAGCCTTACATCAATAATTAGATCAACAAGGGGCAGGGAAAGGCAAGTTTATTTACAGACAAGAAAACAAATGCATGTTGTGCGCTATTGATCATATTAAAATGTTTAAACTATACTGTATTTAAAGTGTAATTTTTTCTCAGTTACAAAATTAACAAACACTCCTTTTCTTCAAAAAAAAAATAGTGGATTTTTCAGAATATTTTAGGTTAATTCATGGGTTTTTTTGATTCACAGATAGTTGACTCTATGCTGGCTTATAAAAAAAAATACCCTACCACATTCTAAGTGGAATGGTTACATCTATGAAGAATGTAATAAATTGGTGTTAATAACACCTAATAAAGGACTTATTTAGGAAAGCACATATGGATTGGAGAGCCGAAGGGCCTAATGTCCCATTAACAATAATATATCCCTTTAAAGTCACAGTAACCATTTCAGTCTCAGAAAGAATTAGTTTTGGTTACGTACTGAATACATTTGCTCATGTTAATATAACTGATCTTTAACATTCCCTTTACATTTACATTGCCAAAAACTGTACTAGGTTCTTTACAGAACAGATGAAATCCTCGCCTTGCCACGCTGACGGTCTTCAGAGAGAAGAGTGAGAGTGGAAAGACAGCAGGAACACTGCACACACATTACTAAACACATCTGTGGGCAATGCAATCACCAGAGTGTGTTCTCCTGAGTGCCACTCACAGCCTCACATGGAGGAAGGTCTGTTCACATCAAGCTGCAGCCCACAAGTTACAGGTAAAAGGAAGATCCTTTAGGGTTGGTCCTAACAGGATACAAAAGGCTCCATGAGTAATTATCTCCTCCCATGACCATGGAAAACTGAGATGAAGCACTATCATTTAGCCACAATGCTGCTTTCACAAACTTAGTGATGCAGAGGGTAATAAAAGGACATAAAGTAGTCAGGGCTTTTTGTGATACTAAATGAGATCTCCTTTTAATCATATTTGCTTTGTGTGGCTTTGGTGGCTATGATGCTTTTGGCAAAATCTTGTTTGAGTTGCTACAGCATAATATCAAAGCCCACATTGGGCTTTTTCACTAATTCTGAGAATTTATACCATTTGGACCATTCTAAGACAACACATTCTATGGCACTTTTAATTTTTTTGCCATCAAATTTGTGATTATTATACAGAATTTTTAATATAGAAATGTGCATAGATAATTTTAATACCCAGTCTATTTTTTATGAGTATACTTGTATATAATTTATATAGTATGTAACATATTTAATGTACATGTATGATTAGATGCACTATGCTGCAGTATGCTCTTTTTCCTTAGTACATTGCAAAACTCTTTGTCAGTACAACAAGAAACAATAGAAGACATTTATTATGCATCTTGGGCTTGCTATGCAACTACTTTTTTCCAATTTTACACCTATTTAATTAAATTGACGTGAGAGTGCCACACAATTCTAAAAGTGCATAACCTGAACAACGAACTGTACATATAGGTGTACTGTACCATGACTATCTAGCACCTAACCTCAATATGATAAAAGCATTTTACAGATTTGATCTGCATATTTTTATGTTCCCCTTTCAATCTGGAAAAGTAGAGTAGCTGTTGAAAATACGCTGTTAATTGTTCTCAAACATCTGCTGAGTAACGTTTGAGAAAATATGAAATCAAAAGGATCCCGTTAATGGATGGTTTCTTCTTTACATCTCTCTCATATACACATTCATAAGTGTATGCTAAATACATCAACCCCTAAAAACTAAAAGGAAACTTCAAATTACTTTGAGTAGAAACTGAATTTTATTCCTAAAGGCACAAACTTGCAGATACTGCCTACACTGAAAATGAAGCTAACATAAAAGTTTCCAAATGAGAAGGAAAAAAATAAAAAATTCTTCACACAAGTAAATAATAAGGTACAAAAACATACACACACACACACACAGAGAAAGCCTGTCTACAGTAAGAAATTATTTAGACTTATGTTTCTGGTTGGTTTTCATCCCACCAGAACCCTATCAACAAAATTATAACCATGTATTACAGACTGCCTACTTACTGTTAACACACACTTAATCCTGCCAAGGCCGGTTCTACAGAAAACATTATCAGTGTGCAAACCATAAATGAACAAAATTACCATCTGCACACTGAAGAACAGAATTGCAAACATAATTATATCTCTTACATGTAGTAAGTACACAGTTGTTTAAAATTTGGACTTACAACCTGTTTTTCAAATAATGGCTTCAGTCTGCTTCCAAGTCACCAAGCTAATGGCTGTAATAAGTAGCTATACCTCTTAATCAGAGAATGCCACAATAAGCATAGTGCATCTATCTGTCTAATCTTTTTTGGTCATGTTATTATGGTTTATGAGCAATTTTGCCACCCATATGTTATGCTGTCATGTTCTTCTAAAAGCTGGTTATTAAGATTAAATGGAGAAAGTGAAATACGAATGCCTGTATAAATTGCAGAGATGAATGCTACTAAAAGGAAGGTGTCCTAGGTCAGAGGAAGGCATGTCAGATGTTGCAGGGCATGCCACTTATTTCAGCAGGAAACCCACACAATTTGCTTGGACTCTGTGAGGCATTCTGACTCGTTGCCACGGTTTGGCTTCATATGGAAAACAACAGCTGATCCTCATTTGTTTCTACTCTCCTAACACGTACCACGGTCCAAAACACTAGAATCAATCTTTCTTCTCACCAATTTTAAAGCCAGATTCTGTAATGACTGTGTTATTCATCACATTAAGACCACTATATCTCATGAAAAACTACTGATATCCCTTTCTGACCTTAATAATACACCAAAATTCAGAGGACTAATTTCATTAGAACAAAAAGTTCACAGTGAAATCAGACATCTGTAGATGCAGACACCTTCACGTTTGGTACAAAATACAAGAGATGCACAATGGGGTATAACTAGAAAACAAAAGAAAACCCAAAAAACGCAAAACCCACAAAAATCCTTGGGATCTGCAACCAACAATGAATTATGACTTGCATAAGAACCAATACTGTAAAGCTGTTTGGGGTGGGGGAGGGACAACTTGCATTCTGTGACATTTTAGCAGAAGAAAACAGGAAGAACTACTGTGCTCTGCTCAGCACTGAGGAGGCCACGTTTGGTGTTTTGGGGCATTCCACTTGCAGGAAGTGTGGAGAAACTGGAGAGAATCTGTAAAAAAGCAACATTTTTAAGAGAGTTCCTGAAGGTGTGATCAGGAAGGAGAGACTGAAAGGTGGGGTTTCCTTGTCTTAGTAAAAGATGAGAGCTTTCCGAAAGGAAAAGGTTTTTATAAATGAGGAGAGTGTTGGTTTTCTCCCTATCTGGACAAAAAATCACTGATTTAACTTGCAATTAAAAAAAACAAGAAAAAGGGAAAAAAAAAGAAAAAAGTAATACTGTTGTAGTTCTGATTAATAAGAGGGCAGACCTTCTAACCAAAAGTATCAGAAAGCAGAGAAATAGACTACTGCATGCAATCCACTTCACTGTAGACTTTTAAGGAAAAAATTCTGTAAGAGAGAATGTAGCCATAAATAATTCTACATCCTAGCAGAACTAGATGACCTTCAGAGACCCCTTCTAGCAGAAGCAGTGTAAGAACCCTGGTGGTCCACAAGGCAGAGGGGAAGAGATGAGCCCCTTTTATCCTGGAGCATGGCTTTCCATCCCAGCTAAAGAAGGGCTGATAGGGCTCGGTGCTCCCATCCAAGGGCCTGGAGGAGTCACTCTCACAACTTCTCTGCCCCCCAGTCTTGTATTTCTTAGACTGACAAGATAGGCCTGCATAACAGAGCTGAATGACAAAATTTCCATTTTTCTGCATGCAGCAGGAGCCAAACAATGTAATTTCTTCAGAAGTCCCTCTGCCGGCACATCATCCAAAAGCCATCTGCTGGTTCCTAGAGCTGCCTTCCTGTAGCCACCCCTGATCCTACCTGCTGCCTCTCCCATGACCCTCTGCCATGACCTCCCAAGCCTTCTCAGAGCGTAGCAGGGACATCAGTTCCCTTTGGACTGTGGGGAGCAGTCTCCAGCTCTTGTAGGAATCAGGCTACATAGAGGAGCTAAATGACCTCTTGATGCCTATCCTGACAGCAAGACTGGGATCTACTCATGGTACACTGTGGTGTCTTTTTCAGCAAAACACAAGCTAAGGCACTTCTGTGACATCTTTTGCTACATCACTAGAATGGCAATGTCATAACTGGGAGTCCACAGACTTCTGCAGGGTGGACTCTACTCTGTTCCCAAGTTTTACTATCCTTCCTTTCAGACATACACATCTTTAAATGTTTCTTCTGCTACTGCAGGAGGAAGGATTCCTTCAAATAAACATAAAGGCTATAAATTAAGAAGAGATTTTTTTTTGGTAGCTGCCTCTCAGATTCAGGAAAAGGTCTTTGGCCAAAACTGGCCATGCCCAGTTCCAGGGAGTTTTAATTCTGCTCATGATGGGTAGCCCCGAACCAGAGGCATGAAGCCAGCAACGTGGCAATGTGTAGACAAGCAGCATCCATACCAGTCCTTCGGTGACCTTATGTGCTGAATGAGCCCACAGCTGGCTGCTGAAGTAAATGGGATGCCAGCTGATGATGCACAGCACCGGCGCTGTGTGCTCGCAGTGCTGCACCTACTAATGAGGTAGGCTGCTGTGCTCTGCGGTAGCTGAAGTTTCTATGGAGCTTTTATCTTCGGCTTCAGTGAGTTACAATAACCCAGCCTGGTTGTGCAGAATGTGCTCATCACTACCGCTACATCCACACCAAGGAAAGGAAGCACAGTTTCTTGAACAGCCAGAAGTAGAATAATTAATTTCTGACTATTTCTGGCATCTTGGTATTGAAGTACCAGCTAGAGTAGAATGCTGCAGAGAACTCATAATGCTTTGAAAAAGGAAGGTCAAGTGCTTTCCCAGAGAAAAGGGGTCAGTGCCTCTTCTACTTCCATCAAATCACTCCCATTAGACACACTGCTATGCTGTGGCTTGGATACACCGTAAGCCAGTCATTCTTGCTGAGTAATTTAACAGTATATTGTGATCTACACGTCAAAACCAGCAGGAAGATCAAGTACGGATGTTAATATGATTTAAAAGGTACTTTGCAGTAGCAACAGCTAGAGACACAATTAGGTCTCTGTCTCTGCTAGTCAAGGAAATATAATGGAAGATTAGTATAAGTAATTACATTACACTGGTCAAAATAAAAGAGCTAAGCACTGCATTTTCTTTCGTGTCTGTACTCATTTGCCTGCTTGAAGTGGCAGTTCCTTAATGCCTTAGCCGTGATAATATACTGTGGAAGCTTTATTGCAGGTGTACCTCTACCATTCTATTCACTTCTTATGAAACAAAACTAAATAATGGCGGCACAAAACGGTACTTTGCAACATACACTGGAATAAACACTTCTCAGATACGCAACAGCCAAGCATTATGATGGAGATGTATGAGAGGATGGGCAATCTTCAGCACCCTGCTGCTAGCAAAGTACCACCTTGCAGTGACGTGACAGCCTAAAATATTCAATATAAACCATTTTGGCTGTGGGGAAAAAAATCTCATCCCAGAAAATTAATCATTAAAGTGGTACCCCCCCGCATTTTTCCAGCTTCCAGTGTTCCTCTGAAATAGCCTGCCTTGTCAGTGTGTACTAAAGCAAAGAGAGGTCTGGCATCATCCAGAGGTAGCTGCTGGCTTTTCATCCCCACTGGAGGGGAGGGAGGGAAAGACTGGCTTTTCCCAGTGACAGAATCTAGAATATGGGCTGCAGAGGGGCATATGCTCACAGTATTAACAACAAAACAGGATTGCCAGGATGTTTTCACCTCTGAGGTAAGGCAGTGAAAAAGAGCTGTACACAAAGCAAGACAAACATCTGACCATCCACGGAGACCCCAAGACTTGCAGTACTTTCTGCAACAAATAATACCCTGTACTGCAACGACCTCGAGTCAGTGTATGTGACTGATGGGCACATGGTACTCAAACAGCCAGACATGGTCCGAGCACGAGAACTTTTATCCTGAGCAATGTGCCAAAGGCTGCCTCTCTGCCTTACTCATTCAGACCTTTCTGGGATAAAATTGCCTCACAATGCAATTCTGCATTCAGAGAAAATACAGGACCTTGTGATTTCTTCCCCTCCTGTGGCCTCTTGCTTTCTGTTACCAGCTGAAATTGCACTGCTGGTGTGAAGCCACAAGCAGGCTGGCAGGGTAATGCCCAGCACAAGATGGCTGGACAAAGGTGAGCCAATACAGCATCCATACCATTCCCACCCCAGTGAAGCAGCAACCATGACTTGCAGCCATCTGCAGGCACAGCCATCAACACAGAAGTCCCCAAGGAGCAATTCACATTGTAGAGATCCCAGACATGTCAGGAGAGCACACCTTCTTCTACACCCCCTGGGGCTACAACACACACTAGCTGGATACAAACCTCATTCCTAAGAATATCCTTCTCCCCATTAAGGCTTATAAATGAGCTCAGCATAATCCAGTTCTACTGGTGATGGTCCACTGGGCATCACTTTTTTAAATGCTGCCGAAGATTAAGAGTTCAGGTTGCTTCCTCAGCCCATGAATTTCATGTAGTATCACCAAGCAGTACTCAGTAAATCTTCAGCTGCTGCTATAAAATGACCAATAAGCACTATTTTTAACCACAAGACATCTTACTCATTATGCAAGATATGCTTCTGTCATTCTCTGAGGGAAAAATGCCTAACTACTTACATTATATCTCACTGGAAATACAATAAATAAAACAAGAAAGGCTATTGAAGGATGACAATAATAGCAACATGTGGTACAGGGGCTGACCCTGGGAGAGAGAGGTGCTTATCCTGAAGATATGCAAATTATAACAAGAGTTTTGAGAAATGCACTGCCAATTAAGAAAACTGTCTGTCTCACATCAAAGAAGACATATTTACCTAAACAATATTTGCTTAAGCTTAACCCATACTATTCTATTTGTGTGTGCAAGGGTGGAGAACAGTGGCATACAAGATGGGTGAAATCCTGACTACTCCCCCCCTTAATGTACTTTCTGCTGCTCTTTGGGACTTTAGCTAAATAATTCAGAAAGGCAGTTTACTCAAAACTTTTGATGGCTGTCACTCATGTCTGAACATATGGTCAGTTTGACAAAATCTTTAGCAGCCTTATGGCTTAATACTTGTATACATAAATACACTGATTCTACCTCAACAGGCAATGGTATAAACCCCTACCTTTTTTCCTTTCTGCTGATTCCCCATCACTTGCACATATTTACACAAAGAGGTACATACTGAGAAAAAGTAATAGTAATAGTAATAATAATAAGTAGTGACATTACATTTCTGCAAACACAATGGACAGCCACTTCTGAGGAAACCTGTATGTCCTCCTCCACACAAAACCTGTGAGTGTCCAGAACAGCTGCTACTTACTAGTAATCTATAAAGCTGCACACACATAAATGTGCTGGATATGCTTGGTTATCTATCAGATATGCATACAGGTAGTGGTGTGGCACACATTGGAATTCATTACTGCACTTTTTGCTGCTTTTTTTCCCCCAGAGGTATATTCAGGCCAAATCAATGGCCTGCAGAAAGAGTAGACGATGCAGAGCACAGCATGGAAATCCATTCATGAGGGAGGGTGACATGAAAAATGTATTAGATAGTTGTACTTCCTGGAGCCACAGTTGTCATTTTTGTGGAGAGGCACCTGTTACTTGAGAAGTATTTACCAGATTTGACAAAATGGGGTGTAAGTGGACATGAAACTTTAAAAATTTATACTTAAAATTGAAAGAGCAGGTGTTTAAAGGGCACCACAGCTATTGTTCCTACACAAGCAGTACAGCACTGGGAAGAACACTGATGCACTAAGATTAGTGTGAAAGGTTCCTAGCAATGACTACCTGCTAAACACAATGTAATTAGAGAACATTTCCCTGTGAATTAAACGCAAATACTTTGATATGTGACTGAGCACATCACATTACACAGTATTAGCATATTAAGTACAATTTAAGCCCTGTTCTCAAGCATCTGAGTTTTTACCTAAAATGGCAGTCGGGCAGAATACAGTATTTCCACACTAGGGGCAGGAGGGGGACTGGAAAGCTTAGTGAGGCATGAAAAATTGAATTTCAGCAAGGCAATGGAAAGGACATTGTTGGGCAATTACAGCGCTCCAGTGTTTGCCATCCGCAAAGGCTGCAGTCATCTGCAGCGACAGCGTGGTGCACGGCTCCCCCAAGGCACGGCACTCCAGTTAAATCAATTTGTCAGGAGCAGGGCTGCTGCCTCCCTACTGCAGAGGAGGCCCACCGGAGCGGGGGACAGCTGGGGTGCACAGCTGTCTCTCTGCAGCAGATCAATTAGAACATCAAAATTCATCTGCTAATTAGCAGGCATGTACAGAGGGGAAAGAAACCTCCCTTAAATGAATCATTTCCATGTATTAATGAATTCAGTGACACCCCACATTCAGAACCCAGCCCAACAAGAAGAGACACAGCCACAAGAGGCACCGGCTAGCACAACGAGACAATTTCATTATCGCAAAAGGTGATCCTGCTGCTGAGGTGAAAATAAAACCCCCTACAACTAAAATGTTGCACTTCCAATATCGGTGAAAGAAGACCCACATCTAGCAGAGCTACTAATGTCTGATCACAGTGTAAACAGTGATCACTGTAAGGCTGCATTGAGAGCAAATACAAGCGGGACCAGGAAAAATACAAATCCTGGTCAGTCTGACACGCTGCTTGCTTTGGAACATACTGAAAGTCCCTTGACTTCTGTGACTGAGAACTGGGCCTCAGGTCAGCAGTTTTTACCCTTGTTTTTATTTATTTTTATATTCAACCTTTGCGCTGTTATTAGAACGACACTTACTGTTTATTCACATGTTGCAATGTTGCTGAGGGTGTTTTTACAAGAGAACTTGGCCAAAGTCAGCTGCAGCTCCAATGCCATTCCAAGGCTTAGCAGAACAAGGTCACCAATTTTTTTTTTTTCCTGACAGTTTTAGCTTGTTTGGCAGAGACAAGAAAACACAAACCAACAGTAACATACTACATTTTTCATCAGAGCTCAGAGCGTAGCTGTTAATTAAGGCACGTAGAGCTCCCATACCCAGGAGAACCCAGGTACATTGACTGGCAATACACAGAAAATTAATTTCTTCAGTTGGAAAGAGCCCCACTAACCTCCTTTGTTATTCCCAGTGCCTTGCCCATCACAGCCTAATTGCAATGGACTTGAGTGGCTCTTCTTTGGATGCAAAACGCAAACCCTTTGTTCTTGGAAGTTTGTCCAAGAATGCTTGTACAATGGGTATGTTGCTGGAAGTGCTGAAGGAAACGAGAACAATGGTGTGGAGAGGACTAAGACAAAATGACCTCCCAGAAACTTAAGCATAGTAAAGTAAACTCTAAATCTGGCACCTGCAATGACCCTACTGCTCATCTAAGCAGCTGATTCACAAAACTCAAGACATTTTCCCACAGAGTTATCCTTTCTAAGGCTCTGTTTTCCTACAACTGTATGTTGTACATATAGGAACACACAACTGCAGATTTGATTTTCAGGCCATTTGGCATCAGATAATCAATTGCAAATCATTATTTTGAAATAGACTGCTGTAACCCACAGCTCAGTGCAGCCACAGCACAGAATTCCCACTTGGAAACTATATTCTTTAACCTGACAAACAGGTGCTAACTGCTTACCTTGTTCTCAGTCCTCTAGTTTCTCACCAGGATTTTTTCCCTTTTATTCTTTTAAGGACACTCATTAAAACCAAAACTGAGTTAGACAGCTGAAAACACAGAGCCACACAAGAATGCTGGTACGTGAGGAGCTGAACTCTCCAAGGGAAGGCTATGAAATATTATTGCCAGCTCTGCTGCAGTAAGACAAACTGCCACAGAGAGCCATGTCTGTTCTCATCTATTGAGGGAGGTCAGCTGAAAATAAGTCACAGAGGAAGTCAAACAAGATAGTACAGTGCCCCCACTTGCCTCGCAGTAATGAAGAGTGTGTATGAAAAATGTTTAATAATATGAGGAAGCTTTATCACCACCCTCACTTCTTTTCAAATTCTGCACTGGACTTTCATCTTGCACAATTTCCATTACACCCAATGATGGTTATGCATGAGCAGGAAGAGTGTGACCCACCAAGTATTACAGCTTTAAGCTGCCATTTAGTATCAAATTTCTTTCTTAAATGAGGATTGCTGAATACGTGAAGCACGGAGCTCTAATATATACTCCATTAAAAGCAGTCCAGAGAATGTGACATTCTTCTTATCATATTACCTCAGTTACTGGCAGAATAATATAATTATGATTCACATTGAAGTGGCCTACAGAACGGATTTAATCAAATTTTAATATAAAATATGGCCACTTAGAGCATATTCCATTCAGTAGTTTGTTCAGTCAAGATGCTGGGTAGAGAGGGGAAGTGCAGTTATCATTCCCAGTAACAGGACAACAATTGCTTTTAAGTCAAATATGGCATCAGGATGTCTAAGCACACATTAGAGGATGCATTGGTGTCACTGCTATTGTGCTGTACTCTGTATATAATTTGGCACGGATGACTGCTGTGTCACTTTCAGTCCCTTAAGCTTACAATACCTGAAAGAAATTGGTATCTGAGTGTGTCTAGCAAGGAGTAAGTAATTCATTCACTGAGAAAAACTCTTATCCTTCCTATATTCATGCAGACCAAATGGCTGGATTCTGTTCTGAAGGACATCAGTGCAAATTCAGAGCGCAGTCATCAAAAGCACACCAGTTCTGACTGAGCTGGTATCTCCTAACCTGGTTATAACCAGATGACTCGGAAGTTCAGTGTGTTCCCTTGATTAGATCTTGGGTAACTCCAAATGCAAGGAGATACTGTAATAAGTGTGCAAAATTCTCACCTCATGGATAGTTTTTCAGAGAATCCACTTGGGAACTACAATTCCAAGTGTTCAGATACGAAACTAAAAGCAGAAAAGACACAAAGGATATAAGAGATGAGAGGTACTGGATACAAAAGGCATTTATGCATGAGTTTAGGCTCATTATTGTCCACATCTTCTGCGGCATAGCAACTTGGGTTTGCTGCTTTTCAGTTTTAAGGCTCTAGCAAGGCACTCAAACTCTGGTAACACAGGAAGAGCTGTGCCAAGCTAAAAATCCAGTGCCAGCTACCTTTTGGTTTACAGCATCTACGGGTCCACCAGTGCACTCTACAACTATTCACATTTTATCCATTTGACTATGATATCCTAGCTGTTTATGAGTTTTTCTTCTTGAAGGTAGATTAAGCCCACGAACTCCCTGAATGTCATTAATGCGTTTTATTGTTGTTTTATGCTGTTGGAGTTTGGCTTTTGGGGGTTTTTTGTTTGTTGCTTTTTTTACAAACCATCCGCTAGTCTCCTAGGGCTCTCACCACAACCTTTACTGCTTCATAGCACCTGCTTCCCTTATCCTTTCCTTACAGTAGATCCAATTGCTCTTTCCCCTTTGCTTTCTTCTGTTAATTTCTTTTTGGTTCCTGTCTGTTATGTCTGATCATCTTTGTTTATTCATAGAACTAGCAAACAGTTTGGTTGAAAGACACCTTAAAGACCATCTAGTTTCAATCCCCCCTCCATGGGCAGGGACATCTTCCACTAGAACAGATTTCTCAAATCCCTATCCAGCCTCGGATGAGGCATTCACAACGGCTCTGGGTAACCTGTTCCAGTGCCTCACCACCCTCACTGTAAAGAATTTTTTCCTTACCTTTAATCTAAACCTTAAGGCCATTACTCCTTGTCTTATCACTACAGACCCTTGTGAGAAGTCCCTCTCCAGCTCACCTGTAGTCCCTTTAGGTACTGGAAGGTCTAGGTCTCCGCAGAGCCTTCTCTTCCCCAGCCTTCTCCCTTCTGCCTCATTAGCCAAAACAGAGCAGCAACCCCTCCTCCCTGTCATTACAAGTCTCACTGATTTTCAGGCCAGGAACCCTGATGTCTTTTTGCCTGTTATCAATTTACCCTTGCATTCCTTTGCCCCTGTGCAAGGGGTTGAAGATCATCCCTCTTTTCCACTTTTTTCACTCCGAACTCAGTTCTTCTGCCTCATTACAAAGCATGGGAACTGTCCAGATATCCCGCTTCCCACAAGCATTTTTACAAATACTGTTTCAAACCATCCATTTCCATCTTAACCTCTTGCAGTCTGGCTTCTATTTCTTGCACAAATTCCTGTCTTCACTGAAGGATTTACTATCTTCTTTTGGTGAGATTTTTTTGGTGTGGTCTTTTTGGTTGTTTTTGCAGCTCTCAGTACACTCAGAATTTCAAGAATTGTTATCTTCTTGTGGTTATGACAGACCCTTCTTCAGATCTTTCAAGTTTTACTCCCTACCCCTACCTAAGGAATGAAAGAGGCAGGCAGGTGAACAGGAAGGGGCAGACTTGGCCACACCTAGAGCATGGGACACAAAGTCCTGTATCCCATCTAAGGGAGAAAACATGGAAGGGAAGAAATAGAAAGGCAAAGATAAGAAAGATAAGGAAATAAAGAAAAGGACAAAGAATCTGAGAAATTCAAGCACAATTAGAAGACAAGAATAAATGAATGAAAGAAAGTGTATGCAGTAAAGCCTGAAAGAGAAAAAGGAAAAAAAATAGTGGGGGAAGTATTTGAAACTTAAAAGGATATTTTAAAAACCCTAAAATTAGGTAGGTAAGCTCAGTTACAATTTTAGGGAAAGAAATACAACCCCCTCATACAATGAAATGTCCATGAAAATCACCTTGTCTTAGCAGGAGGCATGTAAAATTCAAAGTATTTCTGAAGTTTTTACTAATCTTTATTTTATTTTTGAAAACAGGGAAGGAATGGGTTTGGTTTGATCAGCTATTCCAAGTCAATGGTGCAGCTCTACAACCATGGCAACAAAGAGCTGACTTCCTGCTGCCAGGCTCTCATATGGGACCTGCAAAGGCAATGCAGGGCTGGAATTGTGATCAGCACCAAGAGGAGCACCGTGGTTTCAGAGCTCTGTTATAGCACAGCTACTTCATGTGTTTGTTACCATGCATGCCAGTCATAGTAGGCCTTACTTGGTTTAGGATTATTTTCCAAGGAATTTACACTCGTAACACCTTTTTTAGTATATCAGTATCTTACATTAAAAATAAATGTTTTCTCCTCAGAGCTAGACAAATAGCTAAGGAAAACCTGTTTTGTTTAAAAACATGTATCTTACCTCCAAACAGAAGACCTGTTTTTCCCAGGTTATTAAAAATAAACAAGAAATCCACTATATTTTAACTGAAGAGTGGCTTCGAAGACCAACTCAAAAGTACTACAGATAACTTCAAACAAAATATAGCCTATTGAACTGATTTCTACATAAATTCTATTTGATTAAAATTATGCTCAACTGTTAACATATAAACATACAATTTATAATGAAGACAGATTTTAGTATCTAAACATACTACTTACAATGAAGACAGATCATTACATACTGTGATTGTTGTCAGAAATACTTCAACAAACCAGAGAAGTGTGTTATACAGAATTAAAATATTAGATAGGACATCTTCAAAGTTAATGTAGGATATCCCAATCTCAAGATCATTCTTCTCTCAGGTAGAAGACTGAGTTTTTGTTTTGCTTCCTAATTTACATGTTTTAGAATAATCTACAATATAACTACGGTACTTCCATCAGTTCTGGAAATACGCCCCTTCTGTACTACCTTTTCATTTATCAAGGCCATGATGAATACAAAAATCAAAACTATCATAAATTATCACAATAAAGCCACTGAATATATCAGAAGCTGAGTAAAGAAGGATGCTGAAGTAATCTGTCTTGCCAAGTGGAATGATGGAAAAGCAGCACTGCAGGGGGCAATGCTATGCATGGAAGAGAAATAACTGGAAGGGTCTCTGTTTCACTGACTGCTTGGTGTGTTTTCCTGCCCAGTTCTCTCTAGCAGCTTAATACTGGGCTGCCACAACCATGATAGCCTTGATGATTGTATTGACAAGAAATCATGATCTACAGCAGATCCGCTTTTACAGAATGGCCGGATAAGCCCTTCCATTAACAATACTAATCAGATAAAGTATTCCTAATGGATGACCCTGCATCTGGTTAGAGCAAACTGTTCTGTTTAGTATGTATATGCTGTGTTTTTCATCCAAGATGAAGATGTCACTGCTAAGAATTTATACACTATGTTTGGAAAATTGTTTGTAATTTATTCTCTACATCGGCTGCAACTTTGGAAAACAGAGAGCCGGTTCTTTGTGTCTGTTGTTAGATCAGCTTATTCTCACGCATTGCTAAAGGTTTCCATGATCCAAAAACAAACAAGGGACCAACATGTGAAGACTCACGAAGAATTAATTTATATACTCACTTTTTGCACCTAGTGTAAAGAAGTTATCTATTAAAACGTGTCCTGATAATCACGTTTCTAGGTAAAACATATTATGAAATGGAAGGCGTAACAGCCATTTGACAGATAAGATGCATAAAACCATAGTGCCCTGAGCCCTAATCCCTTCATGGAGCTATAAAATATTTAAAGTACACACTGTTTACAGGCAGTTAATAGATAGCAGCGATAAATCCCCTTTCAGAAAAAAAACTTGTTCTGTGAGATTTATAGAAATGAGAGAAATCTTAAGAGGTGCAACATCCACAAAATTTACTTGCCAAGAGGTTCCCCATGCTCTTCTCCATGAAAAGAACGGCATCTGTGCCAAAGTGCGGATAAAAACGGTTTTCCTTCAGTCCTGTGATGGGTTTACCACCAGCTAAAGCTTTTACAGCAGTTGTCTTCAGTCAGTGAAAATCTCCCTACTGGCAGCACAGATAACAGAACTTGCTTGGCTTTTTTCTCTTGCAGTGCAACATTGCAAAAAGAGAGAAAAAAATCACCAATTTGTACCAGCATTATTTTATGGCTATCTTGTGGAGTCAGTCCAAAATCTGTTATAGTCTGCCCATCAACAAGAAATTGGAACTGAAGTCACTTACATTGTTTTGATCCTTCCCACTTTAACATTTGTTTTATAGAAGTGTATCGTGGTCCCTGCAGATGGTGGCTGGCCTTAAATTCAAAGCAAAATTTAGGGCTCTTCCAATGTGGCTCAGAAAACAGATTTTTTGCTTCAATATTGACAGGTTTACAGCAAAGACACAGGGACGTGTGTCTCTCTACAGGCTAACACAGAATTTAAAGCTGCAAAGTGGTGAAAGGATTTATCCCATTTCAACTTACTGGTTTGTCTCCTATCATTTCTTTATTTTTCCTCAAGATCAAACATCACTTGCTACACTATTAGATCAAACTAGTAAGATACACCTAAAAAGCAAGTTACAGAAAAGCCAGCAGAGCTCCCAAACCCCATGCCTAAGCAAAACTTCAGTTAAAAGCTTCTTCTCTTTAATGAGGATGTTGAATACTGAGAGACAGTTTCTTACCAGCAAGGGCCTTGGAAAGTCAAAAGCTTCCCCCCACCCATGATCTCTTATTTCTTAGACACAACTGCGGTGCGTGACGCACTTAGGTAAGAACACAAAGCATGCCCTAAACTTCATTCCTTTGGCATTAAGAACTTGAGCTGCATGAACTGGGAAGCAAACGGGCCTTTAGAGTATCAGTGATTCTCAAACACATTTTACTTTGGCCCCCGCAAAGTTCTGGAACCTAAATGACTTATACCCAGCAGTACTAGCAATGCTGAACGTTGCGAGGCTAACTCATAGTGCACGCTTGTTGACTCACATATCGTACAAAGAAGCTAAATGACATTTTCCTATCGGGTTACTAATCATCTCTCTATAAAAAAACGAAAGACAATGCATCTTCATCCCTTTAAAGTGGCTTTTGCCAACCTGCAAATCTCAGTTTTACTTTCAGTCAATGCAAACCTCAGGTTTTTCTCAAGAGCTATCGCCCCCTCCCACCAAAGCAATGCTGTGCCAAAGCTTTCACAAGGATTACTTGATTTTTTTTTTTAGGTGAAATAAGGTTTGGATGACCTTCCAGCTTTAATGCTTTGATCTAAACATTGTCATGCCCTATGTAATTTTGATGTGGTTTAGCGCCACACAGAAACAATGCCTGGCGTTATTTCTGTGTACCTTTTTGCCAAATCATGCTGCCTTCCGCCTGTGGTTAGAAACAGGTGCCAGGTAACTGAAAGTGAACTCTCATACCTCTTCTCCATAATTAATCTATTTTTCTTTAAACTTCAACAGCTTTAAGCCTTACAGAATGCACCTCTAGAGGACCATGTCAGAAAATACAATAAAATAGATCTTAATCCAGCACAATTCATTTGGCTCTTTTAAGGACAGAGACAGACCCACACAGTATAAATGTTTGCCCTGAACTTGCTCTGGTACTTTTCAGCCCCAGTGCACAAAAGGAGAGTGGATAATGCAAGAAAGAGGAGAGTTTTGGTAAAAGGAGGAATTCAGCTATCAATTTCTACAGTTTTCAAGGTTTTAAGGATTTTTTTCTCCTTAAAATATAAACAACAAAGCAACAAACCTTTTACAAATAAGCCAGGCTTTTCCACCCTGCCTTTACGAAGAGCATCAAAAAGCACAGCCTGTAAGAAAGCCAGAGGGCAGCTGCAGCTTGGTGTCAGCTCAGCAGTTCTTGCCTGGGTTTCTGCCTGAGCACTGAGCCTGGTAGGAGCACATGGCAGAGGACCAAGCAGTCCCAGGAGGCCCACACTGGAGAGGACCCAGCAGCCCAGAATTTGTACCGGGTGATGGGTGGCACCAGCTCCAACACGCTGCTGCAGCCATGCTGTTCCACGAGTGCTTTTCAAAACTGAGATCATACACAGAGAAAACTATTTTCCACCTGTGTTTTGGAGGTCATATTGATGCTGTATATGCTTCTGTAGGGATAGGAAAGCACACTGCTGAAGAAATACCTCTCATAACCTATAAGCATCTTTTGACCATTGCTTAAAGGCAGGTGCTTTCATTAAAGAGCTGAAACCAGCATTTGTTTCAATAAATTCATGGGTTTAAGTTGTCAGTAATCCCTCTGACTATTCTTACCACTAATATGGCACCACAGTGTTACCTGGCTGCTGCTTCAGCTTTAATAGGTCTGTGATTTAACTGTGAGAAATTCTCAGCCTCAGCCATTCTGCTCTCCTGGCATCATAAGCATGTACCCCAGAGTTCAATTACTCAGCTAAAATGCTGCTGTCACCCTCTACATATAATGTAAGAAAAAGGTGAATTTTCACACAGGAACTCATCTATTAATTTCCTTTCAGGGCCTTTCCTTTCCTCTAATTCGTTGCTCAGTTGTCCTTTTATTTTTATTAGACTCACTTGCTGTGTTAGCAACTGCAAAATGGTTTGAGGTCAGCATGGCTTTTTCCTCCCTCTCAGAAAAAAAGATAGATTGCTGATGGTAGTAGCGAAAGGATCTTTAGGAAAAAAGGGAGAGTTTTGCATTGAGGCTGGCAAGTTATTTAGATAACCTGGTGGCTTCAGGCAACATCACAAAATGAGATTATATGGTTTCAGTCTAACAAAAGGAGGAAGGTCACCAATACCATAGCAGTGCTCCAGGAAAATGCAGTACAATTAAGCTCCATGAGCTGCAGCTTCCCTACCTGCACTGAGAGTGGCCTGCAACACATACAAGCCCCAATCACCTGCACTGAAAGGATGTTTTTCTGCTCAAGACTGTTGCCAAAGGCTATGACCAGACATGAGCATATTCCATGAAGATGACAGTTACTTGAGACGACAGCTACTTTGAGGGAAACAAAGTCTGGGCTGATGTCCACTCCGGGCAATCCCAGTGATTTCAGTGCATAATTCAGGTAACAGCAACCTCCTACAGGTTCCTTGATGAAAAAAAAAAGGCAGCAGGGAATCCCAAACCAAAAAACCAATGCCACATTACTAAAAACACCGTGTTCCATCAGAAAGAAGCCAAATTTCACCCTAAACACTTTTTAGTGTTAACCTCTTCCTATAAACCTTCAAGCAAAAATACCACATGTATACGTAAAATAAAGGACTATGATATAAATATATCTGAATGAGCTCTGACCTTCCTTCTGGCTTGTCCATATGACTAAAATAATGACATCTGCTTAAGGTCAGAGGTCTGGAATATTCGAATGCTGTTCCTGTAGCACATGCATTCCAAAGGCAGGCTACACTGTCACGGATAATTATGACGTCTAGTGTAGACACATCTGTTCCATCCGTAGTAGTCAATTTTTTTCTTTTTGAGCATAAATAGAAGTAAACCTTGATCCCAGAACTATAAGACATCTTAATTACAATGGGAGATCTCTTTGGCAAGACTGATCATTTAAAATTAAGTGGAAAACATGATTTTTTAAAAATTAATAGAACTTTTCATTTGCATTTAAATTTGCAGTACATTGGATAATTGTACAAGCAGTCTAGGAAAGCTCCATGCTGATGTTTCAACACAGAAAGATCTCATTAGAGAAGGACCATAAGAAATGAAAGGCTATATTTTAGTTACAAATCATGTGACCCATTAGTAGGATGCGGGGTAGGAGGGAAAGACATCAACATCACCATAGAGAAATGTTCTGCTAACTCAGTCTTGCTAGTTTTCTGAAAACAAGGAAATATATTTTCAGGTCAGTGATTTTCAACTGTTTTCAATTCACAGATCCCTAAATATTTTCCAGTAGAGATGCAGACCTTTGAATAGCAAAATTAAGCCCAAGGCAAAATGCTTGCTTTTCATCTTTACCTGCCATGGGTTTCTGAGATACGGTTCACAGACCACTGGATGAAAAACATTTTTTAAAAGACATCTTTTTATCACAATTTAGCTGTTTTGCTTAGAATGCTGTTATCACAGCCTTCCTCAAAAGGAAGGCTGAAGAAGAGATACCCTGCTCACGTTCTGCAGACAAGGTTTCTTTGAACTGAAGTCACAGATGCTTACGTTTTCAGGTCTCTTTGCCATGGATGGGTTTAGGTACAAACTGCATCGCAAACCTTTGTTCTGCAGTTTATCAGCCTTCCATGACACAGGAAAGCACCCACGTCTATCCCAGACTGACCTCCAGCATGTGAGATCTGCACCTGGTCTTGGTTCAGAGCCAGAATGTCTGGACTTAACTTAGAGCACAAAGTGAAATGCCAGTACACGATCTGGGGCCCAGGGAGATACACACCTGCTGCCCTGGAGAAGTCCTGCATACCACCTCCATTTGCCCAAGAATGACCAGAGGTGGAACCAACCTATAGAACTCTTATTTTTCATTTATTTTAGTTGCCTGCGGAATTCTTTCTTTCCTTCAGTTCCACTGGAGTCAGGGGAGGGTCTGCTGCTCTGACAGATGTATACTCCTCTCCCTATTTCCTTTGGGAGAATCTCATGCACCTGCTTAGCAACAGATATGATTCACAAAAAGGGCCCCGCCAGGATTATGTGGTCTATGAGAAGACTCTTCTACATGACAGAGATCCCCTCAGGCACAGACTCAGAAACAAAAGCATCTTTGTGCCCACTAAGCATTGAAGTTCCCAGAGCATTTAGTTCAATCCATGTTTTGTACACACTTCGGTTTTGAAGATATGCATCCCTACCACTCTTTATAGAGTGTTCTTGGTGGAGGCGTTTAAAAGAAATAATCATTTGAACAGGGTTGTTCCTGGTTATGTACTTTCTCCTTCCCAATCCCTTTCCAAACTCTGACTAAAGGTTTGAGCTTCAGCTCTAACTCTGGTGTTTGTCCTTGGCACATCATGGATTCTGGTGATACATTGTACTACAGAGAGGAGAGAACAATATAGCCACTATGCACTGGCAAAGGCCCAGTCTAGATGATTATGCAGGCTCTTTACAGTAACAGCAACCCCCCTCTCAATATTTTATACATGACCTATCATTCAAAAAATACTCATAACAATTCTCATGTAGAGATAGTGTAATTTGATAGAAAACATGAAAAAACCTTGAGAGGTTGATAGAATCGCCAGAAAGAATTCTTATGTATTTATATGATGCAGGCAAGAATAATCTAATTTTTTTCCATAGTAGTTTTCATGTCAGCCATTCCCCCATCTACAGAGTGTTAACAGTCCTTTCCCTTGCTAACACACTGTGGAAATCCCTTTCTTGGCAATCATCATCAAGGGGACAATTTCCCAGAGAAATTTGGCTCACATTCAAGATTCTTTGTGAGGATCAAAAACGGATCAAAAACGGTGGGAGAGGAATTAATGAGCACATCACCCAGAAAAGTTGTATGCATCTACTCTTGCACTTGATCAAGAAAAATAAAATTGTTTTCTTTTAGTGTCTGTCTGACTGACTAACATTGTGGCTGAGTCAACACCTCTCATTTGCAACTAGGAGCAACCACGCTTTCAGAGACATCCAGATCAAGCACAAGAAATAACACCAGAAATCTTCATTGAGGAACAAAAGATGCAGAACAGAGACTGGAACACTCTTTTTTCCCCAACAAGTTATAACATCCTGAAAGATCTAATGTTCATATTTGTATCACTGTAAATCTGCAAAGAACTCAAATAAAAACTTGACTCTAGGAATCAGTGGTCCAGAGAGGCTTCAAAGAATAATTGACTACTTCAGAAAAAATCCTTCTTATTTTTGGATGAAATAAAACATATGATTTTCCTTTATGTGGCCATGAAAACTCATTGAGCATCTTTGTTACTTGACACAATGGCAATTGGGCTGCTTAGCTATGGAAAATTGAAAGTAATGTTAAAAAAAATACTAAAAAAAAATTAAAGAAACACGCTGTTGAAACTCGCACTAAAATTATGAACCCTTGGTTCATCATAATAAAGTCAATTTGAAATATACAGGCTTGTCTTTGCAAAGAATACTGCCACGCATAGAGTAAAATAACTCAGATCACACCAGAAAGGGTCTCCTTACCATTGACAACTGCCTGATCAGGGGGTACAGAGGAGAAATCGAGAGTTAACTCGAGTGCCTTTGCCCTCCCAGCATTATGAACCAATACATTTCCCATTGGTCTTAAACTTTGACTGTTTCACAGCACTTTGCAACTTAACTCTCCTGAGCTGACCTCTTCTTTGATGTCAAAAGTGCACACAATGATTGTTACTCTGATTTGTGTGTTAGCCTGTACCATTCCAATTTAAAAACAGACCTTCTGACAAGCATCGTGGTCACGTTTATTGCAAGCCAAAGGACGAAGCAATTAAGGTGCAAGGATTACCCAGGCACAAAAAGCAGTCAGGAGACAGTAACTGTAAGCCCTCAGTGGTGCTGTGGTATCAACTTCTGATGCCCTAACTCTTCAGGAAATCATCCTTTCCCAGCTCTGATTCTCTGTCAAAATGGATTATCGCACTGTCAGTGGGTCCCAGCTGCCTTACTCCCAGCCCAGTGCCAGCAATATTTAGGGACTTCATGTCCCAAATGCAGCTGGGTCCCAGCTCATCCCAGGCTGGGATGCATCCCTCAGCCTGTGAATGCAGGAGGCACAGCCGCAGCTGAGGGAACAGGAAGGGGAGTGTTACACACAGTGGTCACTTCATGTCCCATGCCCACCTCATCTCTGGATCCTCTAATGGGTACAGACTTCCCCCTGCCCCAAGGAAACTCGGAGCCCGTTTTCTTGTTTAACCTTGCAAGGGTAAGCCCAGTACAACGCAAGTGAATTTCGTACAAATTACTGCTCAGACCTCAAAAATCTGGTTTGTTTGCAAAGTAATCCCCCCCAAAAAACAACTGCTGACTCAGGAGCAGATGTAGTTGCATTTCCAGCGCCTGTGAAGTGAAGCTGTGGAACAGCCACTTCTGCTCATCCCAGAAGGTACAGACACGAGATGACAACCAGTCCATGTAACACAACCGCCTGCACTCAGCAGACTAACCAAGCTAGGTGGCTTTGTTTAAAAAAAAAAAAAAAGAGAAAAATGAAACAACCCGACCCAAAATGCAAAAAACCCAAACCCCAACCAAACCATCCACAAAACAAAAAGCCCCAAATACACCCCTATTCTCTCCCTCTGACAATTCAGCCACAAGCAGCACGGTCACACGCTCCCTGCCCATGCCTTGCCTACCAACAATGCTGTAAGAGCCTATAAATACCATGGGGACACAGAGTTATGGTGCGGAGCCCACTCACACCTTCTGTTCCCTGGCCTCATCTCCAGATGCTGGACAGATCTGCAGGGCTGGAAGAGCATTCCCAGGCTTCTGCAGCCGACTGCAGTAACGTGGCAGCATCATTTGTTTCGGAAGCCAAACAATACAGAGGGCTTCAGCTGTACAAGTGGAAACCAAATGGCTTCTTCTGGTCTGGAGAACCTGTTATCTCTACGAGTCTGTCTTTCACCACACATTTTTCTTTTGCTATTTAAGTACTACAGCACAAACTTTCTGGCTACTAATCTGAAATGACACCAAGTAAAATAATTAAATAAATAACTAGCCCCTCCAACATCCCAAACTCAGGCACTCATGGAACACACTCACCCTCCAGAATGCCCCTCACCACTCTTCTGTTAACAGTAATGTCACGGGCATTCAAGAGACCTGCTCTACAGATCAGGGAGGCAAACCAGGAATAACAGCCCTGAACTCCTCTGCTCCCAGCACAGTCTGGCAAGACAAAATCCCCATCTAATAGCCCAAGACAGACTTTAGGAAGGAGCCAGTCATTTACCAGGAAGATGGTAATCAAAGCCATGTCTCTGCAGATTCAGTGGCAATATGGTATAAGGCTCCAGCTCCAGGGTTTGAAAACTTCCTCCAAATGGCTTAAATTTTCTCCCTAAATCCCATTACTTTCTAATTCCAGTTCAATTTTTGCAGCATGTCTCCTTTCCTTGGGCTTCCTTCAGACTGCATTTAAACTTTTCAGGACTAACACTGCTCTCCCAGATCTCAGTGACTTCTAACTTCAAAAGGGAACACACTGGATTCATTAGACTACTTAATGACATTCATTCTGGCACTAATCTTAAAGCACTTAATGCATTAAAAACTTTTTTATTACTATTTTAAATAACCAGTATAACCTAGCCGTCAAAACGGATTTGCCAACCATTGGTAAGAACCTCCACCACAGGAGGAAGCAGGAACATTTTAAAGACAGCTTGCCTTACTCAACTTTCACCTGAATTACGACGAGAGTCATCCTTGCAGCAAAATATTTCATAAAATATTACAGCAACACCTCATTTTTTTTCCAGCTGAAGATGATGAAACAAATTAATCTCTCACAGACTAGTACGGAAGCAAGTAAGAAATGAGGCCACTTATGACAATGAGCAACCTGGATGGGAAGAATAAGAAACCACCAGGGGCGATACTATCAGCACATAATCTTTTAAATGTTTATTACACCTGAATGGGTAGATGAATTTCATAATCAAGCAACAAACTGATTTTTTACTAGTTCTGAAATTCTAGGATTCACTCAGGCAAGTATACAAGATGCCAGTAGTGTGAGTTTTTCCACAGATAAGCAGCTCCGGAAGGAAGTAAAAGGTTCTAAAGGTTACTCAAGGAAGCAGCAGCAGCAGCAATAGAGAAAGATTCAGACAAGTAGGATAAATTTAGCAGAAAAAGACTACTGACTTGGGAAATGCACACTACAAGTAAATTACAGCAAGCTAAAATAAAGATTTTTTAATAATAAAAGTTACTACAGATGTCACTAATAGCACCACATGATATTTCTATGTAATTTGATTTATGAATGTAATTCATTGTTGAGTCATAGAAACTGAAAACATTTCGAATTCAAAATAAATTAGGCAGTTCAGAGGTTTGATGTACTGGTGGGATAAGAGTGGAGTGAAGAACAAAACCAACCAAGCTTCTAAAAATTTAGAGGCCTCCTAAGCACAGAAACTGAAGTTGGTTTTGTGAGAGTCCTGCCAGCAGCTGCTCTTATGTGCAGTTAATTTCTTTCCATTTTAAAACTATTACTTCGTTGCTCTCTTATTATTCTTGAAATAAAAAATGACAAATGCACATGAAAATTAACCAAAACCCAAACACATTTCCAGTAAAGATGAATAATTTATTAATTTTTTTTAAGTCCACAAGCATTAAGTTCATGTACTTTGGGGGAAATATTTTCCACCTTCCCATTTGATTTGCCTTTGTCTACAATAGAATAGTAATCCACAAACATTTGAAATGTGCTGATGCAGAAAACAAGGCAATATTTACTCATAATAAGTAAAGGTATTCTTGCTTTAGGCTGGAATATAAGCAGTACCGAATTCTGTCTAGAAGCACAGAGTGTGATGCCATCTGAAAATAGGCTCAATATTTGGTTGGAGATGGAAGATTATTTTGCAAGTTTGATCTGTTTGCAGGAGAAGCAACTGCTGGTCTTTGATGTGTATGTATCTCATATAAATCCAAGGAGGTAATAACTCCAGAGTACAAAGCCATTATGTGGCCACAAATGGAATATCACATGCAGCTCTTATCTCCACGTATTGGAAAAAAAGATATTTTATAACCAGGCATATACAAAGAAAGCTAACTTAAATGATACAGGAATTGGAGGATAAGACACTAAATACGAAGACAGACTAAGGAAGCTAAAGTTATATAATCCAGAAAAGAGGATTGAGCAGAATATGATCATAGTCTATAAATAACTTACAGGTAACAATATAGATGAAAGAAGAGAATTATTGAGAGTCCTCACAGAGTGTAAGATGAGAAGCAACTTTCTTGAGCTAAAGAAGGAAAAACTGAACAGAAGAATGTAGGCCAGACATTTGCAAAACTTAATACTCCACAGCAGCATGCACAGGACTGCATTTTAATCAAGGTGGAGTCACTTCATATGTGTGGCAGTTCCAAGTAAAACAGGCGAGTCTCACACCTCACAGGACACAACTCAATCCTGTGGTCATCTGCCAAATGGACTGGGGTTTGTTTTGGTGTCTGGGTGCCCAATAGCAGAGATAAATTCAAAGGAGACATTAAAGTTGAATACAAACTTAAAACACAGGCTGTCCAAAAGAAGTATTTTTATTTCCCCCTCCAGCTTACGGGAGACAGATTGTTAAAACTAACCACAGACAGGAAAAAATGGCATTGAAATGGCAAATGACCCATCGTAACACTTAAAGATGGACATACATTGGGTGCCCAGGACGTGCCTCAAACAGCAAGAGAAGACTTGCTCCCAATTAATCCAACTTGCCAATTTGCAAATAACATCACTGTAAGACACACCTTCTCATATAAATTGGAATAAGTAAGCAGAGATTTACCTCAAAAACTGAAAAAAAAGTGAATACATGCACACCAAGAAACAGTTTCTCCCACAAGCAGGTCAAACTCGCAAAATAATCTTCGATCTCCCATGCAACTTTTCTAATACATTCAATACAGCAGCAGAGATCTACAAAAAGACAAGAAGCTGGCGTTATGACTAATATGAGATCCAGAAGGCTGCTCCGAATGGCAGGAGGGGAGAAGTCTGCCTAGAATATGATCCTTTAGTTATTTCACTGCTGAAAGTCCCAAGTGGTTGAAATGAGAATACACAAGTTTTGGAAAGCTTACTCCCACTGAAGCGAAGCAGTGATGGACACAGCAGTGTTCCTGTACTAACCACTGACCTTTCCTACGTCAATAAAAATATTATCTCCTCTTAGGGATGTGGAAAAAAATCCACATACCAAGGAAAGTTTTTTCTATCCACATATACTGCAAAGACTTTAACACTCCATTTCCAATCTCATGGACATACCATGCTCACTTTCCACTGGTCCCACCACTGAGACAATATATCTTTGCAAACCCGATCCTTTCTCCTTTTACCCCAACAGAAGGAGCCATCCAGGTTTAAAACTCAGATCTTCTGAAGAGGGGAGTGAAAGTTAGGAGAAACGGATGGAGAAAGAAGACAGAGTCTGTGAAAACACAATTTCCATGGACAGTAGAAACACACAATCTTTAAGGCTGGAAAAAACCCTTAAGATCACTGAGTCCAACCATTAACCCAGGCCTGCCAAGTCCACCACTAGACCATGTCCCTCAGTGCCACGTCTACATGTCTTTTAAATAACTCCAAGGGTGGTGACTCAACCACTTCCCTGGGTAGCATGTTCTAGTGCCAGATAACCCTTTCAGTGAATATTTTTCCTAATATCCAATCTAAACCTCTCCTGGCACAACTGAAGCTGATTCCTCTTGTCCTAACACTTGTTACTTGGAGAAAAAGTTCTGTTCTTATCCAGATAGAAGCTGGAGTAGCATTGCACATCACTTTCACAATGAGATGCCATTTTGCAGCCGAAGTCAACAGAAGTGTCTGGGAACATCATTGTGTCATCACAAAAACTGGATGTAGGAGGACAGACGATCCCAGAAATCCTCAGGGATTAGATAGTGATCTGTTCTCATCCTACTGCTCCAACAGATTAACCAATGAGAAATTCTGTCAGAGGTTCTGTGGACATCTCGTCCTCAACATCTTCCTTGGATGTTACAAATGGGCAAGGCTACCTACAGCTGGGATTTTTATCACATTTGGTCTTCCATACACATGTTAAAATTCAGGACAATCTTCACAGTCCGTCCCAAAGAATTAGGGCAGCAAATGAATGGAATACATTGAAATAGTTGTTTCAATTTGCAAAAAGTAACTGGGTAAACGGTATTAAAATAGAACTACAGTTACAAATAAAAGATCATTGCTGGCTAGGAATACAGATCAATGACACTTCAGATTGACAATAAATGGAAGATATTTATGTCTCAGAATCTCCTCTAGTACCATTTTTGTCACAAAGTCACTACACATATATACAAACCATAGTCAGGTATGTAAATTAGGTGCTCAGTGCCTGCACAAAACTACTGAATTTGACCAAGTATTAACTGAACAACAATATGAGGTTAGAATGAATATAGATGATGTTCATACCTTGTTGATTACACATCATAAATTAAAAAATATATTTATTTGAATAAATACATTTCCGTAAGTCCTTCTTTTGCATGAGAAGCGTGGAGACACTTACAGGCAGCAGCTATTCAGAGCTGCAGACATGAAAGCTTGACTCAAACATGAGCTATAACCCCATTTTTATTTATTACTATAGCCTATCCATTTGACATCTACCCTAATAAATGTTATTAATGAAAAGCATTCAAGTACACATACCCTGTTCTTTGGCTTTCCCCAGAGTGCTGAGGCTCATTAGACAGATTATCAGTTTTCTGCAAGAGACGTCTGCACAGTTCTCAAATTTTGACTAATAATCTCTTGAAATAAGGTTTGTGGCAGAAGACATGCTGAGCCAAACTCATCACTAGACTGGATCTGTGCTGATGTGATTTTTAAAGAAGACTTTGCCCTTAGCTTTAGACATATTTGCAGGGCCAGAGCGGTTTTATTCTGTGGCTATTCCCATCCCCCAAAAAACTGCAATTACTATTAAGAAAATAAAAGTCCCAATCCAAAACAACTTTAACTGAGACATTTCTGTGATTATTCCAAGCAACAAAGTTTCTCAAACTTCTTTCAGAAAAGAGTGGTAATAGTGCAAAATCAGTTTCCTTTTAAACTACGACAAACATATGCACCAATTTTGCCCGATTTGCCCACATCCTAGAAACAAAAGCATGCAAGAAATTTAATGTAGTATAATCCTGAGAAAGTTGTAGTTAAAGATTCTAGTTAATTTTTTCAATTAAGAATTAGTATCTTTGAAATCAACAGAACCACGAAAGGATTGTGCAAAAATCTCATAAACTCCTCATAAAATAATCCCCCCATGTAATAAAATAAACGTATCTGAAAAATGTGAATTGCATTAGCAGCATAGGAACTAGAAATTAAACTGATTTTAGGTGTATCTGCAATCTTTTAAGCTTGTCCTGTATACTTTAAATATATTATTCAGAAATACAATTATTTTCCTGGCAGCTCAGTCATATTCTCATTGAGAGAATTGCATTTTCATGTATTTTTTAAGTATGATCTCAGAGGCATACAGAGCTAAAATGAAAGTGACATTTTATTAGTAGCTATAGGCAACCCTAGTTCTGGCTACTTACATTTTTATTTATCCCCCAATATATATGTGATCTGCTGCTTTTAACTTTATTGACTAATAATAGTAATATTCACTGGAGACTGGGTTATTCCTGTCTAAGGATGGGAAATCAGAAAGGTCACAAGGTAAAAGAAAACTCCATTTCCATAGGAACTGTAACGCATTTCTCCTAGGGGAATTCAAGTTGCTTTAGAAAGGTTTAGACACAATATTGGTGGGCCCTTTACACGTGAGCCAAGTAAAAGCCCATCCATCTGTGCAGAATAATCTGTGTTTAATAAAACCATAGTAAAATAGATTTCTGTACACTTTTTTTTGTAAAGCCTCTCTTGCATTTTATTGCCAGCTCCCCAGTAACTCCACACACCTACTCAAAGCATGCTCGGGGTTGTTTCTTAACTGGTGGTACAACAGGCAGGGAAAGGTCACGGTGCTGGGAGATTTCTTTTCAGACAATGAACAGGACTAGAAGTGAATAGGTCCTGGTTAGCAGATCACCCTAAAAGGAAACCCTGGAATGACAAGGCAAAGCCCAAAGTCCAAACTGTGTGTCAGCAATCTCCTCCCAGCAAATCTGGGGTCAAGAAGTAGCTACCAACGAACCAGGACATATACATTTTTATATATTTATGTAATCTACCACAAGCGGTATTCATACAATTGTCCAGTCAAAAACCAAAGTAAACAAACAGAACCCTGTCAAAGTTTACCAAATCCAAAAGCTTAAGGCTACCTTTGCCAGAAAAAGGCTACTAACAGTATGAAAAGGTCAAGAGAGGTCACTTAAATGGCCATACTTCTGCCTTTTATCACTTTTTCATTGAAACTAGAAACCAGGAAGACCGGAGGGACATTCCTGAGAAATCAAAAAGTGTCATCCAAGCACATTAAAGTATGATCACACAACTAAAAGAAGATTGTTTCACCCACTGGCTAGGAAGTACCACTGAGGAGCATCACTCATCAGCTGGAACTCAGCAACTGGCCATGGATGTGATCCTTCTCTGCGGCAATATGGAACAAAAAGGTGAGCTACCCCTACACTCAATCATGACAGTCTTAACAGCTGCAGAAGGAAGCAATTTGCATTTTTACTGTTTAAGCTAATGCATTCTCCTTCACAGCCAGGAGCAGGAACAGGTATCCCTGAAGTTACTGTGTGACAGCTGAAGATCAGTGCCTTCTAAAAGCATGCTTTTGGAGACATGGGGGAAATTGCTCAGAAACACTAATTAGCTACCAACAAGAGGTTCAATATCACAATGTCACGTGTTAAGTTATACCAGGATATGCCAACAGATTAATTGATTCTGAAGCTCCTAGAGATATATTGGCAATTAAGGTTCCAGTGAGCAAACAGGAGGCCAGCAGCAACACTGGTTGGAAGCGTGAGAAAGCCACTCCCAGCACATGATGGTCACCTCCAAGCGCAGCCACATTTCAGTCAGCACTGGGGGCTGCCTGGGGATCTGCTCTAGTTAGTTGATGGAAAAATAACAGTTTCAGGAGGCTCCATCATCATGGCTCATGCTGGAGTCTTTTGTCAGAAATGTATCATTCCCACACAAAAAAGAGAAGCTTCCAAAATTTAAGCAGCATCTTCAAACATGGGGTCAGATTCTGAGAATCTCATTTTTCTGACATTAGAAACACTGAAGGGACATTGGACTTTGTTACAAGCCAGTTTTAATAGCTCTTACAATTTTTCTTCAGCTTCCTCTACCCCACCTCAGTCCACAGTAAGCACCGTGGGATGCTCACAGTAAATTAACAGTGACAGTCTCTTTGTTACCTGCTACGCATCTGTACTTGTGCACTGTGAATGCTGATGGGGGAAGGAGGAAGGGGGAAACAAAGTGCATCTCTCGCTTGGTGACCGCACAGAGCCCTTGTTCTTCACGGTGTAACTTCTGATGTTCCCTACCACTCAATCAAAATCCACCGATCTAAACTTCTCTGAATTAAAAGGACTTGGAACTCCAAACCTGATTCTCATCACTGTGAATGAATACTGTAAACTTGTCTAGTGCAACAAAGGTAGAACTCTCATGTCTTCCTATCTGTAGGAGCAAACATTTTATTTTAATTTACTCTCACAGGTATAGCATATGCTTATAAAGTAAGAAAAGAGTCATTTTAATCACTTTGATCATATGTAAGGAAATCTCCAGCAGATCCACGCAGATCAGCAACTTTCAGTATTTAACCCAGTACTATATAGTAATTATTGAGCCTATACAGTAATTATTGAGTGGATTTACAGCATTTACAAAGGTTGCATTAGCCCCCAATGTTTCACAGCCTTTTCATTTAAAATCTCTGCTGTTATTCTATAGAATGTTTAATGTTACAACACAGCCAGCAATTTTCTGTTTGCTCCGCTGGGTAGATGCTGGCATGTAGCCAGAACCACACTAATGAGATCCTTGAGGTATGTACACAGTTTTGTTAACTGAGTGAAATCACAGGAAAGTCATTTTATGGTCTTCAAGTCTCAGATTCTGTCTTTCTAGTTGTTTACGCTCAAGTGCTGAATAGGTGCTTTACTGCCCACTGACAAGAAAATACATGCCAACAGGAGAAAAGGTAACAGACCACCACAAATACAGGACAAGATGGTGTGGACACTGCACCACACACTTCATTACCATGTGGATACATCCAAAAGTATTCTTTTTCTTGGGAGATGTACCCCTCTTCACTTTTCTGTAGTGTGCTCTGCATCTGGGATGGTATTATGCTTCCCTTGTTGCCACTGAGACAACCAGACTGTTCAGATTTCATTTCATAAAATCCTAAGATCAGCAATAATATCTGGATTTGCTTACCAACAAATATATACCCATTTGTATATAAAAGATGACAGGAGTCTTTTTGTAGACCTCCACACTCTCTGTGTGCAGCTGCCCAGACTCCTGCTGCCGTGCCTGGGACTGCTGTTCTGACACAGCCACCCCCATTTTCTAAAACTTGGCTGGACATTCATAAAGCCTTGCTGTAAGCACCACAGTCAAGTCCTTTTGTTGGTTTGGTTTTTTTTAATTTTAATGAAATCAAATTCTTTCTTTCCTATTACAGACATGTGCCTAAACTATTCTGTCAGTAAATGTTTTTCAGTAAATGTACTGTGAATCTAACAGAAATAAAATAGTACAGGACAAAGCAGGAAAGTACAATGTTTTCCTAAGTATTTTCACTACTTTTATTTTTTTTTAATTTTAAATAATTATTTTAAAATATTTATCTTAAAATGTTTGTAAGGTCAAAAAGAAACAACACCAAAACTCACACATTCAAGTTTTTCTCCAGACCACTTTGTGAAAGTTTTCAGGCGTCACTGCAATAAATCCTACTAAGAAATATTGTATCAAGCTATAGGCTGTCTGAGCAACTAATCTATGCCAAGAACAACGGGTACATGGACTCTTTTTATTCATTTCATAAACCTGCTGCTTATTTATTCCATACTGTTAGTTAGATCCTGCCATCGATGCCCACATCTTCCACAGGAAGAAAGTCTGCTGAGGTCACTGGCTGAGTCTTGACGGTGTTAATCGCTGCTCAACAACTCCCAGCAGCATCGATACACTACGGTCAGGCACAGACCTCCGAGGAGGTAGGTGCATGGAAGAAACTTCATCCGACTCTAAATGATCATTACAGCTTTGGGGAAAACAAGGTCTGATCCAAGTGGGAGGCAGAATTAGAGAAATAGAATTTAAAAACCCAACAAACTAACTCTATTGGGAGAAGAGATCAAATCCTGTTGGTTTGCAAATTTTTTTTGGATGCATAGATAATAACCCTTTATATTTTAAATAACAACGACTTTCTATACTAATTGTTTTTTGTGTCTCTGTGCTGAAGGCTTTCAGGGCTCAGAAGGCAAGTCAAGATGCTGAACAGCATGTGTGTACACAAGATGACAGCCTCTGGCAGGGGACACAAAGGCTTCAGAGTACGGGTGAGCACAGCGAAGGGCCACCCGTGTGTGTAGGGGATGATGGGCTGTCTGCTAGAAATCTGGCAGAGTGCTCAAACAGGAGTTTGTTAGCCTCAACTTGATTTCTGTGCCTGACTGATGAATATTAACAGACAATTTCTCTTGCTGAATATCTCCGTGGCTCTATGACCACTTTATAGATGCTCACATGTATCATCATCTCCCTCTTCCCTCTCCCAAGCTGGCGGGCATTACACTCATAAGGGTAAAAACACACACACTTAAGACTAGGTAGATGTCTGTTACAAAGACTTTCTGCTTGACTGTAACCCAAAAGAGCTGGCATTGAGCTGCTGTTTTTTAATTAAAACCTCCTTTGCTCGGTTGTTTTTTGTCTTGTGGAGCATCAATCAATCAAGAGGAGTCACTGTAGGATGCACTCAGTGGCAGCAGGCTATTTCATCCCTTCCTCCAAGCCCAGACACCGACTTTTTCCTTCTTCCTCCCCTCCCCAACTTCATTAACTAAATGCACTGAATAAACCTTAACATCCCAGCTAAATCCTATTGGCCCTGGATTTGCTGCTTAATGCTAAAACCCAAGCGACCCATTTTTCTCCTGTTGATACTTCGATTGCTGATGGCAGCCAGCAGAGAAAAAATACCCAACTTTAAACTATTTTAACATAAGGAACAAAACCCAGAGCATTCCTCACTCACTCTTTCTGCTGCTGCTCACAAACTTTACATAAGCTTTACATGACGTGTCAAAGTGTCCCCTGCTTTTGTGCTTCATAGGCAGCACAGTGAGCCTGTTGCTTAGCAAATGATTACAACAGAGTGCATCTGTCATTAAAAGTGTAACTAGGTCTCTTTTAAAGGAAAATGATCTGGCAAAGTCTATGAAAATTATTTTCTGTGCATTCTACAATCCCCAATCATGATGTTGTTATAAACGTCAGAAGATGGAGATGCCACTAACTGAAAATCTTGGGGAGAGAATAACAAAGAGAGCAAACAGCTTCAGTGCTACAGAATCATTTTGGCTGCTATCCTTAAGTTTTGCTTTGAACTCTAAATTTGTCTTCCCAATTTCACATAGGCCACAGAAAAGGCTAAAGATTATTCACCGTGCCCCTGGCTGTCAGCCCTCACACTGCACCCCATGATAATTGCTGCACGTCATCTCCCTTCATCTCAGCTGCCCAATGCTTCCTCCTTGGTCCGTGATGACAAACAGGAACCATCTGGGAAGATGGTTCTTCCCAGCTCCTGACTCACTCTTTCCAAAGCACCCAAACTGGGTCATCCATCCAGCTGCAAAGCCTCTCTGTAGGAGCATTAGGACCTCTGGCTCCTGGTGTCACCCGCTTGCCTTTAGTGCTTGCTCCACCAGACCTCTGCTCTCTCTTCCACCTCAAAAACATTACACCATGACCACCACGTGCTTTGCCACAACGTCTGACACCCCAAAACGCTTCCCTCCCACGAATACCTCTTTTTCACTTCTGCCACACACACCTGTGGGCTGCACTCATGTCCCCCATTAGCTTTGCAAGCTGCTCCAACAACTTTCCACCACAGTGATACACCCTTGCCCTGCTGCAGGGTCCCTCTGTAGTTGTCCCTCCCTAGCATGCTTGGACCCAGGCTCCCAGCCCTCCCAAGCAATGAGAGCCACCTCACCCTTTGCTCCCAGTGTCCTGCCGTTCTCCCCAAGCACCGAGCACCATGAGGGATGTGCACCCCTCCCCTTTCACCGGGACAGCCTCTTGCCCTGCAATGGATCTGTGGAAAGCGGCTTCATACGCACAAAACTGAGCGCTTTCCCTCACGGCTTGCAAAAGTCGCTCACTGCATTTTCAGTAATCTGTCAGAGCAGCTATTCCAGACTGCTCTTGGGTATCCAACGAACACAGCAGTCCTCGGATTTGACTTATATTTTTAATACCACATTTCACTTCACTTTATTATCAGACCTCAGTGCCCTACAATACTGAGGCTGGCTTCTGAGAAGGGCTGCATCCTGAAATGCCTACCCCACGGACACCCAGTCCTTTGCCCAGCAAATTCCCTCAGCATTCAGAGGCTGCAAAGGCTGAAAAGGAACAAGGAGCCTGGGCATTTGGTGGAAATGCAGCTATCCTGAATAAAAATTGTATTTGTAAAGAACCTAAAAGCAAATGCAATCGAGCACTGAAGATATGTGGCACGGGTTATGATTATTTGTACGCTGTCTGATACAAGAAGGCTTTCAAATAAAAACACTTTCTTACTGACCGTGCACTTGCGTTAATGTGTTTCTTACCAATACCACTAATGGAGCGTTCATCACGTTTCTTGCTTCTCTGAAGTAACAAGAGAAATATATTGAGCTATGTAAGAAATAAAATTAATATATCCACGGCGCTGCACGTTATCATACTGCACACACTCTACAAATGTGTTTAAATAGGGTCCATGAAGGAAGTAATGGCAACCGACTTCAATATTACAGAAATATTCAAACCAGTGTAAATTGGAAGGCAAGAGAGATAAGGAACATAACCAGTAAAACAAATGCTTATATTCTTGAGGACTTGTTTTTGCAGCAAGGACACAGATGAGAGAAGGGAGGCAAGGTCTTCTGTAAGAAACCAGCTATTCCAGACTGAAGAAAGTAAAAATATTTTTGTTCGCCTGATTATAGATAAGGACAGTATGAAGCAATATCCACATGATCCATCAAGGTTTTTCCTTGCCTTGAATACAGTGAGTAGCATACTAGATAAAGGACATATTTCTTAAGAGGTTTATGAGGAAGCAAACCCCAGCTTTTCTGTTTATTTTTATAAACTCTGGATGGATTTCAGCATGGCCAATTCCTGGACTCTGCTTTGAACCATTCTCAGTGAAGTTCACGAACTTTGCACCAGGAATCTTTTTAGGGATAAGCAATGGACAAATGGATTACCAGCTGTTCAAGTCAATTTTTCACTATTGTTCTACTTCTAAAACCATAAACAAAAGAAACAAACAAGACCTGCAGCTAGACTGGATGGTACACACACACTTCTAACAGATACTTATTTATTTATTTTTAACATTTGAAGATAGACATGCAAAGGAATCGCCAGTTATGACTGCATTTTGCTGCCTATAATTTACGGCTGAGCTGTTAAAATATGCTTAGGTAATGTGCGTTAACCGAGTGTTTATTTTTCCAGTAGCCCCAGGAAGGTTATCAGAAACACAAATACAAATTGTGCACTAAACATAATCATATCCACTACCAGGACATTCTAACAGATGCATAAAGGACATTAAAACACAGTTTTAGGCGCACAGGAACAACATTTCTTTCATCTTCAAAAACAATAATATTAATGACCACAGTAATGAGGTATGAAGTCCAGACTGACTCCTCTATTATCACTGTTAACTTAAAATTACCATTTATTTTCTAACTTTTCCTTAGGAAACATGCATTTCGAAGTTCACTTTTCCCCCATTGCACAACTCGCAGAGCGACGACCCGGTTGTTTACTCAGGCTGTTTACACAGCAACTTAAAAACAACAGCAAGAAAAGACTCCAGGCTTTTCGTTAACACTTAAACGAAAGGTGATAACTTCCAATGCCAACACAAATTCCAAAATACGGGACAATATTCCAGGTTGGCTGCTTCTGACAGTGATGCCGGTCTACAGCACGTCAGAAACTTATTAGCCTCTGCCTTCCTAATCCCTCCGCAACCCTTCGGTCTTCCTCGGCCTCTCTCCGCTTCACGCTAAACTTGCAGGAAACCATTAACCGAGGGCACACGGACACACACCGAGCAGGCTCCGGATAATATTATCGCCATCCAGCGCCGGAGCCCCGGCTCAGGCGGGGTTACTCACCCGAGGGAAGCCCACACTTCCCGACTGACAGTCCCTGACGGATCTCCCTCAGCGCGGCTCACTCGTGCGGCGGATAAACCAGCCCCATCTCCGCACGGAGCACTTCTACAGCAACTTGTTGGGTTCGGGCTTTTACAAGTGGAGTTTTCCCGACGTGGCGCGGCGCTGCCCGTCCCGGGCCGGCAGCACGGCCGGACGCGGCCCGCCAGGCTCCCCGCGGGGCGGCCCGCTCTGCTCCCGCCGCCACCGCGCAGCCAAGAGCCCCGCGCCCACCCGGGGCAGCGCCCACCGCGGGCGGCGCCCCCGCGACCCCCGAGCGCAGCGCGGAGTCCCCCCGGGGCTGGCACCCACCTGCGGAGCGGCTCCGCTCCCGCCTCCCTGGGCGCAGCTCCCGCCGTGCCGCCTTGCGCGGACAGATGGCCGGCAGCCCTCACAGCCCTCCGCTCTGCCGGAGCGAGGCAAAGCCCGGCTCTTTTTTTTTTTTTTTTTTTCCTTCCTTTTTTTTTTTNNNNCTTTTTTTTTTTTTTCCCCTTCCTCTTTCCTTTCTTCTCCCCGCTTTTTCCTCTCTTCCTCCCTTGGCTTAGACCCTGGCAGATCAGCACAAGTGTTCTCGCAACACCCCCTCCGCCAGTCACTTCAATTAGTGCCACATGAGAGGAGCTTCTGCCCAAAATCTGCTTAAGAAAGGGCCAGAGGGCAGGGCAATCGCCTTTGCTCAACAATGACCAGAAGCTGCTATAAATATCCAAACAAAAGCGCTGGCAAGGCCAGGAATGTCATATCCTAATGTGATAAAAATTGTAAATATCCGATGTATACCAGAAACACAAAGCAAGAAAAGTAGTTTCTTTTTTTTTTATAAAAGAGACAAAGATTAAAAGCAGTCGCCACCTCCTTACCCTCTCCCCCCAGTACGTGACCTTGTAGTGTGTTATCAAAGTTGTGTGTTTCTGGGTGCCAAGCTATTATGTTTTCGAGGTCCCGAGCAGCTCGTTCACAATCCCTTTGTGACAGCTGCTCGCTAATATTTATAGGTACCTAAGTCTGTGCACCTTATATAACCAAGTCGACTGACCAGGGCTGGGCAGAGGTAGCTTCCAACCCCACAGATATGGTGCATCACACAAATAGACTTCTCTAAATGAAAACATTAACAAGAAGTTCCCAGTACACCCATAGGTAAAGCAATACATTGATACACTACAGAAAGGGGTGCATTTATATGAAGACTGGAGGATTTAATGCAATTTGATATAGACACATTTTACACTAACATATTCCAGTGCTGTGAGTGAGGAGAAACTCCAGCCTGAGGTTTCTAACTACACAGGGAGCTAGAGTTGAAAACTAACAAAAAAACAACCAACTGACCGACCAAAACTCACAAAAAGCCCACACGCCCTTGATCGAGCACAGTGCCTCCACCAGCAGTGCCTGGACCCTGGGCTTGTGCACCACTTCACAAACATCCAGTTCACACTGTGCAAGTAGCTGGATGCCACTAGTTCTAGCATGGAGTGGGGGCAGCGTGGGAGAAGGGAGTGGTTTCGGTCCCATAAGACTGCTTGTAAACTCTGCAGTGCCTTCGAGATAGTAATTTCCAGTCTGTTGACGGCCTGATGACAACAGCTAGGTTCATCTGAGGGGAAGCCAATAGCCACTGTCACCTAATTCCCTCCCCAGACGTTCAAGAATGTAATCATTTCAAAGGGAGGGCACTCAGCTGATGTCCAAGTCTCGTGCCTCAATGTTTATGTACAAATCTGTGTAAAAGTAGTTAATCCTATTGCCCAACCTCAGGGTCTTTTAGAACTGAGATAAAGGCCATCTGAAATTAACCCTGTGTTTCCTCTGTCGGGTTTCCATCATTCAAAAATCAACTTCTACTACAAAAAAAAGTTATTTTTTCCATTTCATTCCCATGCCCTCCTCTGATCATACTTGTTTGTCCTGCTGCAGTGAACACTGCTTTCTCAAACTAAACCAATTCACATACAGACTTATTCTCAGAGAACCCCTGTCCACAAAGGACAGTCACAGAGGGGTTTTGCTGCTTTCTTAATTCCTTGAATTTAAGCATGTGCCCCAACATAATGAAGAGTGTACTTTTAGAAGATCTTTTGAAGAAACACATTTAAAAGAGAGGATATTTAAGTGAAGCTCATGCAAAACTCTAGTCCAAAAATCACATGTGCGGGCTTGCAAGAACAAAACTGCCCACAAGATTTCCAGACTTCCTAGATTCAGCAGGGACAGAAATATTCCTTATTTCAACAAAGAGTTTTGAGTAACCCCGAGTGCACAGATGCAAAACAATAACACCAACACGAACAACACAGACTGAGCGTTGTCGAGCCAAAGCTGCCAGCTCATGGGCTGACAAAGCCCTCCCTGATGACGGGGGAGAGGGAAGCAGAGGTCCTCACTCTGGCACAGGCATGGTGCAGGTCTGTGCAGCCCAGCACAGCAGCCAGAGTTATGGCAGCACATCCAGCTGTATTTCCAAGGTGTTCCATGAAATATGGCTAATAAACCCCACCAGTTCCACTGGTGGTCTCTACACAGGCTCCTGCCTCTACTTTAGTCAGGGCCAAGCTGGGTGTCCACAGCAGCAGTACAAGCATGTTTTACATTGCAAAAGAGTGGACAGAACTCTCACTGAAGGAATAAAAAACCCTGACGTAATCCTCAACAACAAAAACCCCTCCAGCAAGAAAAAGATTTTTAGAATAATAAGCTTACCTGGCAAAAACATAAGCAATGACTTAAATAACTGCATAGTTGTAACTGAATAACAAGACAGCAAAAATAAATCACTAATGGAGCGAAATGCAAGGCTGTGTACCTGGTATAAAAATTTAGCCAGCCAGGCAGATGAATAAATTGGTGGAACTGAGTCACTGATGCCAGAAATGACAGAAAAATATCATTGTCTCTGAATTCTGGGTGAGTTTTGTATCTTTAATTTTTGTATCTGTCATTCCACAGTTCAAAGAGGGTAAATAAAAAGGGTTATAAAAATAAAAATAAAAATAACCTTCTCCTTTTGCCAAAAGGCTCTGTTTGTATTGATCTGTCTTGATCTGCTCCTCATCATTTTGCATGCTGCTTTCCTACACCAGCTTTTCCAACCTATGGATAGAAATGGGGGAGGAATCTTGCAATCTCCCTTAAGGATTGATGAAAATGTAACATGAGAAAAGCTGCATGTATGGAAATATGCCTCACAGGGGGGTATTCAGAAGGGTTGTCTATGCAAACTCGAAAGTATTCCAAATGCCATTTGCTTTTCAGATTAAAATGCTCCATTTGATGATAAATCAAAGAGACAGATGACAGAAATCTCCCTGACTGAGCAATGTCCCAAACCAAAAATGTATAAAGAAAAGATACTCTTTAGTTTATAAACAATATAATGTATATTTGCAATTTTAAACTGTTTATAAAATATTCCACCAATAGATCATTCATTTTACAGAGAATCATGCATTACCTGGAAGTGCTTTAAGTTAACTCATTATGGAAATGGAAACCCGGATCAGATACACTGGGTCCCTGCATTTGACATAATTTCCTGGAGAAGGAAGCTTGTGTACGGAAAGCTATCCTCAAGCACTGGTTGAAGTTTTTCCTTAAATACTATTTTGTTTGATAAGTGAAAACTGACAACACCACCAAATCATCTAGTATTAGTGTTCTTTTCTTTTACATGTCCCTGCCCTTGGACAAAAAACAATAATGGCTTATGCGATTCCTTAGCCTGAATAAAATGTTGCAGTTCCGGAGATAAAGACGTATTGAGCTGAGCAATTAAATAGCTAAATAAATGAATCAGCAGAGCAGAAGTGACAGATTTAATTACTGCTTAGAGCTAGGAAGGGGAACTAATTATGGGGTTCATGAACCGCATGCCATTCTTTTCCTTAAGCATGTGCTTCGATTCTTCTGGATCAAACTCTGCAAATGCAGTAGCACCAAGCACTAGATTTAAAAAAAAAAAAAAAAAAAGGAGAAAGAAAAGCACAAAAAGCTATCCAAAATGTGGAAATAAATTCTGATCTTTGACGAAAGAATGGTCAATACTCTGTCCTAAAAGCCCATGTTCAATTGACTCTATACCATGTGTTATAAGAGCTTGCTTTCAAATAGGTAAACAGTAAAAATTTAGTTCTCCAAAAAATGAAAGCACAATGAAATTCACTAGATGTGAATAAACCAAAGATTGCAACAGAAAGCTGTGGTAAGTGATGCATAAAGCATATAGCTCTATCGAGTTATTAGGAGCCCTGTTCATCAGAAGGTATCTGTATCTGGGAAGCCTGAGAAAGCTTTTGATCCTACTACCTCTCTCCTGCTTTGGTCAGCCCACCACACTAAGCAATACATCTCAGAAAGATGCTTTTGTGGCCACCAACTACAAAAACACTAATTGTGGAAAAAACCTGCTCCTCGGTTTCTGCCCTCTGTCTCATTTCTCTAGGTTGCATTTACTTCACCATTCTAATTTTATTCTTGTTTGATAAAACTGTCAATGCCAATTATTTCAGCTTCACATTAAACTTATGATCCTAGTGGTATAATCCCCTAAACACAGAATTCTTTTCCTCATTAGTGGGAGGGAGAAAGGGGATAAAAGGCCACATATACAGCATTTGAAACACATCAATCAATTAATTGCGTAATTATGGTTTACAGCTATCTTACACAGATAAACAGGTATCATTTCAGGAAAAAAAAAAGAGCCAAGCTGTGTTTTAAAAAATGAATTAGTGAAGGAAAGAAAGGAGAAATCTTTCATTCATGGCCAGTTGTTTCCTAAAATTAAAATCTCAATATGATGGCTGTTTTAGCATGATCTTAAAAATCTACACATCTGCCTCTTTCCTAAAAATACTGCGAAGAGAGAAATACCTCTAGACAGCTGACCTCATACACCATTCTGAAAAGAAATTCAGGCCTTTTACTCTGCTGACTTTGAAAATTTTAAAAACACAGGACATGATGCAAACAATAAAACATCTTATGGCTGGGAAAGATCTAAATCTACCCCAGCTGTAGTGGTGATCTCCTTCCACACCACGAGTAATTTTGTCAGAATGAAAATAATTGTGTCCAAACCCAGAGATGTAGGCTGATCGCTTGGAAGGCTCACTGAACAATCACAAATGCCATCATCATCCAAGATTACAACATCAGCTCTGCTTGACTGAAATTCTGTTCTCTGAAGGCAGCCAAAACCAAGGTCCATCGCCTCAATAAAGTCCAAAATGAACTGTATCTTCAAAATCAGTGTCTGGGTTTCTGTATCAAGGGAGACTGTATCTGCAGGGAACCAGGAGCACTGTACATTCAAGATAAGATAAAATCAGGATTTTTTTTTTTTAAATGAAATTATGGTATAGCTCTATAAAAGTGATATCCTTTGCCTGGCAGTCTAGTGCAGTTAGATCAGAAGAAAATGCGCTTTGTACCTAGACAAATGGCAAAGCAGAGAGGAGCTGATCTTCTAAAAAGACACTGTCTGAAACACTGGGTACAAGTTGCATTAACACCCATACCATATGAATTTTACATCATCAGATATCCATGTTATTAAAGTGTGATGTCTGTAGAATGTCACTAAGGTACTAGTGATCATGAACCTTGCAGAACACACACACACAACTGATATCTCATAATAGAGCAATGATGATTGTATAAATAACCTCAGTGGAGCATGATGAGAATTAAAGGATCCCATGGGCAGGGGCAGCTTGTCAGCAGACTGCCGAAGGACAAAAGGAGAATATACTCTTGGTGCACAACAATTCTGATCTCAGGAGGCAAAGTCAGCAGTATTTCGCTAGCAGTCCTGCCAGGCTCACATGGAAATAACCTCATAAGTACCTGAGGTGTCCCTCTCAAGACAGGACGTAATCAGCATTTGCATGTGCATCCAGAAGCAGAGTCTTTAAGGAATACAGGGCATGTGGAAATGGAAGCTATGCAGAAGTGAGCTCACCACCTGGGAAGAAATCTGACTATGAATCCACCATCTTCTGCTCTCACTGCAGAGCAGTGCAAAAGAAATCCCTCGTGGGATACTTGGAAGTGGAGTAATGCTTAAGTATACTCTGGAAGCGAGTTTGTCATTGCTTTATTTATACCATTTTGCTCTCAATCTTGCACTTGGATGTCCGCCCTTAGGTCTTGCTTGACATAATTTTGTGGTGTCTCACCGCCCAGCCAGCCTGGTGCAGTGGAGAGACAAGATGAAACAGAGTGTAGATTATCAGCAGAGAACAAAGAAGGGTGCACAGGGTGTCTTGAGACATTAATGTCTCTTCCAGCAGGGTCATAGAAGACCAGAGCTGGCAAATATTTCCTTCCTGTTTTCAAAGGGTCACTGGCTCGGGATGACTTTACTAGCAGGGAAAGGATTATCCCTAACAGGCTTGAACTAATTCTTCTGCATGCTGGCAAAGCAACACTCCACAGTTCTGGGTGAGCCCTGGGTTTTCAAACAGCCTCTGACTCCATGTTTGGTTACTTACAGGGAAGGTAGCAGGTCATTTTTCACTGGCATGGGGAGTGTGCCATTTTATCAAAGCTGCCCTGGGGAAGTTTGCTTGTGCTGATTTGCAGAAAAGGGACTAAGTTTACCAGTGGGTGTAAGAGGAGTTGCTACTTGTCTGGTACAAAGAAGAAATTACTGTATTTTTTGTATAAAGTCTAAATAACATTTAAACGCTACTAATCTCAGAGCTAAAAATAACTTAAAATCACCCACCATTTCCTTTTTAAAAACTCAAAGAAGCAACTTTTTTTTTTGGAGTGGCTTCCTTATAGTTCATTGAAAACTGGAAGCAAGTATCCACTCTTCACTAGGGATTAATATAAAAACCAATCAAGCTCCTTGACAGTAATGACAACTGAAATAACAGGAGCCACTGTCCAACTAAAAAGCTGAAGTAAGCCTCCAGCCACAGTGCTCAAAGGGTTTTCAGAAAGAAGGACAAGGATGTGTACATACAAACATCAGAGCTTGCTTACTCTTGGAATAAGTTGCATCTGGGAAAAACAACCAACCAACCAACCAGAAAAATGCCAGAAATAGGAAGAGCAAGGAAGCCTGTGAACTGGCTAGAGTGCAGCCCTAGGCTAAGCCTGAGCAAAACTCACAGAAGGTTCCTCCTCTCTCCTAGAGCAGTAGTGTACCAAAGAGGAAGCAGCTGTAAGGAGTATGAAATAAGGAGTGAGAAATCTGATCCTCGTGAGCCTCATAATACAATCCTTGACCTAATACAGAGGACAAAAAAGGGGTTTATAATATGTGATAATATGTTCACTGTGACACTTATGGACAATTGTGAAAAGTAATGAATTAACTAGATTAAAAGCTATCTTGATTTGTGAAACCAGAGAAGCAGTTAAGTTCAAAAATTCTGCCACTATGAAAAATGCTGGCTGCAACATGAGGGAATAGCACAAACCCAGAATGGATCAAGAGAACAATTCAGAAATCTAAAGGAATGGTTCACTTCCATCTCTTAAGGTCTGAGGTTTGCCAGTTTGAAGGAACAAAGTTCCAGGGCACAAAAATCAATCAGGCAATTGTGGAAGAGACTTGGGAAGTTCTGCTTAGAATGTCTGACTTTGGCTACTGAATTGGTAATGTTTGGAAATTCTCTTGGTAGAAGGTATGGAAATGACCAAAATCTCCCAAACACAGGGAAGTCTGAAAGTCAAAACTGAACCTTTGTGATTCAAATCTCAAAAGCAGACAGTGATGGCAGACCATCCATCCATCCATCCGTCCATCCATCCATCCATCCATCCATCCATCCATTCTGAACGAAAATTGTTTTTAGTATTAAACTGTTGGATTCACAAAGAACTTGGGGTAGAAAAAGAAGAAACTGAGATAGCCAGAAGTGGAGAATAAAACGCTGATAAGGTCATCTACATTTTGGAATGAGTAGCATGCTTCATTCTACATTGAGACCAAGGACGCTCCCTGAATTTCTAAATATAAGTCATGTCATGATTATTCCTCATTTAAAATATTCCTCACTATAAACATTTTGCATGCCTTTTATTCTACAGCCAGCACAAGACTTTTCAACAGCTCGGACAAAACTGACAGTCAATCCTCCTAAAATAACAGATGGGACAGGGCCACCCCTGCCTGCCACAGAAAAGTGGGGAATTGCAATGGAGAGATCTAGAGGATCCGAGCTGTTAATCTGGCTGCCTCCAGGGACTGATAGCAGTCAGCTATCACAGCTGCTGGCACTGGGCATTCTACCAATAGTTTCCACTCTTACTTTACGGGCAGCAGCACTTTCAGACAACCTGTTTTTCCCAGTCCTAATATGGACAAAATTAGGGTGGACAGATGTTAAGGGATGTGTGCTTTGTCCTTCCAGGAGCCTGCCACCTTAGACAATTTCTGCTTTGCCTGTGCTCACAGCCAGTCCAGTTTGCTGCTGAAAGCTGAAGACTCAATTTAACTTGTCTTCTTCTGCATTCTCAGAAGATTCAGCAAAAGTTATGTTTACTGGTGTCATAATGCTTCTGAGAGTCAGGGGCCTTGACCCTATGAAATCCACCTTGTGTAAGTCTTAATTCCATCTCCAGAGTCATCAGGATAAAATCATGCTCAAAAAAGCAAATACTTCATCTCCAGTGATCAAGAATATTTTTAACATGCTGTCCATATTGTGCTTTTCAAGTTCCTTATGAAAGTGAAATTGCAGTGAAATTCTTGATGTAAAAGGCTACTGTGAGATATTTGAATATGCTGGTGCAACATAAGAGTTATCAGTGTGTCAGGGTAGAGCATGACTAGTTTGATCAGGAAACTACTGAAGAGCTGTAGAGTAAATTATAGATGTAAAATCAGAAAATGCTTTGAAATGTATATTGGCAGTTGTTCTTTTTACAGGACCATCAGAACATGTGTCACATCAATATTGGCAGAAAACACTCAAATTTCAGTAAATATTAGTGTTTCAAGCTGAAGTTATTAAAGCCTTCTGGAGGTATATTTGCTGCAGCTTTTCTGACAGATTATATTGTTGTTGCCCAGTAGAGTAGCAACAACAGGAAAAAAAGGTAGAACAATAATTTTGTTCAACATGAAATCATACCTTGCTGTACTGTAATGACTTTTTATATCAAACCTCATCTTTTACTCCCATCATATATTTTTTAATATATGAAACTTTACTAAGGGAGAAATAATTCAGTGATGCTCAGCAAATTCAGACGCCTTCTCCACCTGCAGATTTCCACTGTGCCCTCTTGAGATTCACTTTATCTTTCAGCGCCTTAGCTCCAAGAGCATAAAATAATAACCTTGTCCTACCTCACAGAGCTACTATTAGCACAGCCCATTTATATTCTGTAGCATTACAGCGTTATCAAAGAAAAGTGGTTTATATATGTACCATTTTATGTGTACATTTTCCACTGAACTTTTTTAAAAAGCCCACAAAACCTAAATTTGTCTCTTGAACATTTGGTTTTTCATTTTCTTTTCTAACTTCCATCACCTTGTTTTGCTGTGTACTGTGTTGTGTCTCTTGGTATAGTCTTCTTGCTTCAGTCACTTTTCTGTGTCATCTAACTGTGATGAGGTTTCTCTCAGTATTTGTTTTCTCCACTGTTGCAGTCTTCTTATTTCTCTTCTATTGCCAGTCTCTCCAGACTGAGAATAGGTAACTATTCTCAAATTTACTCAGCTCTTCATATCTCTCTTCTTATTACTCTGAGCCTTTCCTTTCCTGTCTGTGAACCACCTTGCTTTGCCTCCTGAAGGAATTTCCTCCCTTTACAGGGGTAAAGGAGAGCACTACACTCGCAAGCATTCACTGGTGAGGAGACAGGGAAATCACAAAGAGTGAATGATCAGAGAGCTTTTATTCAGGATACGTGAAGGCCTTTAGTGGTGTGTGAAACGCCTCAGAGATAATGAGTGCTTCAGGGTGGGGATGGTATCTGCCTGAAACAAGGGTTTCTTCAGTGCTCAGTGCAAAAAAGTTGCTAACCTTGCAGAGGCCTTCAAGTTGCTACAGCTCAAACCCCAGGAGGCTTTACAGGTTAAATTTTACATCTTGGACCCAACTGGGAAACAAACTCAAAGCTGTTGCGTGGTTTATGGGGTGATCGCAGCCCAGGTGCTGATGGTTCCCAGCTGTGCAGCAAATTCTCAAGAAGTGCAAATCAGAACCGACCAATGCTGTCATTTACCTTGATTTCAATAATTTGGAGGACCTAGCTCTGTCCTCAGAAATATAAATTAAGTCTTATTGTTAAGCCTAGTTAAAAAAAAAAAAAAGAGATGCTTCCAACTGCAACTGCAACTTGGCCTTTCACATAAGAGTTCAGAATCCAGCAGCACTCCAAGAGTAAGAATGGATATGTTATTCGTGTGTGGAATGATACTAGTTTTTGTATTACTTCCCTTTAAGGGGTGGTAGGTACATTTCTAAAGTTGGATAATTTCTCACTTCCAAAAGGTGAGATATCTTCCACCTGCAAATCTGGAAAAATGTTAAAGTTGTCAATACATTGCTGGAAGGCCTTTCCTTGTTACGACTCTAAACAGAGCCACCACTTTAGTGCAGAGCAGCTGGCTCAAGGGGAAATCAGCAGCTCTCCTGGAGTTGCTTGTGAGCAAAAGCCCACAGGGCTCAGTCCTGCAAAGGCACTGACATAATCTGGTACCATCCTTGGCTTCTTCCGCAAGCATGCAGTGCTTGGCCACTGCCAGAATATACCCAGGAATCACATCTGTACACACCTGTTTGCAGGAGAGAGCCCACTATTTGGAATCTGCTAATGAAATCTGGCAGATGCCCAAGGATGAAATTTGCCTCTAGTTTGGGTGTTCTGCTCGCTATTCAAATTCCATCAAAGCATGTGGAAACCTTGCTGTCTCAGTCTCCCTCATTTTTGAGGCAGAACATGCAAACACACATGCATATATCCATATCTGCACTTCTCTCTATATGTGGGTATAATTTTCAGAAAACACACTATTTCATAGTTTCAGAATATTTCTAGGACTCACTGAACCATAGAGCAAGCGGCATTGAAATTGCTAGTATTTCAGAAGTGATTATTTAGGTATGATCAGTTTTTTATTTATCTGTGTAAGTTTTCCCAACTTGTTCTTTTGTAATTCTGCTCCTTTTTCAATTCATTTTTGCAAATGTTTTCTCTCTTTTTTTTTCCCCCCATGGTTTGAATTTTATGAGCATACCCTTCATGTTTTAGGGCCTTTTCTGAGGAGGCACTGAAGTGAGAGAAAGCAATTCAGAAAAAGAACAATAATTATCTTACAACTTTTAACTACATGAAAATATAGAACCCTAGAATGGGTTGGAAGGGCCTTAAGGATCATTTGGTTCCAACCCTCCTGCTGTGGGCATGGCCACCTTTCACTAAACCAGGTTGCTCAGAGCTTGATCCGTCCTGTCCTTATACACTTCCATGGATGGAGCATCCACAACTTCTCTGGGCAACCTGTTTCATTGCCTCACCACCCTGACAACAGAGAATTTTTTCCTAATATCTAATCCAAATCTACCCTCTTTCAGTTCTTTACACAGGTCTTCACTATGGAAGATACTTTGGAGGTTCCCAGGCTGAAACTTTCTTTACAGGGCACAACCTCCTTACTGGTTAGACAGTAGGAAACACAGAGCAGAAAATTAAATGTTCACTCTTCACAATTCAGAGAGATTTCTAGTAGATCGGTGTAAGGAAATGCACTGTTCAACATAGTCCTTGGTAATTTGGTTAAGGCTGAATAGTGAGGTGAGAGTAAATCATACTAGATTATTTAATGTAGTAAAAGCCAAAGATGTCTGAAAAATTGCAGAATAATCTCAATTCTTTGTGATTGGTGATAAAAGTGTGGACCAAGAGTAATGCTGATAAATGTTCAATCTGGAACAAAAAACCCAAATAGTCCTAACTATACATACCCAGTGATGAGCTTTAAGTGAGCTCCTACAAAATCTGAAATATGACTACTGCAACTGGTGAAACCAGGTACCATTCTATAAAAACATCGGCCCAAAGCAAAAGGAATATAATAAATTATTAGGAAAATGAAATAGAACAGAGATTATACAGTCACAAAGAAAATACACCTTATCTTCTAAGCCCCAAGGGACTCACCTGAAGTAGAAAACATATAAACAAGGATGTGCAGATAAGTAAGATAACTAATGGTAAGGGATGGCATCTGTATGAGGAACAATAAGCAGGTTGGGATAACTGACATATTTTTGTTCTGTTCAATAAAACCCCAGAATCTATTCTGGCATCCTGGTGTACATGATCACTCCTACAATATTTCCTAGCAGCAATGACATACATTTTGGTAATAGTAATGATCTGCATTTTTACTGTTCTTTTTCTTCAAAATACAAAGTGTCCCAGGAATATTGTTTAGATCATTAAAGCAGCCATTTAAGTAAGCAAAGCCAAATTCTCTTGGAGTTAGCAGGTTGGAAGATGTCTTTGGGGCTCATCTGGGCCTACCCAAACAAGATTAGCTTTGGGGTTACATTCTAGTTCAAAGGTTGCTCAAGGGCTTGCAAAGACAGCTTTGTCCTGTCTCCAAGAACGGAGATGCCACAGACTTTCTAGATACCTGTGCCAGTATGTCCATCACATATATATATATCCACACAAGAAAGGAAAGATTTTGCTGATATCTAGACAAAATGCCTGCTGCCTCTAGTCCTATTTTGGTGCACTACCTAGAAGTGTCTGACTTAATCTTATCTGTACATTGCCAATAGGCAGGTGAAAACTACCTTAGTTTGTTAGAAATTAGATACCCCCTTATTCTCACCTTCAGCCAGAAGAACCTCTTTTCCGTCAGCTTCTCCATGTATGTCATGTGCTCCAGCCACCTGGTGCTCCAAGAGACTCGCTCCTGTATGTCAGTGTCTGTCTTGTACAGTGGAATCCAAAAAGAGGACACAGTCCTCCAGATAGGGTCTTACTAGGGCCAAGCAGAGGGCAAAGAATCACTTTCCTCAGCATGGCTACACTCTTGCTAGTACAGCCCAGGATGGTGTTGACCTTCAGGATGCACTGCTGACTCACACTGGAGTTTTTTAGTTTCCTGGGACACCCAGGACTTTTTATGCAGTGCTGCCCTGGAGCCAATTGGTGCCCAGCCTGTCCTGCTGCATGATCAGGAATTTGCACTGGCCTGTGCTGAACTGAAAAAGGTTTCTGTGAGATTTATTCTCCAGCTTGTTGAGAATGCTCTGAATGGCAGCCCTGCACTCTGGGTGCTATAATTGCTCCCCTAATCAGGTATCATCTGTGAACTTGCTGAGGGCTTTATTTCATCCCACTGGCTACATCTGCAGTGAAGGCATGAATGAATGTCAGCACTGATGTTGGTTCCTGATAGGTCTTACTAGAAATCACTCATCAATTGGACGTCTTACAGCTGATCACAACTCTTGAAGCCTCGTGATATGGCCAGTAGTGCGTTTACCGTGTAGTCTGCTGCTCAAGTCCCTGTCTCACCAATATGGCTGTAGGAATACCATGTAACAGGCCTTGAAGAAGCCAAGGTAAATAACCTCTTCTTTCATCCATCATGCCAGCCACCTCCTCAGACCAAGCAGTCTGTTCAGCCACAATTTGCTGTTTGTGAGTCCATGCTGTTCCCAATTGCCTTCTTGTCGTCCATGTGACTGGACATGGTTTTCACAAGGTTTTTCTCCAAAATCTTTGTGGAAACTGAAGGGAGGTCTATCAGCAAATAGTTCCCTAGATCTGCCTTCATGCTCACATGCATGTAACACTTGCCTGTTTCCAGCCTTCAGGGACCTCTCCTGATTCCTAGGGACCTTTTGAAGAAGATAGAATAGGCCTTGTAGTGACCTTAGCTACTTCTCTCCACATCCCTGGATACATTCTCTCTTGTCCCATGGACTTGTGTATGTCCAGTTTTCTTATTTGGTCACTAACACCATATTCCCAGATTCTGCTTGGGAGATGTGAGGACAGAACTGGCAATGAAAGACCAAAGAGAAGATGCTGAGTTACTCAGCCTTTTCTGTGTGCTTCAAGTCTGCTGCCTTGCTTCATAGCCCCACATCTTCCTTAGACCTCCTTTTGATCCTACTTCTAGAAGTTCTTGTTGCTATTTCCATTCCTCACCAATTTCAAGTCCAGCTGAGCTCTGACTTCCCTAATTCCCTGCTTACATGACCGACAACACTCTGCTCCTGAATAGCCCTCTTTGGCTTCCTCTGCCTTTCTCCACTGGAGAGAAGCTGGAGCTCCCTGCCTGTCTGTTGTGCCTGTGTGACTGCGTGAGCTGTGGGCTGAGCTGAGCCCAGGTCTGGGGAGGCTGTCCTCACAGAGCAGCATCCTCTCTAGGTTTCCTTCCCTTCCTCTTCCCCATCCCCTTTGCCTTCCAAACAGTCTCTCATGGGAACCTTCCAAACAGTTCCCAGAATGAGCTGTTGAACCCTCTATTTTCATTTGCTGTTATGATTCTGAAAACTTTCACGTTTTGCTCAAAGTATTTGTTCATTTCAGACAAAAGACCCTCAAAAAATAAAGTCTTGAAGAAAAACAATTTAAATGAAACTTTTTTCTCTATCAAAGTCAATTTAGATGCAACTGAACTTTTACAAGGAGCCGTAGTCAATTTTGTTCATTCACTAAGGTGAAATGAAAAGTAATGGAGTAGAGATGCTTAATGCTTATTGACTATAAATAATCTAGATTATTTATAATTTTAAATACTAATTTGTAAGTAATGATCCATGACTAAGTCTGACAATATGGGTGGAAAATAAAATCAAGAGAGATTACAAAGAACCCCTCCCAACTCAGCATCCCATAAATTTTGCTTGCTGCCTGTCAACATCTGTTTCACTTTTCAGCAACCTTGTCTTGCCTGCTTTGCAACTCACAGCAGTGCCTAATTTAAACATTCTGTAATCGTGTTTTTTAGTCCTAAATCATGAGGTTGTGAGATGTGCAATTACTGCTTCTTTCATTTTATTTATAAAAGACAAGCAAGAGGGAGAATACTGGTTTTTTGCTCCCACCTGTTATGCTAAGAGAAGCTGAATGAGCATTTGACAGGTAAAAATATAAACTATGAACTCTCAGATTAAAATACTATCGGCATTAAATTCATATATGTTTGTGGGAATCTATGCAAGTTCTGGAAACTGACAGCATTTTACTTTTCTTTCAACATATATAGTACGCTCAAACAGCTTCTCTTAAAATGCCATGTAATTAACCTAGGATACAAGAGAGAAAACGGTGAAGAGAACAACAAAGACAATTTGTCATCGGGATTTTCATTAAACCCCTCAGTATTATAGGAATTAATTTCAGTAGTGCTTTGCTGTGATTACTGCCTGTTGGATAGTATTCAGGCATCCAGCAGGATATTTGAATGGGGAGTGTTTGCTCCCATCCTACATCAGCCTTATGAAGGTAAGTGGTTTGTCTACGTTGACTGTGATTCATCATGTTTTAATATTGCAAAAACTGAAGACTGCTCTAATTTTAACTTCCCCTATCATTGCTTTTTTTCCAGTAAATTTTACATTGATGATAGCTCACATTGCCATCCCCATCTTGGACAGGGAGAAAGACCAATGGAGCACAAAGTCACAATAGCCATTAATTTGTTACTTTAGTTTCCCAGGCCTTATAGTTCACTACATATTGTTATATCACACAGGCACACAAACCTTATTGCTCACAGGAGGGAGGGAACCAGCTCTCATTTCGGATTGTCCTACAAACCGTACAGCATCTAGGCAGCGTTCTTATCTAGCTTTCACATTTTCAGTTTTTCAAAATGCTCCCCTTGTAAAGCAGACCACTTTGGAGTCTGCAACACATTTTAAAGTAATGATTAAACACTAATCCACTAACATACTGAAGTGGCACTTGAGAATTTGGCAGTATCACTTTAAATAATCTCTTAGCCTACTGATGGCTCTCTCAGTATCCTGTGTTTCCACACATAGCTGATGAATAAAATTACTTGAACTAATCTGAGCCTATACTTCTCACAGTATTTCTTGCATGAAAAGCAAACAGTGCAACACATATGCGTTAGAGTAAGGAAACCTGTAGGAAACATCGTCAAAATTTCAGTTTCTGTAACATTTTCTTCTTCAAGTTATATAAAAGTATTTTTAGAAACAATCTCACCTTAAATCTGAGAGTGCCATTTAGGACTGTATTACAGAAATTACTTTGGTAATTTTGGCCAAAGCAATGCAGTTCAATGTCACACATGGGTATAGGGAGAGGGTAGCAGATAGAGAAATCAAATTCACCCCTACAATATACACGGGATATGAAACGTTACTGAGGAGCAACAGGCTGCAATATTGCACAGTGTCTTATAAAGCCATGTTAGATGAACACAAGTAAATGGATGTTGCCTTAAGTTCTTTTTGTGCATTGGCAGGCATTTGTGATTTTTTCTCTGCAGAAAAATTCACTGAATAATGTCTGTGCTGCACCCGGCTGCTTATAAGGTGGGTAGGCAAAGTACCTTTTATGGCTGAAATATTATTACAGGATCAAGATCTGCATAGCTCTAAGCTATCAATTCTCTGTCTTTGACTGGCAAAGTGAAGGGGGGTGTGTGTGTGCGTGCTGATCTTTAAGTAGTATTTCAAACAAAAAAGCAGCTTTCTCAAGCATTCTGCTTTAAAAGTTGGGTAGGTTCACTGACTTTCCATCTGTTCCCAACTTGCCTAAGAGCTGTCCCTATATGCTACAGATACTGGGTTCAAACCTGCTTTGCTTGCATCTTCTGCCATAATCACATTATGAGATAACACATACATTCATCTGGTCATAAGGAAACGCTTAGAGAATTCAGGTTAAGAAGATGACTCAGTTGCCTTATTTAGATTAAAAATTCTTCTGAGTACCTGGCATATTAAGCCTTACATTAAATAACAAAATGTGCCATCTCTCTTTCTTCTCTCTGTTCTCATTTTTCCATTAACAGTTTTCTGGCCCTTCTATCACTGCATGTTTCCCTTCTGCCAGTCTGTTGATCTCTTTTCCCCTCTTTGCTACTCATATAGTTGCCCTTCCTCCTGTTCATCTTCTCTCTTCCCATAGCCTCTGCTATGCTACTTCTACATAACACTGCCAGTCATTCCCTGCTTCTCCTTTTATTCCCATCCAGCCTCTTTCTATCTATGCTGTTCCTTTTGATGGAGCATATACACAAGGATGTAAAACAGCAGCTTTTATATTTTCCAGTATTTCATGTAGGGAAAATCTGTGCCATGCAGGAATCACACATGGTGGGATTCTTAGAGTGTCCTGTGTAGGGCCAGGAGTGGGACTTGATGATCTTGGCAGGTACTTTTCAACTCAGCATATTCTATTATTTTATGATTAAACAGGATCTAAACGCAGTCTACAGTAATGTCTGTTAAGCAGGTGCCCCAAAAGCAAAGGGCGACCATTCTTTTGATTGTCCTGTAACCTACAGAACTATTCTAGCCAAGAACAAGTCCTGTAAGTGACATGCATGACTGCAGCTCCATGGTAAACAGTGGGTCTTGCTCATCCCTGAAACTCTTCCAGACTGCTGGATGCGTACGTGGGGTCAACCTTCACAAAAAGTGTTTTTCCCCTCCTCTGCCAGTGCTACATTTGCTTTTAAATTATTGAAGCTACTCATCAGAACTAGCTCTGCTGGTCAAGGCCTGGGGCTTCAGAATACAATTGTATCACAGGCATAAAAGCATCTATTTTCTGCCACAATGGACCCATAGAGTGGAACCTGAAATAAAAAGTAGAAAATCTAGAGACAGAACATTAGATTTTTCTCTTTGATTATTCTTGGATGTAAAACCCATTAAATAGGCCAGTACATAGGCAACCTTTTATTTAACTAGAATTGTGGTGATTGCATCCACTTCACATGGACATGTAGTGAGTAGTAGTGACTAGATATTTCAGTGGACTCTTTTTTCAATAAGTAATTATAACTCCCAAACATCAATTGTAACCTGTATCTTTAAAAATATCAAGAATTGTTGCTAAAAGACGGAGTAGTTACTTAGAGTAGAAACTATACATATTACAAGAGTGGAAGTGTTCAAAATTATATTCATAATCTGCAACCCAGAAAATCTATTAGCACACACAGATTAACAAGATATTTTGTGTTTTCAGTCAGGGCACCATGGCAGTCTGTGACTGGTAATCTAGAACACAAATAAAGCTGTGAATTTGCTATGCTAAAGTGGCACCACTGGTATTCCTACATTTCCCATGTCTTCCATAAATGAAGTAGTCCAAGAGGAAGGTGGCTGAGTGATGCTTACTTGCATTTAGCTATTATTCTTTATGTACCAGCTATCAGGGTACATTGCCACAGGGCCTATATAAGAACACTAGTTTCTGTGTCTAATTCTTTCCTCTTAATAGACTTTAAAACTTCAGGTAACATCTGACACAGGAATTTACATGGAAATTAGGCCACTTGAATATGACTTTCTTCCCCCAACTCATTCTCTCAGCCTCTCCTCAAGACCAAGGAAGGGGATAGGTTTTAAGAACAACCCAGCAGCTCTCCTCATGGCCAGTTAACCTTTCTTCACAGAGAGGATGATTAAAGATTGGAATGGACTGCCCAGGGAAGTGGTGGAGTCACTGTCCCTGAAGGTGTCTAAGGAAAGACTGGTCGTGGCACTCAGTGCCTTGGCCTAGTTGACACAGTGGTATTCAGTTAAAGATTGAACTCGATGATCTCAGAGGTCTTTTCCAACCTAATTGATTCTGTGATTCTGTGGATGCAGAAGACAGCTAAGAGATGTCTAATAACCTGGGTGCAGAAGACAGTTAATGATGATCATAAAATAAAATATCGAAATGACTATTTAATTCCTATTCTCTGGCAGAAATTATGATGTTGGTTATTGCCGGCCTTTTGTGCTTCAATAAGTCTTTAAAATACCATGTCTCACTTGACTGATGTGCTTTTGAAGTAGTTTATTGAATCAGAATACCTCTACTGCCAGTGTACTACAGAGTTCCCTTCAGACTTCCTGGATTTCGTAATAACAAGCTTTTTTCCCTGTGATTTTTTTCTTCTCTCCTGTGGTCAGGGTTTTTGAAATGCTACGCTGCTTTTATGCAAGAGAACAAGGTTCTTCTCAATGATTTTATTTAACCTCCCTTATTTAAGAAAAAAAACCACTGGGTTTGATTAATTCTCATATGTGACTTCCAAGCTGAAAAACTACATTTCTTCTCCTGCTCCTTCTGTCAATTCTACTCATGAAGGTTATAGTCATCTACTGGTAGAGAATTTAAAGAGCTATATTGTTGATGATACACCTTGCAGCAGAGAAGAGATCTTCTCATTGTGACACTGGTGCTGCCATCCTTTCATGGTAACACACAATAAGGCAGACAATCCACTTAGATATTGCACTAACAGGATTCTGGCTGAGGTCAAAGAGACTAATCAATCCTGTGCAGCATCTGGGTTCCTCCTGAGGTGTCCAGGCCACGTTATCTTCTCCATGTACTTAATTTTTCTTCTGGAGGAATGATCAGGGATTTCCTAGGAAATTACCAAACTGAACTCTTCAAACTCCTTAGGCCTTTCCACAGCTGGGATTATGGAGCATTAGCTGTCTGCTGCCAGGTTAAGCTCCATGAGCTGCTGAGAGCACCTCCTAATCAACTTTTACATTTCTAACTGGTTGACTTAGAGATGACGTTGTAGTCTAAATTGAAGTTTTGTCTCCTGCGTTGCAAATGTTCAACACGTCATCATTGATCTCTACTTACTCAAATAAATGAGCAATCAATTAACGCGAAGTAAAGAAAACCAACCTCAAAATGCAGGCATAAGCCAGCTCTAGTCTTTGGAAGGGAGGAAACTGTGAATGAATGTTTAAATACCAATGTGAACAAAAATATTTGCATACGGGTTTACTTATCGCTGCATGCTTAGCATCGCACTTGAATGCAAGTCTGCTAGACACTACCAAGCTACAGCCACTTCTGTCGCCTTCTCTTGTGTTTAAAGTGGTTCAAACTTAGGGAATAGCAAATTTATCACACAGCATTACACTGGTTCGACAACATTACACCTCCCTGCTTTTCTCACTGTGCCCCACAGCTGTGCCAGCAGAAGGGTTTGCATGAACACTCTCTAAAATGCTCAAGGCAAAATGAGCCAGTTTATTTTAAGCAGTGTGAACTGTGGATCTGAACTGGCTTGGCTGAGTTAGCAGGTTTCAGGCTAAGGAGCAATCATGCAAGCCACTCCACTAGCAAAACCAGAAGGGCAGCACTGCCAGCTGCTGGGTGGCAGTGACAGAGGAAAGCAGGACTGTCTTTAAGGAGAACAGCTGGAGCACAGAAGATGCCATCCCTTGGCAGCTGTGAAACTTCTGCCCCAGTGTCCCTTAGCTGTGGGAAAGACCAGCCACAGGAAAAGCTTCCTTTAGTATCTGGGGGGAAAAAGTTACAGTATGTTACTTCTATCCACTTGATATATGTTGTACTTGAAAAAAAAAAAACCCAAACCAGCTAGTAAATCAGCAAACTCTTTTAAGTATAGAAAGTATAAATTTCTTGTACACAATTCTAAGATAAACAAATGGCCCTTATCTGTGTTATAAGTGCACTGACATAAACTTTCCCCTAGTTTTTGGCATTAAAAATCTCCAAACTCGTAAAACCTTCAAATTTCAAAAACTAAATCTAACCCTAAATGTTGTTTCGGTACTGGCAAACGTTACCAGCAAAGATTTAGTTCAGAAAAAACACCATTACTATTACTTAAGTGTGCCTGTGTAGAGTTTACAGGCTAAAGCATCAAGAAAATGGCATGTCTTAAAATCCAGTGGTGGCTTGATGGGCACTTTTCCCTGGCCTGCCTGAACTGAGTCAGCTCCCTTCCCCATGATGCATGTTCAGTTGCACTGGAACAATGATTTGGAGGCTACACTGCAAACCAGATGAGCACATTGCTCTGCTCTATAAAGGACCTTGAGAAAAAGAAAGGAGATGGGTAATCTTCCAGGGTTACTAACCCAGTTCAGAGTTCAGTCCTACGAAAAGCTATGCCAGCACAATGGGAAGGAAAGGGGCAGAGATAGGTGGAAAGCTGTGGAGAGGGGTGAGAGATGCTTAAGCTCAATTTTCCCACCAAAAAAATATACACATAGAAGTCTAAAATAATGTCAGGCATGAGTTCTGTGCCCCACCCAGAATCATCGATTAGTATATATTAATTTATATTAGTACTAATATACACATACAGTAAATCATTTTAAGTTAAAAATTAAACATACTAAATAAATAATATTAGAAACCTTGATTTAATATTCCTTTAAAACTGCAATCAAGTAAAACTAAAATGAAGGCATTTATAATGTATTTGTATTTTAACACCTTTAAAGAACTTCACCTAAAAATACAGTATGCATTCTTACGCAGGAAAACACTTATGATTCACTGTGATTTGTCTGTTGCACTTTGAAGGAACTGTGGTGTGGCATCATGGAAATATGTTTTCTTCTCATTCTATTAGATACACAATAAGGCTTTCAGAATATTTTTATTTCAGACACAATTATTCGCATAGAAACTGCACTTTTCTGCACAAACACGGAGTATGGACTTCAAGCAATGGCTGCCAAAGCACATATTTAATGAAAGTAAAGTAACAGAGCACTGAAGAATATCAGCTAGTAAATTGTTCAGGGTTACTCATGCAAGACATCATAATTTTCTGCAATCTGTCCTAAGTTACGATGTAAGATGTATTCTTTTATCATCTTCACAAGCTGTTAAAGCAGGTGGGGCAGTGTTCGTTATCTCCTACCATGACTCATCCCTGATAACTCCCTCCAGGAGCCATCTCTGTTTAATGGGCAATCAAGGACCCACCGCATGACTCACAGAATTACATCAGCCCACTGTGAGGTTCTCCGCCCAGAGGGGAGGAGCCAAGCATACCCACCCGGATATAATCTGGGGTTTGGAACAGCACAAGCAGCCCTTACCTACTGGACTCCCAGAGGACAAGAGCTACCACTGGACCTTCAAGTGGAGACCAGACCCTTTTTTTACAGGATTGCCGCTTCAACAGAACCACTTCATCTGGACTGCTGCCACCACCCTGACTAACAGGGTGTCAGGTTGTATCCTCACTCCGTCAGTGTTCTTGTACTATTGCATTTATTTTAATTTCCCTATTAAATTGTAATTCTGACTTGTGATCTCCCATTGGTTTGTTTTCAAACTAGTACATAAACACACAAACATGCAGTGCCAGTCAAAAGCCACGTTAATCTAACATTGAATTAAAAGCAGTCTAAATTTCTGGACTTCACATCATGGGCCAGAGCTCAGAGCAGAGGGCCAGATTCTGAGTGCCTGGAGTTTCCAAGGCTGCACCAGAGCTTGGGTTTCTGTATTAAAAGCACCTGGCAGCACTTCTGAGGATGTCCGTGGCATATTAGGGCATAAAGGTCAGGAGAGGAACTGAAAATGATTGTCCCAAGTGCCAACCACCCCCAAAAGTTCCTCAGTGCCATGAGAAATGACATTCTAAAGGACAGTCAGTCTCATCATCAGCCTGCCATAGGGGCAAAAATCACTGCAACTCTTTAAATATGATTGTTAGGAGACATACAAGTCTGGCCTGAAGAAGGATTTACATGCTTGAAACTTGCCTGTGTCTCTCAACTACTCTGGTCCACACCAGAAAGAACAGTGCTCCTCCCCTACAGCCCACCTCTCTCATCTCACAGGCATTTAAAATTAAAAACAGCAGTTTGAAGTAAAGAAAAATCTGTTTCTAGGTAAAATAAAAAATTACACACAAACGTTTTCAAGCACTGAATTGAATGAATATGAGAAAAGTATGACTTGTAATTAAATTCTACCGCTTATTGTTTTACAGAGTTAAATTAGCTGAGTGGCTGTATTTAATTCTTCAAGCAAAACTGTTGGACTGGATTTTCAGGTCTCCGCTTTAATCAAGGAAAATGGAATTCTTCAGGGGTTAAAAGCTGTAGGAAGTTGCTGTTACATTGCAGAACTACATATCAGGCTTGACTTTTAAAAGAAGTGATTGAAAGTACAGGTGCAAGAGACTGAGATACTGTCTTTTATCATTCAGTGGGCAGTGTTGAAGAACAGTGCAGAAAAGGGTGTTTGTTCCAGTCAGCTGCAGAGGAGCAGTTGTACTCCTCTTATATACCAATAAGACATTAGGACAAAGATTTTAACAAGAGAAACAGTAACTGAAATAGTACCAGGCACTATTACATGTGAGTATACATTGTGGAAGTCTTTGTAGCTTTTGTTTTATCAAAACCCTATTAAACAAAAAAGTTTTGCAATTTTTCTTTTTGTTCCCAAGTATTTAATGACAAGCACAGTTCCAGAAAATGTCTTATCCTTCTGGAGTCTGATTTCTCATGCAGTGTACCGAGGTTTTAGTATTAAATAGTTTACTCACAGCACTTTCATTCAGACTCACACGCTAGTTTTCCTCCTTCATAAAAAGGCATTTTTGGATACATGGCTGAAGAGCCAGCCTGCAAAGTAGCCTTCCAAATGCAGCAGCTGAGCACAACACACATTCCCAGAGTTATCCCTCTCGATACGCTTGGAGGAACACATGGGTAACACCCGGCACCTCGTTCGGAGCATAACAGGAGATGCCAGCCACACCAGCAGGGCTGGAAAAACCTTTTTCCGGATTGGCTGCTCATCCCAAACTGCCTGGCAGAGGTTTGAAATATGCAATGCAGGGAAGTGATATTCTGTGGCATTCATTCAATTTACCTGCACTACACTCCAGGGAGCCATGCTATTAAACAACAGCTCCAGAGGGTCAATAAAGTTAACTTAATTAAATTGCTTCCCCTCCCACTCTTCCAACTAGCAAGATTTAGGGCACAGGGCCACAGTGCTGCTTGTAAATAAAAGGATGATTTACCTAATAATTTGCTGAAGAAAGATATATTTTCCTCAATAATTCTATGCACAAAGCAGGGAGCTAGTTTAAATTAAAACAATCGTGTAGGATAAGGGGAGGGACAATACCAACTATTGAAGGGCTGTTAATATTTTTCAAGCAGTGTCAATTAAATCCACTATTTAAAAGTTAAATCTCAGTAATTGCACTCTTTGCTGCGTAAGACTGAAATTACAATTGCTTAAATGTAATGTTATAAAACATACTATCATTATTACAAGCATAGTGAATACACATTCTTAATTTGCTGGGGACTGATCGAGTCCCTTTCTGGTCATTTTGATACCTACACTCTCACTGCTTTACAAGAGTCACGTTTTAGGAGTGTCTAGTCTGTCCTTTTCTGTGGCAATACGTGGAAAATACCACAAATAATTAAGGATAAAAACGACTACAGTTAAGCCAAAATTAACAGATTGTTTGCAACCTTATCATACTTTCAAGTCATCCATCTGAAACCTCTGACCCTCCTTGTCTATTTGAGGTTAGATATTTTGAAAGGCTACAATTAAACTGACGTAGCTGTTTTGCAAAACAGTATTTAACTATTCTTATTCTTTTGTCCTCAGAAACTCTTGCTAATTTTGACAGGAGTTCCCTAATGTTACCTGTGCACCCTCTGCTCTGTCTGTTGAGTGTTTTCAGCTTTGCCCCAGATCTCCTTTTGCAGACACTGAATTAAAGCATGCCAAACACTAGCAGCTAGACTCTCTAAAGATTTCTTCTGTGCTGTTTATATCCTATTCCCTCTGAGCTTTTACCTGCAAGTAATAAGTCTTTCTTGTTCTTTTCTTTGAATATCTTTACTGTTTCCTATTAATAGCCAGAACTTGGAGCTGGTCTGAGTTTTTATAAGCAAGTGAAGAGAGAGAGAGATGCTTGTAAAGGCACATAGGCACAGTTTAATTTAGGAAGTATGAAAATACAAGCAGAAAAAAGTCCCTTTATGCCCTCACAGCCATTTCTTGCAGTACAGGCCGTCTCTCCATAAACATGTCTGCCAGGGAGTCTGAGACTGCCTTTTTCTCCAAGAGCTCAAATCCTCCTCTAGTGTTGGGCTTGTTGCTTTGTCCTACTCTGACTCAAACCATCCAGTGCAGCCTAAGGTCTCTGATCACAAGCCAGTGAAATCATCAAGTTGAGTAGCCTTATGATAGAGTCCTGTCTCCATTTCTTACTGGTTAATTAGTCTCTTATTTCTTCACAGCACAAGCTGGAATGGCAACAGCCTTCCTGCACATCCTCTCCCAGTATCACAGAAAAAAGCCCAGACCATTATTCACATGGACTTGAGCTTCACTCCATAAGAACTCTTACTGAATACCATAAGACAAAACTACAATGGAACATAATTACTGTGATTGGAAATGCCAGAATTCGGTTGGAATGAGGAGCCCTTTGACCGCTTCATATTGCAAGATGTGTTACTTCATCAATGCCTTGTCAAAGTCAGGATTACACAAAGAAAAATGTGTATACAAATACAAATGTTAAATGCCTAGACTAGGAAATTTAATCTAAAACTAAAGATTACCTATCTAGGGAACTATCTATCAAAGAGACTGAATTAATTTAAATTAATGGCACAATGCAGTGGAAGGGTGGTCAGGATGCTGAGTGCTGTAGGGTCAGAGCCAGTAGAACTGGTGGGATTGCCTCTCCCTCTCCTCCCACAATTTCTGCAGCACCCAGGAGTGACACACTTGACCTCCAGGAGTGGAGGGCAATACTCAGCTGCTCCCAGTGCGCCTTCCTACTGATGGATCTCAGCCACAGAGAAATAGAGCCCCATTCACACTATCCAGAAGTGACAGGAAAGGGAGGGAGGTCTCTCTTGTAGGACAACAGTGACCTTTCAGCTAGGATTGAATACACTGAAAAAGACCTTTCTGCAAGTAGAGGGATGAAGAAAAGGAAAGTTTCTATTATAAAACAAATAGCATTGAAATGGAGATCTCCTTTTTTTAAAAATCAGTTTAACTCCATATGGCAGCATAAAATAATTCATGCTATTATATTCACATATTTTCTTTTCCTTTTTTCCCCCTCGACTCCCCAAGCCTGATGAAGTTGATAGGCCAGAAGACAGATGCTCTGCTCTTCCATTCAATGTATAAATCTTGGTGAATAGTAAGAAACATTAGGGAAAAAAAAAGAGAGAGAGAAAGAAAAAAATGACAATTTTCTTAGGGTAATTATATGGCTTAGTTCCTTCCTAATGAGCTGTATTTCTAGCTTTTTGCTCATTTCTACCCTGACAAGACAGGCAAATAATGTGTCTGTATCTGCCTAATAAGTGTTATCTTTTAAGTGGTTATTACTACTACAACACAAAGATACTATGCGTGTTGAGCTACGTAGGACTGCATTTAGCCAAACTGCTCTTAAGCTGGACTGAACCTGCCATGTCCTACCAGAATGGGAGAATCACACTTTGGAAGTGGCACTCCTGCTTAAAAAGACGTTAAACACTCTCTCTCTGCCCCAAATTCTTTGGTCTGTCAGGAATTTGCAGCCCTTTGCCAGAGCCCCAGGAGGAGCTGCCGTGGGCAGGGTGTCACAGACACACTCCATAGCCCCAGGGATCCCAGCTGCAGCGACATCGATTTCTTCTATTTTTAATGTCGTGAGTGATGCAGCGCTGTTCTCCGGCCAAAGGGCTGAGGCAGGCACGCTGACCCTGCAGCCCCTTTCAGCCCAGAATCCTGTGCTCACTGGAGGGGCTGCTGCTGGGCATCCATGATTTGTGCCCAGGGGAGCAAGGCTGAGAGAGCCCAAAGCTGGAAGGCCCAGCTGCCTCTGCCCGCTGGAGAGCAGGAGCAGAGCAGCAGCCGGCCTGTGCACTGTAGGGAGCAGAGGCCACTCTTTTCACTTACAGGAACGAGGACTGACGTTCACAGTGATCCTGCCTGCGTTTAGGCACTTTACCAAAGCTCCCAGTTCTGGAGAACAGTTGCTTTTGACCAACAACAAAAAGAAACTAGACACACTGGAAGGCTCACTCAGCCCTTAAATGGACCAGAACCCTCAAGGTCTTGCCCTCCAAGTACTCCTCCTCTGTGTTACCTGGAAGACTGTGCGATGATGGCATGACTAAACTTAGGAGCCTCCATCAGATGCCAGAAGTTACGCAGAAGTGTGTTCATGGGATTTTTGAGGAATGAGCATCCATGAGGGTGAGAGCAGTGACTATGGCACCCAACACCCCAGCAGGACCTGCCCACTTAACTCCTCCCCTTGCCATGAGCACCTCTCATGTGGGGGTTACACAAGGGTCCCCTCAAAGGGTCCCCTTGAGGGATCAGGATCAGGCCTGGGGCCACAGACGCATTTCTGGGGAGGAAGGGAGGGCTGCAAAGAGCTTCCACTGCTGCAGGGAGTGAAGGTGCTGCCTGTGGGTTCAGTGTCAGGTGGCAAAGGCAGGCAATGCCTGCTCTGGCACAAAATCCTGAGGGAACAGGTAATCCCTGAATACAATTTGAAATCTGAATTTTTGCTTTTTTGTGTGTGGTGCCACTGGCATTTCTTGACTGATTAGAGGCTCCCTAAAACTGATTTCCTTGTTGAGATGTCCCCTCTGCTGCCCACCCCCCAACCAGGTGACTGTGACCCTTCATATTCACTCTTGCATTCATCTGCAAAAACCTGAATTAGCAAAGACAAGTGTCACAGGTGCTCAGTGTCTCCCGTTGAGGCAAGATCTTTGTTTGTTATAGCTGTCAGCCCAGTCAGTGACTGCTCTATCTCACTGTGGGCAGGCATATTCCATCCTGCTGATGTCAAAAGCACATCTATCTATTCAGCGGTGCTCTATGCCGAGCAATTGCCACACTGTGGGGAAAGAAGATTGTGATCAGCACCATTTGTCTACGTAATTGCACTTGTTTCTGGACAATTGTTGGGTCAGAGGCTAATGTTTTTTATTTATAGTCTTTCTATGCTCATCTGAATTTTCTTGTGCCTATTCCCACAACAAAGAATTCAGCACTGTTTGGTTGCTACTGCAGAAATTCTGCTAGAAATCTGAGAAAAAAATATCTGAAAGTAAATCCATTACACTAATTTGAACAGAATTTTACATTAGGGAGCTGGAGTAGTGCCTAAGACTCAAGGTGCATTTCTAGGAAAAAAGGAAGATCAAATACACATTTAGCTTCTTTTTTCTTCATATTGTATAACTACCAGACAGAACTCAAATATACTTGCCCGGATGCTACCTTGTCTTTAAAAGCTGAAACAAAAAATATGTATTCCCTTTGTATCTCAGTGGCCATTTAATCTGGTTCTGAAATTCCCTAACTAAGAAATAATACTGATTTTCTTTATGGTAATAATTCTGTTTATTTTCAGTAAGATAATTCATTTAGTATTTTGCCTTTTTGTTATGCTTATTAAATAAACAAATCAACATCTAAGTTTAACACAGTTGTTGCCTTAGGCAAGCCACTGTTTCACTTCTTTAACACCTCAAGGGTTTCCAAATAGCCATGCAAAACAGGGCTGCTTGCTTCATTTTCCATTGTCCTGCAGGCAGCCTGCATAGCAAGTCATGCATCATTTTTTAATACAAGAATGGATTTGCTCAAACTGCTGTTTGGTTTTTTAAAATAGGTACATTTTTCTCAATTTAAATATATATTTTTATTTTAAATTATCCTTTCATTTCAAATAGGATAATTTAAAATTAAAAATGAAATTTTAACAATGTACTGCCAAACTTCTTGAATTCAATATCTGGATTTACATTAAATAACATGCAGTATTCAAGTACTATGTGCTTTTTGGTAAATATTTGCTGACCATCAAACCACTGAGCTGGAGGAGTTTAAGTGACTGGAGAAAACAGCCTCTGACAGAAGTGTTTAGTCCAAGTTTGATATCTGTAGCTTCTTCTGCATGTTCAGAGAAGGTATTTTCTTCACTTTATTCAGGTTAGCTTTATGCAATACCTAGTTCATGCAGAGCTATCTCTTGAGAGCTGATAAAGGCAGAAAATCTTACTTTCTACTGTAGGGAAAAGCTCCATGGCAGACACTGAAATCTGCTAATTCTAAAATCTTGCAGGGAAGAGAAAAAATGACACTGTTCTGTTTACTCAGTACAAAGAATGGCTAATTTGGCTAGTAAATCATCTTAATATATGTAATAAATAAATAAACAAACATAAAAGTGTGAAATGTCATTCATTGGTTTCTAAGAAAACAAAGGCAAATATCAAGAATCTGAATAAATATATCAGGAACTTTTATGTAATTCTCTAAATGCTACTTAATATAGGTCCACCTTTACTAATATAAGTACCTAAGGTAAACAAAGTAGCAGTCAAAATAATCTATTGTATGATATTCTCACTACAGTGAGAACAGGACTGATTATAGTGATCAAAGACTTTTCTCCCATCATTATTTTGACTACAGGAATTATGCTGCCAGTCAACAATAGAGTAAGCAGGGAGAAGATGATGTAAAAGGAGGTTACCCACTTTTTTTTGGGTACTTCCCAAACTAGTTATCAAACTAGTGAGGTCAACCACCATATTATTTACAGCTACACTTTGGCAGAGAGCCAAAATACTTTAATAATACCAGCTGAGAGGAACAAACCCTTTTCCAGAAAACTAATTACAAAGTAAATGCACAGGAGAAAGACAGTGATAATTTCTTCTGACCCTCTGTGTTTTTTACAGCACTCTTTCTTAAAGCAGAGGCACCAAAACACAGCCTTCTGGCATCAGTCTCACCAAAGTCAGACTCACAACAAAAGCAACAACCCCTGTTCTATGTTATCATTTTTTTCAATGAAGTTGCTTATCTGCTGTGATTCCTGAAATATTTCCCTTGAAGATGAGGACCCCTTAGAACACAATTCCTCTTTCTCTTGATGAAGCTAATCCTCTTCAGCCTTAAATTCAGTATGTTGCTATACATAGATGGGCTGAGGTTACCAAGCAACCTGTGTTGCTTGATAGAGCAAGTGATCTGGACTGTTGGTATCATTTGCAAATTTCATTGACAATGATATTCTGTCAGCCTCCAGTTTGTCTGCAAAATACTGAAAACATCTAATTGTGAAACTTGCTGAAATCTTCTGCAAAAATCTTCTCTCCCTCAATTATGACTCCTCTTGCCAAATTTTTCTACGATACTTTTATTTAGCATGTGCTCCATTGACATTGTGTAGGGTTAATGTTTTATGAGAATATCGAATAGTTTGAACTAAACTCTAATAAATACTTTTCTGGGAATACTGTAGAGCCAAGGAAGCTGACAGGTACTGTGATCAGAAGTGAGGGATTTGTGTTCCAATATTACCTAGTAGAAGAGGAGATTTGCCCCGTGACTGTTACAATGCTGTACTACAAAATGAAAGGAGATACGACCACCACTACTTCACCTATGGGTATATGCCTATCCTTCTCCTTTGCTTTTGTAGCATTTGCCTCAAAACACAATGTTGTTAATGAAAATAAATTAATTTGTCTAAGCAGAAATGGAGCCTCTTCCTTGGAACTTGCCCCCCCCCCACTTCATCTCAAAACGAAACCCTCCATTTTCTCCATTTAGACTGACTCAAAATTTATTATTTATTTCCTGGGTTGATGAACTGATAAATCAGTTTTGTGCACAGTCCTGACATGCTTAATGCCACAGAGATTCAGTAATTCAATTATTATGCTTGGATTCATTGTGTCAAAGAGCCTCCTCTTCCTTACGGTCTGCTTTTCATGGTTAACAGGACCGAGCTTCAGAACTGCATCTCACAGACAAATCCAAGAAGAATGGAAGCTGCTGGCTCTAGCCTGTCTGTCCTCTTAGCAAAATACAAGTGAACAGTCACATAAGTAGATATGGAAGCTTGTGTTGTTATCCACATCTCTGACAAGTTCTGGCCCAAACAGGAACGTGAAGCACACAGAAGTGCAGACAGGTGGGTCACTTAGTAATGAGTGATGTGTTCAGTACTTCTGCTTTCTGGGAAGAGAGAAATCAAAGTCATGACCCTGTGATCCTTTAAGACCCCAAATAAGACTCAAAAGTTTGGCTGTTTGCTTAGAGCCAAAATGCCTGAAAAGCAACCAAACAAGCAATAAGAAAGAAGGAAGCTGTTTTTATAAATATAAAGATTTTTATTCCCATGGGCAGTTATTAAATAGTGTGTATTGTTCATAGCACTTTTTCTTCTTTTATATAAATAATACATCAGAAGTCTTTTGCTTCGGAGACTGCTGGTAGCTAAACATGCTTAATTGTGATATAGAAAGTCATGAAATATTTTATAGTGTATGAACTAAATTCAGTGTATTCTCTTTATCTCAGAAATAGGCAGTGGCAAAAAAAAAATTCAAAAATTTCAATACCAATCATCCACAGAATAATAAAACAAGATTGTCAAAGCTGAACCGACGTGTAACCACGCACTGTATTTCATAAAATCTGCTGGATACACTGAAGTGAAATAAGTGAAATATATTCCAAGAAGTAGCAAATAACATAGTATTTGCAGCAGTTTCATGAAACTAGAAAGAAAGATGAAGTTTAGTAGTGCTATGAGAATCTTCATATTCGCTGATATTTTGGAGCAGCAGTCTCTGGATATATATGAGCTCTCATTTAAGAAGTCAGGGTAAGTGAACATCATTGTTTAGAGTAACTTTGTGTTTTAAAGTGCAGTCTCTCGTGAAAGTTAAACTTTATGTGCAGGAAAACTAAAATTTTAATAAGTTCTGAAGCTCTCCTTCAACAAGTCCTAAACAGCAAGGAACTTTCTTTTCTGTTCCTCTTCGTAAGGATCCTCTTCCTCCTCCTTCCAATGCAGAGTTTTTTCCCTGTCCACTTTTCCCAGTCCTTACCAGTTTTTCTAACACTCTTTCCTCTCACTGTAGAGGCTATCCTCAGACACTATTATTTTCAGCAGTTTCCAAATTCTTCTAGCTCCCTTTCCTTAAGTTCAGCAAGAATGTGCAAATATTTAAATAATTTAATTTTTCCATCCAAAAACATTTTACTGGGAAAAAGGTTACCCAGAACATCCAGAGATATGACGACAGTTCCATTGGCTCTACAAGTTGGAATAATTAGGTGAGGCAGTGCTTTATCTCAACTCTATATGTAATGTTGATAGGTTTCATTCTAGCTGGAAACTTTAGGAGCAGTTCCATACTATTCCATTTGCACTCACGTTTACTTGGCCCAGAAAATGAATGTGGTAGTCCATATAATAAATGCAAGAATGAAATACAAGCCAGGAATACCAGAGAGGAAAAAAAAAATCTGAGAATAAAGAACTTACTTGTCAGAAGAGCAGTAAGATTTAAAAACCTGCTGTTGTTGGTCAGCTTTTGCAGTCTCAAGATATCTAAAAGTGTTGAGTATGCTCTGAAAAGGAGAAGAATCAAGGATTTAGTAATTTTATCACCTGTTGAATAATAGATTGCTTTCCCATTTTATGGGGTTATTAATTCATGAAATATGTTTTTATTTCCCTACTGTATTTGTAGTGATTTTATGGGGTTCTAGAAGTTGAACTGCTCAGATCAAACTTCCTGGAGTGCACAGGGAGTCAGAACAATGATAAGAGTAATTATATAACTTATTCTGTTGCATACCTACATTTCCAAGCTCTTACAGTTGACAGAGAACAGTGAAAATGAAAGAAGTCTGACCCCTTTCTTGTTTAAAAAACCAATATACTAGAGTAAATGACTTCCCAAAGCAAGCACAGGAAATCATGTCCCTAAATGTCTTTCAAACAAGTGACTGAGAGATCATTAGCTATCTTTTGGACTAGTTCATGTATTTGGCCTCCTGATTTGTGGTCTAGTAGCCAAGAATATCCCTTTGTTCTCAAACGTTATTCTACATTAAAGACTAGCTTTGTAGTTTCCAATTGTCCTTAACAGACTGGGGAGTTGACTGTGTCAAGGAGCACTCTTAACTCTCCAAATCAAAATGAAATTGAAGGACTGGGAGATGACTAGTGATTCCATCTATTTAGGCTGTGGAGGAAGGGGGTAGAGGTGTTGAGAATTAAAGAGTGAGGCTGAGCCGGTAAAAAAAGAAGTGTTAGAGGGAAAGCGGGTTTAGTGTTGTCTTTATTTCTCACCTTCCTGTGCTATTTTTAATTAGCAAGAAACTTAAATTAATTTTCCCCAAGTCGTGTCTGGGGTTTTTTTGCCCATAATGGCAATCAGTAAGTTATCTTCTTGTCTTTATTCCAGTCCTTAAGATTTTCAATCATATTTTCTCCCTGTGTTCTGCTGAGAAGAGGAAGTGAGAGACTAGATGGATGGGTGCCTGGCTGCTGGCCAAAGTCAGCCCACCACAGCTATAAAATAATGTTTCCATTGCCAATCTTTCGGAGATCCTCAGGACTTAGACTGGAATGGAGATAAAAATCCATACTAATAAAACTCTGCCTATCACACATAGGAATAAACAGAATTAGTAAGGAGCAGAAACGTTGATCAGAGAAAACTGCATTAACAGGAAAACTTCATAGATCTCTAGCTTCTGTACTGTTGTGCAGCCACAAATTTGAAAACAAGAGCTTATGGTAACAAGGACAAAATCAAATTACTCCCACTCCATGAAAGGAGACTGCTGTAAAGATCTCTGCTTGTGATATGATACTGAGATGTCTTTGGCCCATTAAGGAATTTTTGACAGCAGTCATTGAAATATAACATAGCAACTGTTTTAAAGTCAGAGATGAGACCGATCGACTTGCAGAGATATATTAAATCTGTCAGCACTCTTTAAGAAACAACTATTTAAAATTCTTTCACAGCTAGGTTTTTACAGACCTGAAGTGATTTATTTAATTCCAGATTTCATTATGCTCCAGAACTCCATTTTAACAATCATTATGATACTAACAGCACATATCAGCTATGAAAAAGATTGAAGTGCTATGCATCTCTACCTGATATTGAAGGCTGTGGGATGAAATCTCCACCAAGTTAGTACTGCAGAGGATTATGCATTTGTTTGGATTCCCTTGGTTTTGGTCAGGATATACCTTGCAGTGGCAGAATTGGCAAAACCTTCTGTAAAAGTCATTGAATGAACTCTTTCCTGAACGAGTTTTGTGTTAGAATTAATGTTCTGTTAAAATAATCAACAACCCACTAAAAAGGTGAGATCCATGGCAAACATTCACATAGCCTCACGTACATGTGGGAAACCTCTAGTATAACAAGACCTAGAAGAATAAAAGTTGCCAGTAGAACTGAGCAAGTATAAAATTCTATCAACAATCTCCTGTTTACAGCCCGACCACTCTTGTAATTTAGCTGTGTTTTCAAGGCTAAATGACTAAGGTCTCCTACATGTGCCCTGGGAAATCTATAAACACTATGAAATTAACTACTAGGTGGGGAAGAGAGCTTGGAGACAGCCTTATGAAAATGTTGCTGAAATCCTCATCAACTGTCAAAAAAAAAAAAATCCCAAGAGTATATTAGGAAATACTAGGAATAGAACAGAAAACAGCAGAAGAAACATGATAATGCTGACATAGAAATCCATTGCCCACCTAGCATTTTGAATATTGAATACGGTTCCAGTCATCTCATCTCAAAAATGACAGGATAGCAATAGAAGGATAAAGAAAAGGGTGACAGGATGATCAAAGATATTTAATGGTTTCTGTGCTAGGAAAGGAAAAAGAAAGGGTTTAGGATTTTCGTATGGAAGAGGGACAAATGAGGAAAAGGACTGTGACAGAGCCCCTGGAAAATCATCAACAGTACTGAGAAAGTGAATAAAGAATGGTTTTCACTTTATTTCATAGCAAAGGAAGCAGTCATAATAAAATGAGCAGTTAGCAAGTTTAAAACATGAAACCCAAGAAAGAATATTTTCCACAAGGATCATAATTAAAGGGTGAGACTCATTGCCCCAGGATGTGGTGGGAAGCCACAAACATGTGTGGGCTTCAAAAAGCAAGTCACTGTAGTGGTAAAAGAAACATTGACCAGTACCAGTCTGTGTTTTACACAAAGCTGCACGGTATGAACCTTCAGGGTGAGAAGCTTTACAGAGTGCTGTAGGGTGATCCCAAAGGAGGTTGTCCTTTGGTCTGATTCAAATACAGCTGTTGCAATTGTTCTCATTAATTCTGCTCTTTTACTGAATTCTTAGTCATCTCTTGCAACATGGAGATGTTAGAGATATTAGTGCAAATATGTGATTTTAGATTTATATAAACATATCTAGAGAGGGGTTTATGTACCATTTTAAGTTCAAATAGCGCAGCCTGCTCAGGCAGGCAGGCTCTAGGCTAGGATTTTCTGAGGATCTTCATGTCTGGCATCCAAGCGTCCAACTGCTACTGAAGACTAAAGGGATTGATAAATAAAACTTTCATTTTTATGGAAATAAGAAATGATACTGAATTTTCTCCCCTTAAAAAAGAAGGAAATGGTCTTTCTTGTGTAGTTAGTGATCTTCATCTTAACTGTTTCATATGTCTCATGATGGCAGGAATAGAGATTTTTCCAGACAAACACATAGACATAGGATGTATGGAATTATCACTTTCTGTTTACTGTGGTGATAAAATACCATAATTTTAGTGAATAAGCAAGGTTGCTTGAACTCTGTATCCATCTTCTGTTCATCTGATGAAGATCTATTAAAGACTTTGCCCTGAGACTGTTATGCTACAAGTGATGGGCTTCCAACTTCCACCACGGGATGGCCGATGCTTCGAATCAGATAAAAGGCCATGGTCGGGAAATGCTTTTAGAAGACTGTGACAGAAATGTTCTGACTGACTTTGGCTGACTAGACCAATGGTTGTGTAGGTGGCAGCTAAGTTGTGGGGCATGTCTGGCCCCTCAGCTCTTGCTTGCCCAGATCACTAACCTTGGTTGCTATCACTATTCCCTCCTGCTACCTACCCATGTTATTTTTCATTGGAAACCAGCATGTGGGAGTGGGGATGGGGCATAGCCTGGAGTGATCCCAGTCACTGGGAAGTGAACCAGAAGCCTGAGGAGAATTTTCTTCCAGTGCTTTCATAGTGGTTACTCAATGTCTGTTCAGGACAAAAAATGTTTGCATGGCTTCTTAAAGTGTTAAATATCCTGAAAGCTGAATGCTAGTCTAAGCTAACTTGATATTTCGGCTACTGTTGTGGGTGGGATATTGGCTTAGGCAGACAGACCTGTCTGACCTTGTGTAGACATTTTTAGTTACTCATTTATGCAAAATACCAAAACACTAAGAGATTGTCACAGGTCTGCACAGAGAATTATTATAATTATCATTGTATTAATTTTTTATTTCCTAAACTATGGATGGTCTTGTAAAGAACTCTGAAAATAAAACCCTTCATTTATTCTAATTACCCCAGAATGTGAAGTTGTACAGACGTACCAGTGAAACTCAGAATTTTCTGCCCTCAAAAATTTTCTTGCATACTAGCTGGAGCAATTCCTAAGAGCCTTGCCCAAAAAAGAAAAACCAGACTCAAGAGATACTGCATAAAAAGCTACTTCTTACTACCCGCACTAAACAGTGACTACTCTTGAAATTCATACTCTATACAGAGAAATGGTAGCTCTTCGAAACTGCTGGGAAACAAGTGAGGTTTACATACAAATCAGTGTGTCTGCGTAAGTTCCTTCAAAGTTTACCTCGATGAACATGAAATCATTATTCTGTCCAAGCAAAAAGAGTTTCCTGTGCAGGCATGTACTTACTCCAACACCTGTCTACTCCATGAAGGTTACCAGTCATGTTAACTATTTCAGCTAGGAGAGTTGTGTTGGTCTGGGGCAAGGTATTCAAGTCCCCAAGCTGAGTTTGTTTTCTCTGGGACAGTAAAATGATCTAATTTACTTTGGATCATGAGCTTTTTGAGCTCCTCTTCTGAGGAGAGGGATTGAGAGAGCAGCCAGGTTGGTGCCTAGCCACTGGCCAAGATCAACCCACCGGATCCTTGGATCAGGCAGCATATTTATGTGACTTTGCTTTGAGTGAAAATGTCCAGACTGGGTTTGTTGCACCTCAGCCATACACACCAATTCCATACCTTCAGTTAACTTAAACTGAACTGCGCTGAGCAACCCTCATATTGACGAACAATGATTCTGTTCTCAGGGAGCATGAGGATGCAGCCACGCTGTCCTACTGCATCCAGTAGAGATAGTCTGTAAATGCATTACCTAGCCCTGTTTTCCACTTGGAAATTGTTAACGGGCAGATTTCTGTAGACGCATTTGTTAATTATGCATTGAATTATTTGAACAAAGCACTTTTAGCATGTGGGTGGTTTGTCAGCTGTTTGCTATTGGCTATGCATTGTTAACAATTGTTTCCACTTCTGCCTTATGCGCCTTGTGGTGGAGGAAGAATGACACTGTTCCTGAATGGCCACCTCATAGTAGCCAGAATGTTTCTACTTGCTGAACAGACGAAAACAACTTTTAGCAAGGTACAGGCAACTAAGAAATGACTGAATAACAAAGAGAAAATAGCAACCGTGCTAGTTTGCACCTGGATTTGTTGTTTGTGTGTGAGTACAAAACAATCAGCATGGCAAAGTGCTTCCTCACACAGGTGAGTAGGTGTCAAATAGCTGTTTGGATCTAACAAACATTTTTGTCAAGTGTTACAGTGGAAGTGAATCAGGTTTTAAGAAAACAAGTTTACTGGGACCATCATATAATCTGTGATGCGAAAGTTGCCATATTCCTCAAGGAGTTTTGATTACAAGCCATGGGGGCAATCAATTAAATAATTATATTTGCTCCAAGTTCAGACAATCATCTGGAATGACTTCATTTTCTTTAAGCTTGGTCAACCCAAGTGCATACAGGCCACCTGAAAAGATCACATCTGGTAGGGTCAATGCTTTTCCTTTGCCCTTCCAATACCACACACACAACATTTTTTAAGTCTCAAAGGCCTTTGACATTGCATTACAATGGATCAGCCACCTCCAATATGCTGAGCAAAATAAGGCACACTTCCCAAGAGAGGGGAAGCAGACAGTCTGCCCTGAGGCTTCCCTATTGTTATTTCATTTAGAGAGACAGGCAATATCACAGTATCTGTGACAAGAGAGGAGAAAATTTCAAGTCCTCCCAGCTTGTCTCCTCCTTAATTCGATACTGATTGTTCAGTTGGTCCCAACTGTCCGTAATGCACTGAGATTTCTTGTGGCCACTGTGCTGGAGAAATCTCCCACCTGCTTGTGATGGGTTCTTCTTCTAGTCTGAGCAATACTCCAGCTGGAAAGTACATGAGTAATCCTAGGCAGCAAACACTGGGCTACCTCATCCAGAAGCAAGCTTCTGTTTTATTGAAGATTGCCATGGTGTGTCAGGAAGCAATACTTAAATGCTTAAACTTTTCTAATTGCCTCAGCTTAGTTTCATAAGGAAATACCGAACACAAAGATGCCTGTGAGGAACGTTCCACAGCTGAGTAAGCATTGCCTTGGGAAGGATGGACAAAAAAGGGTGTGGTGGTCAGTACGGTATCCTTGTTTGACAAGCTTGGACTGACAATTGGGGAAAACTGTGCAGATAGCAAAGAACAAGGATTGTTCCCCTGACACAGTTTGCGGGAGATAACCTCTTCTCTATGCAGTAGACACTGATCAGTAATGGTTAAGAACAGGGAATCTCTGAGAGACTGTCTAGTTCATGCACCATCTCAGTTTGGCATGCTTATTGTGCCTTACTGCTCAGCAGGACTATTAAACACTTCCAGAGTTATCATTCTTCTCCACAGTAGGTATTGAAATCCTTTACTATTCGAGATGCAGTATTATGCAAGTGCAAAGAGGCTCTGCCACCGCCTCAGGTCTTGCAATGAAAGGGGTAGAACTACAAGTAAAATTTATGTCAGCTGTCCTAGGCGCTGCACAAGTACCATCACTGCAGACTGACTGACACAGACGACACATCTAACAGGTAAGGGCAGAGAAATGGCATAACTTGCCACGTGTCACATAGGTGAGGCTTACTCAACCTTCATTATCTGATAAACTGCTCTGCCTCTGGAATAAGCTAAGGCTAATGAAATGGTGATGCTATCAGAAGGCAACTGAAAATAAAAAGTCTCAGTGTGAATTGCTGAAAGTTATTGCTAGTATCACGAAAATGACGCTCATTAAAGTACCACTCTCCAGCAAAGAGAAACAGGACAATCATAACACAGACTTACAATTTGCACAGAGAACTCACTGTACAGGAGATACAGGTATACTGGGAAGAAAAAATTGTTAGCAAGGTATCAATTTAATCAGCAATTTTTATTGCAGGACTAGAATAAATGAATGCATAACTTGTTAAAAGAGTCTGTGGGCACAATCCCATTTCATTTATATATTAAAACAATGGTCTTGCTTTATAATAGAATCTCATTCAGCGACATCCTTGAAATCATTCACATGATTAAGATGAGCAAGATTTCACTCAATATGGTCAGCTGACATCCCTGATGTGTACCACACATCGCCAATTATACTGCTATGTTATCCTTACTCAGCACTGCAATACTTGAAATGATATTTCAAAAATACTTTTTAAAAGTATATTCCATTCAAGCATCAGTATCGATCTCTGGCTACATTAAGAATTTCCAGTTAAACAGTGTGAAAAATCCCACCTTTTCAGCTATGGTTTCAGTTAAATAACTCAGCTGAAAATGACAAGAATAATGCTTATTCAATTTCCTCATTACACATATCACAATGATTGGCAGTAATTTACCTCATTCAAACAGTGATCGCCCATTGCTTTCCAACAAGATATAAATGGAAACAAATAATCTTGATAAATCTACAGCTTATACACACAATAAATAGCATGCTGCAATCAGTAAGCAAATCTGTAAGGGTACAGTTTATAGCAGCAGGCCATTTGCTTGTACTGCAATTTAGATTTCAGTTTTCTCATATCCGCTTAGCAATTTTACCCACTGTGTTTCCCAGAACACTGTGGTGATCCCATTGTTGAAGGCAATTTGGCCGTGCAGAAGCACAGTAATGTTTCTCTAATTTAACTTGCATGCAGAAGTCCACCTTACCCTTCCTTGTGCCAAAAGGAAAGCCGTGGTTGTTTCCACTGCTCACAGATGAAGACCTTCTTATGGGTCCTCTTTGATCACTAAGTGTGACCTCCTGCAGAATGTGTGATGCAGAATCCCACTTAGTTTGCAAGTCCCTGACTACGACCCTAAACTACTCCCTTCCCACCGGTATCCTGCTTTTCAACAGCAAAGCTGTTTGGTTTTAATGTATGAAAATAGGACTCCTCTTATAAATTACGCTTTCCCTTCTTCTCTAAAGAGAAAACAGACAAGAAAAAGAGAAGCTGATCAAGAAAAAATGACTCTACAGAGTGAAAGAAGGTCAGAGAAAGTGTGCTGTGGAATTACTACTGGCAAGTTCCTCCCATCCAGCTCCAGGGTAGGTTTGTGTACAAAATAAGGAAGCAGAATCTATTCCATCTACAGTTACACCATTACTGAAAGCGCTAAGTAGCTGGGGGAATTGAAAGGTTGCATACTGAATAGGGCTCAGCTGATGGTTTCAAGTCCAGGCACCCTTGAGAAAATCTGCAAGATAAGCAGGGGTTCAGGAAATTTGAGAAAGTCTAAAAAATTATCTTGGGGATTGGGCCAAGTGGGTTGCAGTACAGTCAGTTGATGGGTCGGGGGTGGAAGCATAACCCAGCCCTCTGTGCAGATACTGGACAGTGGCTTTCATAAAGCACAGGAGCCAGGAAACACCGTGCCTTGGTGTGGCAAAACCCTGCTGCTACTCCCTGCTGCTCCTTCGGGAGAGCAGTGTGCTGCTCTGGAACGATGAATGCTGATGCAGGCAGAAGGTTAAGCAATAGATCCAATTCCTTTTTGTTCTCCTAGCCGTGCAGTTGGCATGAACTGAAGTCAGTAGGACCTTGCTTATGCCTAGCAGGCGCAGTAATAGTTTACCTTCAGTTTGTTCCACTTTTCAGTGAGGGAGAATGAGGCCTAAGGGAAACCTGACCCTTCTGTACCAATCTGCCACCATTAAACCTCACATCTTTGTGCCTACATCTGCTACAACATCACATTTTATGGACTGAGACGGGTGCTGAATTTTTTTTATGAGTAGCCATTGCAGTTTAAGTGAAAACTCTTCAGAAACCTAAAAGTTCTTTGAAGCACTACACTGTTTATACTGAAAAAAAGTAAGTCACTATAAATAGTTAAGTGTCTTAAATAAAGATTAAATAAGGACTAGGCAGGAAACTGCCTTTGCTGTTAAAGCAATAAATTTTTAATTGCAAAGTATGCATTAGTAAAAAATTAGTGTTTAATGGTGATATAAAAAGAGAAATCTGAAGGTCAAGGATAAGGATCAGGTACCTGTATATGCGTGTAGAACACTGTACTATACTTGAGCAAATATTGCAAAAATATATTAATTTGAGTAAAATGATAAGTTTTGTTAAAGTATTTACTATCTTTTAAACTTGCATGACTTTATGCTCATATGGAAGAGCATCCCTTAAAAGAATATGAACTGCAAATACCTGCTGAAAAGTTTCTTGTGGCTGACATACCACTGACTAGGAAAGTACAGAACAAACAGAAAGATGCCAATTAAAAGCGATGAAAACATCTACTTTTAACTACATGGGAGAAGCCATATCTATGGAGCATGAACATAAGCAAAGAGCTTCAGTTTTTAAGTAATCAGGTATTAAACAGCATGGTTAGCCATCTGAAAATAGATGCAAATATTCCATGTGCAATGTGATGGCTTATTTTAAGGCATTCTCAACCTATTTGAAAAGAAAGGTAATTAATTACTCTCCGGTCTTTAAAAATAAATAGAAGCCAGAAAGGCACCGTGAGTTCCATTATTCTCAGCTACTCACAGAATCTGGAAAAACTGGCTTTGGAATGCAATGGGCATACTTTGGTTCTGTTTTAGCATAGTGCCTTGGTTTGTTTTGTTGACTCACACTTCCCCTGTTGAATGAGCTTATTTTATTTTATTTGTGCAACTGCACACGTTGAATTTTACACATAAGTGAGAATATTGCTGTCCATCCAGGTTCACAATGCTCAGTTTTGAATACTGGGTACTAAGCTGAAGAAGTAGCACAGTATGTTCACCATGCACCAAATGAAAGTTGATTCCTGCAATAGCAGTTGCATAAAGGTAATTCTGAAATGCAGTTTTATAATTGGATGAACTGAACTGAAAAAAACACCAAACCCAAACTGCGAGAGGAATCTTACCTGAACTGAAACCCAGCTCTTGATACAAAAAACATATACCAGACTGAAATCGTGCAGTCTCCCTGCATACAAGTGTAGCCTCCTAGCATGCACAGAAGGAGTCTCTTTCATATACCGTTGCTTCCCTTTGCACATTCAGAGCCAAGAGCATAAGAGCTATAAAAACAAAGGGCCAGAGAAAACCTCCTAGTGTTTCCCCCAGTTGCTCTCATGGTAGGATGTTCATCAGAAAGGAGGCTTCATATTTTTTTCTTGACTGTTTGAATTCCCTAGATGCAGCCCTCCAAACTGAGTCCAGGCCACCTGCAGTACGATATTGCTATGATTTTTTGGGTACTGACCAGCTTTATTCCAGTACTTTATTCTGAGTTTGCAGTGGAGCAGAGAATATGAAGTGATGCACTGAAGTGAGGGACTCAAAACCACAAGAAGTGGGCCATTAAATAAAAGAGATTTTGAGCTGCATGATCAGGACATATCTGAACACACTGGGTAACATCTTCAATTGGTAGAAGTAACCTTAAGACCACTAATCTCAGAGCTACACTGATTCTCCCCTGCTAGTGATGTAGCACAAGTTGAAAAACATCCAGTGCTGAGCTCCCACATTGCTAAATTTTTGTGCTTTGCATATTTTATAAAACAAATTGAGAAAACAATCATTAGGGGTTGCTAGCAGTTTACAAGCTGCCCTATTAGAGATCCTGAGCAACTCAGCTGGTGTGTGGCCTTGGAGCTGCTCTGCGGAGCTGCTCTGCCTCCCCACAGCATGGCCTATGCACACTGGCAGGACACAGCCAATCTGGGATAGCCTCCACAGCCTCTCCCCAGCTGTACATACACCGAATCAAGGGATCAAGTGATGCCTTCAGCCTTCCCAGTATTTACCAAGGCAGCTTTTTGAGCACCGAGGAACATCTTCCCTGAGGACAGTATAAAATCTTCTAAGTATTAAAAACAAAAGCGGGGAAAAATGAGAATATTTTTCAACAATTTTGAGCACTGATTTTCCTGGGAGGTGTGTTGAGGTATAGACTACATTCTCAAATGCTTATTCAGCTCTGATGGTCTTTCCATTAACCCTTGTCAATTTATAATGTTCATGTTCTGTGATAGGGATGTTTTTCACTGCCTATAAATTTACTTATATCCAGCACAGGCCATAATCTTGGTTGCACTAATGAGAAACAAAGCCAAGTGAATTTGACATCATCTGTTATAACAGGCTCTATTTTACTGCAATAGACTTCCTCCATTCACTCTAATATACTTTCTCTCTCATAACATTTCAAGAAGCCATAATGCTCCTTGCTCTCCTCAATTGTAGGTGTAAGATTTTGACAGAGGTTACATTTTAGAGATGCTTAATATAAAGAGAAATTAATGGCACTGGTAAAAGGATCAAGATATGTATTGATTATAGTAAGAGCTTAATCTGTCTAGTTTTGCTAGATTTACAAGATCAGGGGAGAATGACCAGAAATGCATCTATATCAAGGTACACTTGGAAATACATTGCTGGCAAATAAAACCACAATGCCTGTCAGTATTATTCACAAAGATTGTTTTGGTTGCCTAGTATAGTGGTTTAATACCAACATAACTCCATTTCAAAAAAGATAAAGGTGCTGGGCTTACCACTCCACTGAGGAGCACATTCTCTACTGAGGATTCCCTGCTGAAGTCCTAGCATGGTGCCACAGCAGCCCAGCTGAGGGCAGAATCAGGTCCCACATGTGTTTTGACCACCAGAGCCACAGTCCACCCCCTGCCCACACAACTCATTGACTGACATTTCCAGGGATTTCAACTAGTGCTCAAACCTGGCTAACAGAAATCAAGATACAGTCTTTTCCATAAACTTGTAATTTGTCTACCGCACAAATGAAGTGAGCACATCCCTTATCATTGATCTCTTTCTATAATTTGAGCAATGAATGTGTTGAAGCGCTGCTGTAGACAAGGTGGGAAGAATACTCCTGTGAATTAGGAGTAAAACAAATAAGAAAAGACTGAAAAAAAAGATGTTTTCGTGCTGAAACAGACCAAATCACAGCATGGAACTTTATTTCAGAATCTGACAGCAAAGCACTAATTTGCTTCTTTGAATGATGCAGATTCAATCAATAAATCCCCAGCTAGCAAAGCAAATCCTTCAGGAGAGACCAGAAAATCAGAGTTCACTCTTCTTTCCATGGAACATTTGAAACATTTAACCTTTTTCTGCTGGACCTTATTTCTAAGGTATTGAATCCATCTCTAAGCCATGTTTTATTTTCACTATATTCCTTAAAAATTACTTAAAAAATTCATTTAGCAAATAAAAATATAATCCAGCTTCAGTGAACCAGTGAACTATTTCTGCACAGCAGAGATTCTACCAGATACTTCAAGGTATGTATCTTGCTCACTAAGGTCAGCTTGATGCCAGTGCCAGCAAGAGATGCCCAGAGCCTTAAAAAGAATCACAAATCAGGTCATTCTCTGTTGATTCTGTGATATTTTAAAGTCTACCTCAGTTCCTGGAGTGTCAAGACTCCAAGATGAATACAAGAAGACAACTTTTTGGAACTAGGAACCCTTCTGAATGCAAAGCTTTCACTCTGGTTAGAATGTTTACTTGTTAGAGAAAAGATTCAAAATGAAGAGCACCAAGCCTTGCACCAGGATGACCCTTTCTGGTTCAGATGTTAAGAGAAGATTCCACTGCAGCATTAAACCTCCTACTCTCCTCTTCTGCCCAAAAGAAAGAATAAGGGATTGGGTGGGGGAGCAAGGGAGAGGATTACAGCTTCTGCAAAGGAACATCAAGGGAAGATGAACTGTCATCATACCTCTGTTCAAACAGAAAGAAATGAATTTATGTCATACACCTGAAAAGTTAGAAATTAAGGAATATGTATCAGTTTTAAAAGAAACATGTTTTTTAAGATTGCATTACCTTCACCAAAACATACACAAAATATGAAATACTAATTTTCCAAAGAAAAATATTTTAAAGACTTCCTATTCTATTGGTCACAGGAGTTACAGGAGGCCTCCTGGTGAGAATTTACACTTCTGGAAATGACTCCCTTCTCCCAGGTCACGCTGTCCCGAGTCCAGTTTGTATAGCTGGTTGTGTTAACACCCTGTGTCCCAAAGACTGCTCTTGCTGGTTGCCGCTGCAGAATTTTGTGTAAATAAGACATTTGTAAGTAATCAGTACAAATTGTTCCTGCATAAATGGTCGGGTAGGACAGTATTTTATGTGCAGTTAAGATATTTTAGGGGAATTTTTTTATGTAGTTAAGGTATATAAGTAGCGATGAATTAAACAAATGCTGGTGGTGCCTGGATTATAAGAAGTGAGCAGAGCAGAGGTTCAAGGGCTCACCCCATACAGCTGAAAATGCTGCTGCAAGTGCCCTTACAGTGGAGACTCCTGTCACCAGCAGAAAAACACCAACTATTTTGCTGAGGAGATTTGATCCTCCACTATGGTAGAATCCTCACAATTTTTTTTCTTTATCAATCACTCTCCCTGAGTGTCTATGCAACAGCAGGATGGAAAAACAAATGTCTGTGCAAGAAAAGAATGGAAAAAGGATATAAGACTCATAAAAAATTCCCATTGAATTTCACTCTGCTGTAAGAAAGGCAAATTCTGTCTGGAGACACATAACAGAACAACAGACTGCAAGAGAAATGAAAGGCTCCTTCTGCTTCTCCCAACACAGGAAGACTCAGGTGAGGGCATAAAACTAAATCAGTTCTTCATGTCCACAACAGGCAGGACAGGAAACAATGAACATAGGCCACAAAAAGGAAGATTCAGGTTAGAAACAAGGAAAAATTCTCTTTCAAGAAAAGATCCTGGATGGTGGAGTAGTCCATTAGAAATGTTACTAAATAATCTGCAACAAACATGGGCTTCCTGATCATTTGAGTGCCTTTACCTTTACAACTTGTGAAAACCTCTGTTCGGTTCTATCCCTAATGAATTCCATGACGTGAAAAAGGAAAGAGAAAGTTGAAACATATGACCATTAAGTTCACTGTAACTGAAATACGCTGTTATAGGGGTTTTAATACCTTGAGACACCATCTAAGTAAATAGGCATTTGCACTCCTAGACACATTAGCAGATGAATAACCAACCTCATAAATGTGTAATGAATGAATAACTTGTTCCAGTCCCTGGAGGTAACACACAGACTTGATACCATAATTTTCTCTTTTAAAAGTGTCCGTTTCAAGGACAAGCCTGTGAATTTCCTGTGATATAAATTGGTACCATCATGATGTGCTTATCTTTACATGGGTCTATTTGCAGCACGAAGCCCCCTTTTGTTTAAATTGAGACAGCTGCCAAATATCATGTCCCTTGTACAACACCCAGACACTTGTCAGCAGCAGTGGTGGCTCCTGCAGCCTGACTACACTGAGGGGGCTGTAAGAAATGCCTTACAGTGGGTATGGCATCAGAACCTGTCCTCTTGCCTCCAGCTCACATGAACAGCCAGCAAGGGGACATACAGAGTACCACCAGAGAGCTGTGGGTGAAGGCTGACTCCCTTAGCTCCTTTCCCAGTGAGGGCAGGAGTAGGGAAAACAAAGCTGCTGAGGGGAGAATAATTTGTCATCGGAGAAGACGACAGACAGGTACATTGTTCCCTGTTCCCAGGAAGGCTACAGCAAAAGTGGAGGTGAAATCATACCTTTAAACATACCCTTTAACCAAGCCAGCCTGCTTGCCCGTGACACAGGCTTTGCTGTCATTAATGAAGACAGAGGAACACAAGCCTCTGTATGGGACACTCCGTGAAGGTGAAAATCCAGAGAAGGTCTGTGAAGTATACACTGGTGCCTGTGGAGGCATGGACTTACTGAAAGCACTGACTGCACAACCTGAGCCTTAGAAAACATCTCACACCACTGTAAGCTCTCTCCCCTTGAAAGCCAGTCCCTCCTGAGCTCTTCCCTACCCATCAGTTCACTGTAAGAAAATTCAGCACCATCTCTGGCAACACATTCCCATCCACCTGCACCATGGATTTCACTGTGTCCAGTATCTCCCTCCTTCAGACTTCTCTAGGCTCATGTGAACCCACGTGAACACCATTTAAATTCCTTCCCAGAGATAAGCATCAGCCTTTCCCACACTGTTTGGAGGAATATAGCAAGCAGCTTACCTTTTTAAACACAGATTCAGCTGCTGAATTCTTCTTGAATAATTATAACCAAAATTATATATTTGAGTTGCAGAAAGCCATGTGAGAAAAATCAAGTGAATCTTGTGAGAGTCCAAAAATTCTGAGTGGCTCTCAAGAAGTTATTTTTATTAGCAAGTGCGCATACAACCTCCCACTCATTAAAATAAAAAAAATATAAATCCCTGAAGAGTCATAAATAAACTATGTATTAAGGTTCAACACATGTAACTGTCAGGTTTCAGGAAAAATGACAGCATTCAATACAGAAAAAGATAACTACATCTTCAGCAACTATAATCAGAAATTAATTAGTTCTGATATAACTTCAGAAACATTTTAATAACAGCCATTCTAATTCATGACTTAAATGCTTTTGCTGATGAGAAACACTACACCTAAGATAGCACAATATAAAATAGCACCTATCAGCTGCTGTGTTTTCTGTGTTGGTGTCCACCCACTTTACTGAGGAAAATTACCAATGAACCTCAGAGAGAAGGAAGATGCTGTGTGTGGGTATTGGTGCAGAGCCTGACGGCATCAGAGCCCAATGCTCTCATGGCGCGTGAGAGATTGAACATTCAGAAGCAGAAATTGTGTTGGGGAAGGAAGGGTTGTTGCCTTGGTTTTTTGAGCTCAGTTTTTTACCTCCTGATGCTTTTGTATTTTTCTCTAAGTCAAAGGAAATAAGTTTTCTGATGCAGGATATTTTGGGGGGGAAAAAAAAAATCTGTGTTATTTTGTCTATTCCTTCACTGACCTACGTCACTCACTATTCCTTGTTTTTCAGAGATCAGCATCAACATTAGACTCCAGTTCAGTATGGTTACATTCCTATCAATCACACTTTCCTCCTTAGGAGAAAAATACGTTTCTCAAGGATAACTGCTACCTACGTTGGTTCTTGTTATTACAGGCAGATGACAAAACACAGCAGCTGAGGCTGTATGGTGTAATCTGACTGACCTACATTTCACAAGTATCAACCTCTACAAGCTTAAAACACATTATTTCCTACTTTCAACTCATTTCAGCATTTAAACTAAAGTTTACAAAAAGTCTCCCTACAAATGAGGAAGATTTCATTTAACAGTCTCTGCAATTAGACAGAGGCATGACTTTCTGTGTTTATTTATAAAGTATGCTGTATGTTTGAGTCATATGTCACCTAACAACTGCACCAAATCCCATTTTTTACTCTTACACCTCATCCTAAAATGACTAAAACAAACATGCAATTTTCTTCTGAGTGGATCATATTGAAAGAGTTGAAGGTACTAAGGTTTAGTATTTTACAGCTCCGAGGGAATTAAATGGAATTGAATCACATGGAATTGAAATACATTTTTTCTGATCCGTGTTTTAATAAAAGATTATTGTACCATCTTTGAACTGTAGAAGTGTATTCAGAAATATTCAGTGAAATCTCGACCAGAACGAAATTCCATTCATCTTACATTACAGCATATTCGGGCCAAATAAATAATTATTATAGAACACTTACTTAATTTAGAAGATAGATAGATAGTTAAATAGATAAATAGATATATATGTACATGTATGTATATGTACAAGACAACATAATAATAAGCTCTAAGCTATTCTAAGTAGATTCTTCTCAGTACAATGATTTTTATTAAGAACATGATAGAAAGGCAACAGTAAACTAGCTAAAGGGACACTGGTCAATCAGTGTTTCTATTTATTGATCTACCTTTAAAATATTCTGCTGTTAAGAATTGTTAAAGCATCTCCTTCCTCTATGAAGAGGACAGTCAAGTGGAGGGAGACAAAACCACTTTGGAGACTGGTGTTGATATTACAATAATTATTCTTAGGAACAGAGGGTTTTAGGTATTTCCATTGTGCTTACCAGTTTCCAAGTGCCCTGGAAAACATGAAAACAGTGGTGACAGAGAGTACATGCCTGGGCTGCAAACCAAGACAAAGCTGGCTTATCTGACTTGAAGCCTAAGAGGTCCGATGGCAGCTTGTCCGCAGGAGCACAGAGTGGGCCGTGGCGAAGGTGGCACTGTAGGTCTGCTGGCTGCCTGCCCTGGATTACCAACCTGCAGCCATAACCCACAGCAGAGACTGGTACTTGCCATGCTCTTGACAGGCAGAACTACACATTTGCATTTAAATTATCTCAGAGCCACTGCAAATGCTAAAAGTTAGAGAAACCAAGGCCAATAGTGTACATCTCTTACACTCTTCTGCAATGACTCTCATAATTGCTTCACTGCTGTTCTCCACTGCTGTTCATATTTTCTTTAAAATGCTGTACATTTATAGCTTCTTAAGACAGATTATTTTCTTGAACTCCTCTATAGCACACATTGATCTTCTTTCTTCTGCATGCAAGTAATAATTATGCAGCTTTCCAATAACCTTAATTAAAAAAGAAAAGCCCCAAATCATACTCCACAGTGCTTATATCTTTATTCTAACCTGTGTCTGCAGTTATTTTCAGTGAAAACATTTACTACTGTCGTGAAGAGTTGCAGTTCTGTATCTGAATCATCTTGATCTGTAAAATAGTTCTGTATATCCCTGATAATAAATTTTAAAGTTTCTAACTTCTCAAAACTATTTATTACTTCTCAGACTCTGAGAGCCCAAAGTATTATTCCAGAGCACCTTCTGTGGGCATGTATCATGATGAGAAAGCAAAATCAGAAGACGCCATTACTACCCTGATAATTATATTTACCAGGCAAGGCTGAGGAGAAGTGCATTCCCTGGAGAGACAGAATTACGTGCTAAAATCACTCAAAGGGATCACCTATCACTAGATCTAAATAGCTGCTGAGAACTCATTTTATCAGCATTAACTGATCACAGCAAAAGACTTGGTTAAAATGATCCTTCTGGTCACAGCTCCATACACCAGTGTAATTCAGACAGACTCTCATTAGCCCATTAACTCACACGCTGGAAGAAAAAGCTCGTGATCTTGGTTCAACTCTCTTTTCAGTCACTGCTTGTCACTGTTAAAGGCATTATTTAAATACCTCTCCTTTTGCACATCTAGAATCCAACTTCTGGAGTATTTTTGTTAATGAAAGCCTCAGGCCCACATGACATTAAAATAACCGTGCTCATGTCTCTTTAAGAACTTAGAAAGAAAATAAAGTATAAAATAGAAACTCTGGTGTGCTTCTGCGTGCCACTCCAGGTGTTGCTTTATCCACTCCTCTTGTTTGGAGTGTGAGGCTGACAGAGATCCAACACGCAGCAATTGTGTTTTTCACTGTCCCCATCCATGAACACGTCGGGTGCATGAACAAAGCTGCAAACACCTTGGGATGCTCTCTCCTCTTAGCTCTCGTCTTTTTGAAGGCACCGTCGGCTGGGGTCCCTCATGCTACGCTTGTGCATCCTTGCACTACACAGACCAAGCTCCACCATTCATTAAGCCTTGTTTTTCACCCTGCCTTATGACAGTATTCATTCTGCCTGCCCTACCATCACGGGCTGATTTGCAACCTGACTGCTCAGCTGTCAGCTCCACTGCAGGTTGCGTTTTATTTTAATAAAACTGTGGGAGTGAGACAACTTCTCTGTACAAGCATGGTGGAGGCCTGGAGCTTGCCTGACTCAATCCATTAAGGATTTATATATTAGCTGGTCTTCAATATCTATTTAAATAGGAAGTGTTAGTGATCTGACACAATGCTCAGAATAAATTTAATCGACTTTTGTTATTTCTTCCTTTTTGGGGTCAGAAGAACTGAGTGGTGTTAATGCTCTGCTGCTAGAAAGGCTCCTCTACCCATTAGTGACTGCAGAAGAGAGTACAAATCTACCAAACATACCAACACACAGGACTATGCCCCAGCCTGCTGAGCATACTCACACTTCATATTAAAACCTAAACACTGTGAAGTATTTAATTCAAAAAGGTGAAGTTTAATGAGGGGCAGGAGGTTAACTCAGCTAATCTTGATGGACTAATTATTTTTTTCTCAAATTTCCAAAAAATTAATATAAAACACCCAAATGCTGTAAAATAGCTTGCACATCCTCAAAAAATAAGGCACCCGGATTTGCCACTCCTAGAACTACACTAAACTCACACCACTTGCACTTCTCAAAAGGAAAATGTGAGCTCATGGGTTAAAAAAAGATGAGGCTCGCTTAAATGGGAATTGAGGAACGCAGAATCTTTGCAAAATTTAATTCATAAAGTAAAATAAAGTAAAAGAAGTATAACTAAATATATAGAAGACAACTAGAATTAGATTCCCAGGGCAGCAACATTACTGGTTCTGACAAGGTGAATTTATCCAAGCTTTCACAAACAGGATGTCAGATTTACCTCTGAACATGCTTGTATTTTTCTGTTCCATCTTTTCAATCTGATGACATTTCACAGACTGCTGTGCCATTAGCAAATAGGTTGCTACTTCTAAAAAAGGGCTTTGTCAAGCTCAGAATTTAACAGAAATACAGTTCTGATTCTGACACTTGCGTTTCAATTCACTATCAATCATCAGGTTAATTATTGCTCAGGAGGTAAATGTAAACCAAGGTGCAAAATAACCTGGAACAACTTCTGGACTCTCTAATGCCTTTTTTTGCCTCACTGATGCAATCAACAGAAGAATAAGAAAAAGGCTGAAATTCTCTCTGTTGTAGAAAATAACTTTGTTCAATAAAAACTTCTTTGCAGGCCTTGTTTAACTCCATAAATGACATTTTTGTCTGATTGATGTTTTCTGTTGACTTGTATAAAGCTGCAAATCATTGCCTGTCTTCTCCTTGTACCAGGATGTATATACAGGGTGTGTATATATATATAGATATTTTATGAATTTTATCTACCTGGAAGAATAGCTGTTTTTTAAAAGGTAAGGAGTAAGATATAGGTCTGATTCTGTAGCCCTGACCTCGTGTTGCATTGTCTTCGACTTAATATAGATAAAAATTCCAAGAAATGACATACAGCCATTAATTGTTTTCAAGAAAGATTTTTGCCTTTTTAACACCATTTCAGAAATTATACGTAGACCGATGACAACAGTGTTTGCTCAACTTAAAATTATTTTAATTTGCTTAAACTTCTACAACAAATAAAACCAAGAAAATAACTGAAACGAGCGTGTTTCAAACCTCACTAGGGAGGAGTTGATTTACTGTCAAGAACTGCTTTCTGTGTCCTGCACTGCCCCTTGCTGGAGTACCTTACAAATATGACAGTGTAAACTCTAATAGCAATACTAATTAAAATGTTTTATTAGCATCTGTACTCTGAAATAATTTTAAGATATAATGATTGTACAGTTTGTAGTGTTGCTTAATCAACAGTTCATTGTTACACATGTGGACTTCTTTTCTGTAAAACTATTGACCATTCCCACCTGCAAACACTAATTTTGATCCATACAGAGCTGATGAACATCGTTAGCTTTTTGGGTTTTTTTTCTCATAAACAATGACTACTGAAAATAGAAAATAGTAAAATAAAACACATAGAAATATTGCTGCTGTACTGCTAATGAAAAGTGGTGAGGAAACCAAGTCAAGCAGATGCTTTCCTAAAAAACATAACATGTCTAAAGTGTACAGTAAATGTGAACATGACCTAGATATAAAAATGAGAATAAGAAAAAAACCCCCAATATCTCTTACCTGTGAAACTCCCTTAGCATTTCCCGTCAACCATCAAAAAAAAAAATCTGAAAATCCGGTGTCTCTTCCCTTTGTGTGTGTTGCTCATCATAGATCTACTCATTCATTCTCACAATTCCAAGCTTGACAAACTAAATACACTTGAGTACCCATGTCTGCAACTGCATTTCCCAGCTTTGTTGTTCTGGTCATTGTTTGATTTTTTTTTTAAGTTTTCCATCATGGATAATATTCAACTTCAAAACAATAACGTGTTTTCACAAAACTGTAAAGGTCATTTGTACAACTGTGTATGTAGAAAAACTGGATTACATGTTAGAAGCTCAATGAACGCTTTCCTGCATTAAAGTAAATCCTACCACAACACAACTTCTTACAAAATGATTTGTAATATTCCTCATCTACTCATAATTTATTCAATTGTGCTCATATTTTTCATTGGGCCCTAACTGCATATATTAGGTTTGAAGAAAGCTCTTCTATGGTGCCAGATTTATGTAAGCCTGATGCAAGTTACTCTATCCTTGCCTTTCAATGGGAACAATCCTTTGCTGGTGAATGAAGCCAAGGACTGACCTTCCTTGAGCTCTCTCTCTGGAACTACACATTCTTATTTGTCAACGAATAGTAAAGCACTCTGCTCTACACTTGGTCTTTGCACTGGACTGAGTGACATCACTCCCCTGAAAGATGGGGGCAGTCTAAGGGTCAAAACAACTGGACTACATTTGAAATATTGCCTTTAATTTTAAAATGCACAGCAATAAAAAAAAAAAAAAGAGCCAAAAGCAGCTAGTTACTAAAAGCCTTTAAGAACTTGCAGAGAAAGCCTGAGGGAAGAATCTAACCCTGGCCATACTGACAGCAGAGTACCTTCTGACTTTCTCAAAGCTTTGATTTCACCCTCAGACTTATAAAAAAACCTGGGAATTTGGCCCAAAATATAAAGGGGCCAAGTGGCGAGAACAGGAATTAAACTGTATGTCTTGAATAATTCTCCATGCTGACAGATCTATGGGTGGTAAGAACATTATGGGAACAGAAATTATTAAAAAATATAAGGCAATATTGGAAAAGAGCATTACCAAGCACCTGCATGTCTTTGAGAACTTAGAAAGAAAATAAAGTATAAAATATTAACTTTGGCCTGTTTCTGTGTGCCATTCTAGGTGTTGATTTAGTCACTTCTCTCTTTTGGGGTGCGAGGCTGACAGAGGTCCAACTTGCAGCAGTTCTGTTTTCCTACTGTTTCCCCATTCAGGAACACATTGGGATACATGAACAAAGCTGAAAACAGCTTAGGGTGCTCTCTTCTCTTAGCTCACACACTTCCTGCTACTCGAGGGAAGCTCAGTGTGGCTATTTAAAATGTCAGCTCGCTGCCACAGCTGATTACACATCTCCTCTAGAATGGAGCATCATCAAAGAAAAAAAATGTGTGTGTTTTTCAGAGTGGAGAGCTCTATGTGAAAGCTAAATTTAAGCCTGCCAAACACACCAAGCCCCTTTCCAGGAAGCCTGCAGAAGAGCAGTACTGTGAATAAGAATCTGGATGCTACCACAGACGTAGCATGACAAAAAGGATGACAGTAAGTCTCAAGGGTAAGACGGTGTCGCTGTGCTTCATCTGTATAAAATGAGGTGGCCCAACTCCCAGTTTACTCCTAAGACTTGATTGAGGGGGACAGAAAAATAATATATTACTACTGTATTTGGCACCAGTGTCCCTGTGGCTGGAACACTGTGCCTATTTCAAGCATCCAAATTTCAAGACGGATGCTGAGAAATTGGACAAGGTTCATAACAGAGCCTAGGGAATGATTAAAGAATTAGAAGATATGCCTTCTAGTGAAAGACTCCAGATGGTTAATCTGCTTAGCTCATCAAAGAGAAGGTTAAGGGTTGGGTCTTAATCATAGTCTCACATCTTATATGAGAAGCAGAAGTTTTACAGTAAAAGAGTTTATCTTCTGCCTAATTATCAGAGGTCTAGTGGTTGAAAGCTGAATATAAATACATTCAGATTCAGAAAAGACAGAAGGCAGGTTTGTTTAGTAGTTTATTTAATTTTAACCAGGAATGGTGATTAACTACTGGGGGGGAAAAAAAAAGCGTGCTGCATTTTACCAGTAATGTCAAATCAGGTTGATGCTTTTCTAAAAAACTATATTGCAGTTCAAGTACAGATAACTGGATACAGGTTGTGCTTTTTACTGAAAGATTTAAATAACACGGAAGGAACTTACAGAAACAATGTCATCAACATATTGTACTAAAGAGAATTGCCATAATTTCTGAGTATAAGTGCTTTAACTCAAAACTAGTTCTGCCTAAATCTGAATTGACAAAGATGCCTACAGAACACTGAATCACTAAATGGACGTAACTAGCAGCAGCTTGTAGGTAAACATGTGAATTTAGCCAACCTCAAGACACATGCACAATATCCGCTGTATTCTGAGAGACTGTTTTGCCGCAATGCTCCCCAAATCATTCCCAGTTATTGATTTGCAATGTCCAAGTGGATGAATGTGACTCTGATAAGGATGATGATAAGGATAAATGCTTCAAAGTTGAATGATTGTCCATAGCTGTGTGACAGATAAGCTTCTGAACATGTCTGACATTCCTGGGAAAATACAACATAAAAATTGAACAGATATTGCTCCGATCCTAAACTAAAACTCCTTTGTATATGCCTTCACCTTCACCAATTGCCTGCAAGCCTAAATTTCACAAATAAAAAAGTATATTTTTTACACCATATTAGCCAGTGGACAACTTTTTGGTAGACCAAAGAAAACATTACAGTGACCTGACAGGCCTTAATACTAACCTGGAGGTATGCCAAAATCTGCCTATTTCTTATTCAGATTGACTTTTATTATCTGCTTATCAGAACCTCAAAGTATTGACTGCAGAACTGTCCGTTCCTTTTGTGTGTCAAGCTTGGAAAAATGGTTGTCAGTCAGTAGTCAGATTCATACTCTTGCCTTGACACACAAAAACGGGATTGCATTAGAGACAGCCTAGCACTTTCTTCATTCACTGAGTGATTTGGCTTCACAATTTGTTGCCCTGGGAAAAAAATTTAAAAATACATTACAAATACGTTATCTCTCATTTTAGCATGCATATGTTCTTGAATGCTTACAGTATTTTCATCATTCTCTTACAGTTAAAGGTGAGAGCAAGGTTCTTTTGTCCTGTTGGCGAGGATCACAGGATTACGCAGCAGAAAAGTGCCCTGAGTAGCAGGACAATAACACCACAACCCAGCACTGCTTACAGCTGATGCCCCACTTGAGTCTCCAGAGATTTTTCCAAAAGGAAAGGGAAGGGACACGCTGCTCCAGGGCTCAGAAGAGGTTCATGGTGCAGGTCCCTGCCCCAGGCAAGCTTGCAGAGATGGCCGTGACGGCATGCAGTATAGACCAGCTCAGCACTAGCCCATGCAATGCTTGTTGTCCAAAGCATTCAGGCAGATCTAAACAAGCTGCACACCGAAAACATGTCCATGTTCTGAAGGACAGTCCTTTTTTTTTTATTTTCAGCATATTGTGTTTCTTTCTATGCTCTTGCTGTCTATCAATTTTACCTTTTTAGAAAAGTTTAGGACTAAATCCCTTTGTTTTTCCACATACTAATAGGATAGTCTTATCAAGAGAGACATTAAAGCAGCCAGAACTTTCTGAGCAATCTGCATCAATCCAGGTTAGGAAAAAATATACAGGTTACTACAGAGCTTAAGAAATGAAACACTGATCCTAGGCAGTAGCACTAAGAGCTTTACAGGTTTAATGTTTTACAGCTGTGGAGGTGTATGTTTGTATATTTCTAAACTGCTTAAATCAGTGGGATGCAATACTGTAAGCCTTGAGGATCAAGCTTATTTTCAAAGGTTCAGGGGACAATAACAAATGCTGACACAGATTCTCTGTATTATCCTGAGCTATATTTTTGAAAGTGTAAGGTGAATTCAGAATATTTTTACATTAGATAGACTCTCAAAGACTTTTTTCTTCCAGATAGGCTTGGGACAAATGCTAACATTTTCCTGTTTTGCCATATTGTGCTATTTTTTCCCATCAATTATTGTGGGCACAACACAGCTCCCCAGCATCCTGGCAAGGTGAAAAAGGCAGCTTACCAAACTTTTCTGATGTTTTGTTCACAGAGGGATGCATACTGTGCAAAGGGTGAAGTTGCAAGGTCTGTCTAAGCAGATTTTACCAAGTTATTTTTGTGCCATTGCAGTGACCTGAGCTGGTTTGCTGTAGATGGCACTCAAGTTGGCACAAGGTGGGTGGTGTGAGCAAGAAATTAGGCTTTGAGGGGCAAGAATCAAAGTTCTGCCTCTGGGCATTAACAAACCAGATCAAGTCATACCCTGAAACTCAGCCTAGAGGAGGGTTTTTCTGCTGTTTAAGGGAACAGAGTAATGGAGGAATCCTCCTGAGCAGTTTAAGGAATGCTAGAGCCAAAGCAAGGGACTACTGTCAGCTCAGAGGTGCAATGTGGCAGAGCCATAGCATAAGAATGTGTTCTGGCAGATAGTTAAAGAGAAATAAGCATTTCATTGCAAGTTTTGTTTTAGAGGTTTCTAGTTAGCCCTACCTAGCAATAGCAACCAGAAAATCCTGTTAAGGAACAGCAGCAGTAATGCACACAGAGGCATCCTTCTGTAGAAGGAAAATGTGAGGTCAGTATGAACTGGGGCCTAGGGATGAAAATGTGTGACTGGATGGCACTGCATACATTGCTACACAGCAAAGAGACATGCTCATCCGAGTTGCATAAGAAGCAACAACAACATAGGTCTTACATTCTTTCCCCTCCAAGTTACACCAATATGCAAATTTAACATCAAGTTGTCGATTTTTAATCATTTGTAGTGGACATATTACAGCTAGTACCCTCAAAGTGATGCTTTGAAAACCATGATTGCTAGATAATAGTCAATAAAAAGCCCACATACAAATTTTTGTGCCAAGAGGGGCAAGCTCGGCATATGTATGCCAGCAGACCATATTACTTGTTAAAACCAAGGTCTCATGAATAGCATGCTCACAGGAAACCTCATTACAGAAAGTACACTAGCTATCACCTAGCAAAAAATGTATCTGAAAACACACTGTGAAGAAGCTGAATATTTATATACTGCATATAAATCTAATGGGGAAAACTGTCAAATGTTCCAAACTTCAGTAATACATGTGTTAGCCGAGTTAATTGCAAGTCTTACCTATAACCTTTTCTGAATATTTCCTCTTCTTGCAATAATCTGTTATTTCCTTGCTTGTTAATGGAACAATAGGTAGAAATTTCCCAAGTGACAGCCTGCTCTGCAGGCTGGCTTATAAACACAGAGGAGTACATTATAGCCTTCCTCTGTTAAAGCTGTCGTTCTGGGGATACAATTTGCAGTCTTCCTAACCTACTTGAAATAACCTCAAATATTTTGTTTTCCTATTAGAAAGGCAGAAAAACAACACATCAGTTTGTTGATTTTTTTTTCTTTGAAGGAATTCTTGGATACTACAAAGACCTGTTTCAATTTTTCTAAAACTTCAATAATATAAAAAAGGGACTCTTGGAGATACTGTGCTGTAAGAGCTGTAACTGAAGGGAGTACAATGATGTAGAGGGAAAATACACTGGTGGAGAGTAAAAATTATTTCATTGAGAGACTTTCTCTTTAAGGTTTCCATTCATCCCTACACAGGAATAAAAAGTAGAAAAGATTGTAAAGGAGGAGTATACAGTAATATATATGAAGGCTAGACAGCTGCAGTCCTTTTTTTTTAATTAAATTGAGTAGAGTATAAGTATGCACATATATTAGCTTTCAGTATATTAGTGTTTGTTTTCCCTACTTTTTCGGCACAGAAGTTCATTTTAAAAATAAGAAACATGACAGGATGTTTTTCTGTAATTTAAAAGGTGATAAGTCCTTCTCAGAAATCTTACTCTATTTGGGTCTTTAAGTCACAGTAGAAGGTTTTTTAGCTCCTCATTACATGATTCAACAGAGGTATAAGGAGATCTCTCCTTCACAAGAGGAGAGGGAACACGACACAGGAATATTCTACAAGCTCAGAGCAGCATTATAATCCTAGTGGAGTAGGCAGATCAAGTTTCTTGGTTGGAAGTCAGTCCTGGCCCCAGCTGTCTTATGTTTAAGGTGAAACTTGTAAAACAAATTAAAACTGAAGCATTCCCATCTAAACTATAAATCTCGTGATTTATCATTAGACCTAAAACTACCAATGTATAGATCTCCAGTGGCCAGGAATGATGGAAAACCTACATTACCTGTTGTGCATATTTGTTTGCTATTTAAACCTTTCCTGTTTCCCTTCCTACCCCTAACCCTAACCCTTTCACTTTCTTAGCTTACAATATTAATATTCCTCCAATGAAGCTTGTCTATGTGAATTAAATTGTACTTGAGTTCTGAAGGATTCAGATGCTCTATTATTTTATCCTATTTTTTTCCTCCAGATTACCTATTTTTTCCTGAGGAAAGAAGGCTTCAGCAAGAAGGTGTTGCCACTAGCTCTCAGCTGCAAGAGCAGCACTTGGAGCATCCAATTTAGATAAGGGTACGTTCTATTTGGAAAATTTTAGAGAATGCTAGGATAAGAAGGTTATCTGCTGACCAGCTGAATGACAGTCAAGAAAATGTAAGCATCCTTCACAAAGGATGGTTGTATCACAGAGAGTACATTAACAAAATGAATAAGAACCTCTTACTCAGAATCATTTACAAAGTTATTGTACCAGATAAGAAACAGCTAGAGTTCAGGAGTCTATCTCTTATAAAACATGATTAGATTCCTTAATCTTAGGAGGATCCTTAATCTTAATTTTAGGATGAATATTTACTCTTGAGCTCTTGAATGTATCTGAAGATTTACATACATTTGTTCCAATAATTTAAGATTTGACAAAATACTGATGCAGCTTGTGAGCCTTCCCTCATGGAGGCACAGCTGAACTGGCAAAGCAGCCTTCTACCAGTAGAGCTGACAGTCAGTACTTCAAGTCACATAAAAGAAATAATGGAATAATTTCTTTTTCTCCTAGAATCACTGCTGCATACCAGGGCTCCTGCTCCTGGGGAAATTGTCAACCAGAGGCCTCCTCCTTTGCTCCTTGTGTTCTTGCTGGGTGGCCCCAGTAAAACCCTGACACAGATATGAGGTCTCAGCACAAGGGGAAATGTCTTAAACATCTCCATGAGCAGAGACACCAGGACAATGTGATCTCTGGGCCTGAGATCACTGGACTGACTCCCTAAGGAAGTGTGAGTTCCCATGGGATCTCCTCCCAGGGTGCAAGCGCCAGAGGGACTGCACTCATCGAGGGCTATCTCTGCTGCTTGGTAGATTATCAGGAATCTATCAAGTCTCCCATTTACAAAACAAGGATAAAAGAAAAAGGTAACTGTAAATGACCAAAAGGATGAAAAAGTAACTGGCTACACCAAAACCAGAGAGCAAATAAACTGAACTCAGTGACACTCCCACTGCCCTCCCCAAGGAAGGATGTAGTATTACTTGCAAATTCCTACTGCTAAGATTATCCTTTCTTAGTTCTTTGATTATGATGATTGTTGGAATGTACATATATCATAAAAACCCGCCAAACCCAGTATACAATATGTAATTTACAGAAAAAAGTAAGTTGAAGAAATTCCTTCACTAAAAGTTATGTTCTTAGCTCTTATTCCAAACTGGGCCACTTTACCCGATAATATGATTTATTCTTAGCTCCTCTTTGAGAAAGAAATATGTGTCCAACTATGCTCCAGAAATAGTGCATTTCTTCTAGACTTCTATGGCCAAAAATGATCAGTAGCTTGGTAGTTTTATGCAGTAAGGTCTACGCAATAAGAAAAGTGCAAGCTTGCTTTGTAAACCAGAGGCTTACTTGGAGCCTCCCTCACCTGTGTTACCACTTCTGAAGAGCTCAATTCCTTGCAAGCAGAGGAGCTTCTCCTTTCTTCTCTGAATACTATTTGCTTTTCTTCTGTGTTTTATAGCATTGGGGTTTTCTGCCTCCCGATGACTGATTTTGCTGTAACACTTCACAGAGTGTGAATACACATCTGTGGGCATAGGAAGTGCTAACACTGCAGTATCTGCATTTTAGCAAATGTTACCTTCAATAAGCATGCTTCATTGGAGACAGCAAGAGTGTGTTTGTGTGAAACTAATCTTCTGGAAAAAAGAAATTGAGCCATCTTGATAAGATAATTTCCACCTAATATTTGAGATCTGCAATGAAGATTTCTATAGTCGAGCTAATACCCTGCACTTTCTTTAGAGTCAATGAAGAGAAATGAAATTTTGGACGATATGATTTATGTGATCATTTTTAAACATGTAATTTAGAATGGCCCCATGTACATCCTACAAGTGCTTAATACTTTCTATGAACTAAAAAGGTCCTCACTGAGAGGCTTGGCTATGTCAACATTTACACTGTAAAGATTTATTTTGGCATTATGAATCCCACCTTCTCTAAAGCAGAACAAAAAAGAGGGAAAAAAATAAAGAAAAAAGTAACTCATGAAGCAAATCTGATTGTCAGAACTGTGTCTTGAAGAGCAGGGGAGTTGTTAAATTCCTTGCAGTTCTTTAGCTGTGCTGCACAACTTCATAATTTGAATCTTCCTTCCATCTACAACTGGATGCTGTTGATTTAATTTCACACAGATACTAATTCATTAACAAATCAATTTAATCAGCTAAGCACAATCAATGCAACTCCAACTACAAATTTGATTTGTTGATTGTACTAGTCTCTTGTAATCAGTTTTGTAAAAGAAAAAAGTTTACAGGTTAATTGATTTTTATCCTACTGGCTTGTTAAACTTCCATAAAATGCTAAAAAGAACATTGAGACCTTCTGCTCCCAAAAAGAAACACAACCTGTAGCTCTGCAAGGATAGATATAAAGCAACTGAACCTTTTGCCATTTTGCCATGCTTCTGACTTAGAGCAGTCACCTGCAGAAGATCAGTAAGTTAAAGCACTCTGAAATGATGATGACATTCTCCCACCAACCAGTAGGAACTCTCAGAGGATAGGTGAAATGTGATACAGGAGTATTTGTCTCAAAAAGAGAGGAAAAACACCTGTCTGAAAGACCTAGCACAGAAATTCATCTTGCGTTTCAACTGGCAAATACATTTGAAAATTCAGAGATTATAGCAGAGCACTGGAGCCCTTCCTTCTTCCAAACCAGAAAATGATACTGGGAAATTATTTATCCTAGAGTTTCATGCTCTCAATTTCCACTACTCCAAATTCCAGGAGTTGTTTTCCTTCCAGGACAACAACTCATGAGCAGGGGAAGATCTTAAAGGGACAACAGACAACAGTGCAAGAAGTCTTCTGTCTATGATTGCCAGATTAAGGCCATCTAGTTTTATGTGTCATGAAGTACAGAAATAAGAAAAGCCTTCAAAACCAACAAACCACCAAACTTCATTCCTTAAAAAATGGAGAGAAAATTGAGCCTTCCAGAGGAGCAAGAACTGCTACCAAAGGATACTGAGAATAAGGGAGACGAGATCTTACATTTCCAGGATTGTTCCACCTATGTTTGTGGTCCCTCAGCATCAAGATATTCAAGGTGAGAGATGTAAAAATGCACTTGTGGGCAGTGGTTGTAGTACCAGTTTATTGATACACAGTGTATCCATTCCGTGTGTTTTAGTGCACAGTTATCAATGGTGGTTTGTCAGCTGTGCATGAAGAACTTTAAAATGCATTAAGGCTGTCATATGATCCAAACTGGGTGTTCAGCTGCAATTTGAACAGTATTTTCTCTGCACTGGGGATAGATATCTGTGAAATTGGTTATTTTATGTAGTGGGTTGACCCTGGCTGGATGCCAGGGACCCAGCAAAAGCCATTCTATCACTCCCCTCTACAAGTGGACAGTGGAGAGAAAATAAAATGAAGGGTTCATGAGCTGAATAAGGGCAGGGAAGGATCACTCACCAAATACTGTCATAAGCAAAACAGGCTTGAATTTGGGATAGTAACTGAATTTATTATTATCAAAATCAGAGCAGGACAGCAAGAAGTAAAATACATCTTAAAGACACCTTCTGCCACTCCTCCCTCCCAGCTCTATCTCCTCCTTCCCTGCAGTGGCACAGGAAGACAGGGAATGGGAGTTATGGTCAGTTCATCACACATTGTTTCTCCTGCTGCTTGGGGACAGGAGTCCTTCCCTTGCTCCAGTGTGGGGTCCCTCCTATGGGAAACAGTTCTCCATCAAGTTCTCCAAAGTGAGTCCATCCCACGGGCAACTGTTCACAAACTGCTCCAATGCTGGTCACTTTTTCATGAAGTGCAATCCTTCAGGTACAGCCTGCTCCAGGGTGGGACCCCCACAGTGTCACAAGTCCTACCAGGGAACCTGCAGCATCATGGGTTCTGTTCATGGGTCTGCACGTCCCTGCCAGGAGCCTCCCATGGGGTCACAGCCTCCTCTCAGGCAGCCACCTGCTCTGGCATGGGATCCTCCACTGGCTGCAGGTGGATCTCTGCATCCTCGTGGATCTCCATGGGCTGCAGGAGCACAGCTGCTTCACCATGGTCTTCACCATGGATTTCAGCGTACTCTTGGCTCTGGTGCCTGAAGCACCTCCTCCTCCTGCTCCTTCTTCTCCACTGACTTTGGTGTCTGCAGGGCTGTTCCTCCCACACGTTCTCACCCCGCTCTTCTCTGGCTGCAATTACTTCTGAACAGTAACTTTGTTTTCCTTCTTAAATCTGTCACCACAGAGGTATTACTACCATTTCTAATTGGCCCAACCTTGACCAGCAGCATGTCCAGCTTTGGGGCTACCAGGGACTGGCTCTGTCAGACACGGAGGAAGCTTCTGGCAGCTTTTCACAGAAGCCACCCCTGTAGCCCCTTCACTACCAAAACCTGGCCATACAAACCCAATACACCATATCACTGCCAAAAGGTAGCAGATGTTTTCATATACCTCATCAACAAGAACAGTCATTTTATCCTCCGAAACAAGGTTCTAATACTGATAGAACCACTCCAATACCTAACTAAGCATCAACTAGAGGAATTAAATCACAAAGCGGCCAACAATAAAGCTTTTGCCAGTGTGCTAGCTCCATAGCTATAAACAGTAAGCCAGAACTGGAGGGAAATAGTAATTTTTCCAATTTTCTTTCTCGTGAGTAAGGACATCAAAAGTAATGCAGAGTAGAAAGATAACCTCACACAGTGGAAGTGATATATAAATATGACATCACCTGAAGATCCAGCAACACTTCATAGGCTCAAATACTACTTCCAGCAAAGCAAGGTGCAAGTGGAAATATTTCTCTTGTGCTTTACTGGTGCTATGTCTGATCTGCACGTGCGTAGCGGACCAAGGCTCAGCTCTGAATATTTGTGATATATGATCAGCATGCAAGGTATTTATACACATAATTGATGGTTGTACCTGTTAAAGCAGTTTGATCAGAGGGGCAGAATGTATCAGTATGAATTTCCTGAAATGACCAGCACTGGGCCTTAATAGGGTGGGGAACACATTGTGTTGACATTAGGGAGTTTTATATCAATATAATGTTAGAGTTTTCCAAGAAAAAGATATTTTGATCCAAAAAGAAAATAAATTTCCCCCCTCCAAAAAAAAAAAAGTCCTTGTGCTCAACTTAAGGAGCGACAGTAGGAAAAACCACCAGATCTTAGTGATTAGCTTTGTCTTTATTTTCTTGCTCCTAGATTTTCTACACTCACACAGGCCTGTCCCAGGTCTTTTAAAGGATATAAAATACAACTGTGGTTACTTAATTTCTGAAGGGAATGCAAGAGAAAAGAGAGAACAAGGAAATGAAAGGCTAAATCACTAGCTGGATTAAAGCAAGCTGTGGTCCCTGTGTTGTCCCAAGCACAGACACAGATCTTCAGTATTTCAGAAAGAAGGAAATTACTTCTGACCTTGCACACGAGATAGTCTGGCTATCTGGTCATTACAAAAAGAAGCTTATGATCCTCTCTGATCTGAACTGATGTGGAAACTTGGCCTGCCTTGAATTAAGTTGAACATGGAAATTCAACAAGGGAGATTCACTTCTGTCCTTTCTACAGTTTATTTTAAATCTAATTTATAAAGCAGTGCCCTTAATCTACTTGTAAACTAGCTTTAAACTGTCAGAGTTGTGCAGCTATCGAGGAAAATTGTACACATTATAAACAACTGCCTAACTGAGTATTTACTCTAGAGATTTAGCTGCATCCAAAAAAGGTATTTCATCTTCACAGGCAAGTATTTTCAATTTTTATAATTTCATAAATGATTTTTAAAGAGAATTTAAATCTTCAACTACTGCTCCTCAGCAGCCACTGAGAGAAAGAAATGGAAAGTAGCACTCTGTCCTTCAGTGCCTCAGCAGTGCCCTTGTTTTTTATTTTTACAGCGGTAGCTAATATCTCACTTGCTGGTTCCTCCTTTGTGTCATACACCTGTCTGTCTTTTGTCACTTCTGTGACAGCCATTCTGTTATTTAAACATATCTTTCCCTTGCATCTAATATAATCACAAGCCTATCTGCAAAGGTGGAGCTGCGTCTTCTCACTTGTACTTGACCAAAACTCCTGTGAATTTCAGTGAGAGGATGGAATCCTGTTTGCTAAATTTCCAAGTGTAAATGCCCCCAGCAAAAAGGAGAAACATGCAAATTTCAGTGGGAACATCCTTACCAAGATCTGCCTTGGGCTGCAGACAGAGATATCTCCTCTCCCAGCCTGCAAAGAGGGCTGGCGAGTGCATGGAGACGTGACTTTTTTTCACTGCTGAGTTAGCTTGAGTTTAATATTTGTGCTGTTGATAGCTCAGGTCTCATTCATGAAAAAAATACCCACCAACAAACCCATAACTCTCATTCAAGAATAGTTATGCTTTCAACAGGAGTTATCTTACCCAACAGTAGAAATCAGCTCAGCTACTCTGCATTGCTATGGTGTTAATTTACAGGGTGGCTTTCCTCATTCAAGCCACATTAACTTGAGGGGCATTAGCTTGAGTGTATGCAATTTAAACTAAATCTTTAGTAAGGATAGGTTCTATGAAGTAGCTTTTAGCATAACCTTATAACCTTTCTGCCAGTAGTTCCTCATCAGGAATTCATTTTAAAAGAAGAGCTTTGTCCCTACTCCTAATGGAGTGTTGTGCTGAGAAAAGCAACCAACCATTTGCCAGGTATTTTAGCATGCCACTAAACTTGCTGCTCCCTCCTAGATCAGAACAGAGTCACAACAGAGTAATTTCTATTTCACTTGTTCTATGTGCTTTGACCTCCAGGTTTAGTCATTTTTACCAGGAGGACCCATTATGATGAGTGCTTTTTGCTAGCCACTGTAAATCCTTGGCAGCCAGTCCCCTCAGCCTGACTGGAGCAATCAATCTGCCAGAAAATCACAACAGTATCATGTGCTATGAATATTTTATAGTTTACTTACTCTAATTGCCCAAGCACTAAGGTCATGCTGGTCACACCTGTTAGGATATTTTGTCCTCTATGAGGCTGAAAGGCAGGTCAAACCTCAGAATATTCTCACCATTTGGTTAAAGGAATATGACTAGGACTAAGAAACAGATGAATTGATGAGCTTCTCCAGACCATAGAACTATCAAAGCACTTTCATGACATCTGACCTCTTTCCACCCTGCCCACACATCTGTCAGGTGCTTTGCAGACATACTCTGGGTCTGGAGCCACACAGTGACCATTTCATTGGTTTGTGCAGTGGGTTCTCTGGTACATGCTGAAGTGGAAGGCTGATAATTAACCTCTGCTTCAATGTGGGATGCTTTTAGGTTCAAAGTCAAACTCCTCTCGGGAGAAATGCTAACCATAATAAAAATTTACTTTAGCAGCTTCTTTTAGGATTGTTGCATCACAGGACCTGATTTGAATGCCAGGCAACTCCAATACACTTACTGAAAAGGTAAATGTGAAGGTTGTCCTGCACTGGATTTTCCTGCGTTCAGGTTATCTGAAGAAATACCTGCTCTATATCACAGTTCCAGATTCAACATGTTCTATGCAGCTGGCAAAGCTATGTTCTTCCCCCTTTCTGGTGAGGTTGAGATAGGTGCCAAATGTATGTGGAGCATGGATATATCATAAAGAGTAGCAAGAAAGCTTAAAAGAATCATACTACAGTCGGGATTCCCCCTGAATGCAAGCAGAAGCAGTGTATTAGGCACATTAGGGACAAGAGCAATGCTCAGCGAAGAGACAAAAAATGGTCTTGTCTACCAAAACAGGGAAATTAACTTGATTCTGGTCCTCTTTTCCTAAGACAGGCTATATAGAACTGGAAAAATGTAAATGGCTTTGTTTCAGCACTGCGTCTGGGCTTACTGTTTAAAGACAAGAACACCTTCACAGGTACACTTGAGCTATACCACAGTTCCAGCAAGAAGCATATGATGTCTGCAGCATGTAGTGCTGTGGTAATGCAGCAGGTGCTTAGAGATGCAAACAAACCCATTTTTCCATGCAGGCCACTCTGGTATTCCACAGGCCATGATAAGAGCTGCTGGGTGGAGGCCAGCTTTGGATGTATAGCAGTGCTCTAAGCACTAAAAGCAGTTGGGAGTCCTGTAATGAACCTTTGGAATTTGGCATTGTGGTAAAATAAGATGATGGCCCACAGATTCAGAACAGACATGATATTCCTGCCAGAAACAGGAAACAATGACTGTGGTAGATTCGTGTTCAAGAACAGGCAGTTCTCAGCTGTCATGCATATTGAAAATTGGCAGGAACCACTAAAAAAGAACGTTTGCTAATCACTTCTGTCCAGGTCTAACCATATTTAGCACAGAAAGCAGTCTACCAGATTCATTAGCATATTACATCATATGCTATCTGTCTCTCTGCACCTCAGTTTCTGTTGGGATTCATCATTAGAAATTAGAAAAAGCAGAACAGAATAAAGAAGCCATCACAATTCAATAAATCCCGTGAAACTATCACCAGAGAAGTAGCCTAAAGCACAAATGCCATGTATTAGGTCTATTACACATGGTGGTTTATGCTTTTCATGGATTTCCTGTAAAGATTTTGACTGGGCAAATTCATGATGAAAATAAAGCTGCATATAATGTTTCTCATTTTTTGCTGATTCTTCTGCTGGTGAATGACTTTTGATGTGTAATCCAGTAATACACCAAGGCTATTTCTTAAATATGTTGGTTACAGTCAGCTGCTTTTCTAGAATAAAGATGTCATCAGAAAGTTCTCTACCTGATTCCCCTATGACAAGGGCTCCTGTATGCACACAGAAAGTTAAAATATGATCCTTTTCTGAAATAAATTCATTACCATGCTTTAGCAGCTGTTGAAGTGATTTGAAAAGTTTAGTGCAAACCTGAACTGGCACTCATGTATACCCAGAAAGATCTGTAGACACACTAAGGTTATGTGTCTATCACATGTTTCCAACTGTACTGAAATAGATTTAAGATTGTTTGAGCATATTTGCCTTAAAGTGATGTGAAAGCCCTTGGCCACATCCAGAATGTAGGTCATATGCTTTTTCTAGGAAAATCTTCTATATTTTTCTTTTCAGGTGGAAAAATGCCTTTGTATCACAGGATAAAGCATTGTAAGCTTTTTTTCCTTTCAGCAACGGGAAGCCCAGTGATAGTTTTGTTTCAGTGGAGGAAGCTCCATAAGCCTCACACGACTGCATGCATAATACTCTGCTGAGATAAGACCGAGGAGGAGCCGTTATCAGTCAAAATCTGTGAGAAAAACTGCTACTGATAAGAAGTGCTCATGTGACTTCATTGCCCTGGAACTTCCAGGTCAATCTCTTGACCTGGAAATACTGGACCTGGATAAGCTGCCCCTTCTCCAGACATACATGAGAAAAGAACACCATTTCAGGGCCTTGACTATCCAAACAAACTAGGAGGCTATCTCTGCAGAGAGAGCAAGGCACGCCACCCAGCACAAGCCTGCATGAAGTCACTCTTCTGCTATTTTTCTAGTTTTTGTTAGTACTAATACCTGAAAAATGCCAGGCAATTGTCATTTCCAGTTAAATCTTTTCAGCAGCAGTAATACAAACATTTTATAGCACAGCGGATCTTACTGAGAGTCTCTGTCCCAAAAAAAACTTACGTCAAAACGTTCTGCTATGTGCACCATCAGCTGAAGAGTCACAGCAGTGTCACCATCATGGATACTGCCTACGTTCTTGCAAATCAAGTCAGAACTTCTTCAGCTTAAGCAGCTTGTCTTAGAGCTAGCAAATTAAACAAATATGTTGAAGATGCTACTTTAGTGACAGTGTCTATACTTACTAGATGAGCTACAAATATGAGACAGCACTGGTGCAAGATTTTCAAGTGTGGCCAGTGGGGACATCTGCTTACAAGCAACACAAATCACAACACATTTTTATTTGTTTTATTACTATACTAAGCTTCTACATTACAATACTCAGCTTCTACACATGGGACATATCTGATAACAAAGAAGTTTTGCTTTTGAGATGTGCTTCATGTTTGCTAAAATACTCCATCATCCTGTTGTTCTTCCATAAACAAACCCACATCTTATTGCTTCAAACCAAGTTTCTTACTTTTAAGTCAATCTTACAGTAAGCAACCATTCTATTCTTCCTCTGATTTTGCTCTGAATGGGCAAACAAGCCTGAGTGTCAAAAGACCACTGCTGTGCTTATGGCAAATGGATAGATGTACAGACAATGATTGAGATCTCTCCTCTGATTCAATAGAGTAAATAAAGTAGATTAAGGGAGGAGTGGACTAAAACTTTTGCATATTTGGTACACAGGACTTGATTTGCTCTAAATGACAGTAAATTACATGTGGTTTCTGAGAGTTAGTGCTGTACATCAAACAAAACATGACATGGTAGTTATCATTCAGATTAGACAGTGTCTGCTGTGGGCACTGGGCATGTGGAAGGGATGCGGGATATTATGCTGAGGGACATGAAGAATACAAAGGCTGAACAAACCTCAGGTTTCCAGTGCTGTTGTTTCTTCCAGTGGCTCTGAATATTGGGGATTATTCAGTGGTATGGAAAGCTAGATGCCCAAGGACAGCTACTCTCTCACCTATGATTAAAAAAAACCACATAGTACTTTCTGCTTCTGACAGCTGATTTTAGACTGAAGGCTATATATTGTCCCCTTGATGAAGTATGCCCTTGAGTAAGATTTGAAACTTGATTTTGTGTTTGTTTAAGTGGAAGCAGTGGACCACAAGCACATCTGTCCTTTCCTTCAGCAAAGGAACAGCAAAACCTTCATTAATCAAATACAATAAATGTTAAACACAGACTCTATTAACTCAGAGCAAATAGGCTACATGATTACATTCAACTTGGAGGTCAAGACCAAGGGGATTTGTCAGAGTCCACTTCATAACAGGCTACCCTTCTGCCCTGCCACACCCTTTTCCCTCTCCAAATAAAGCACAGAAAGAAATGGACACTGACTAAAGAAGAACCAGGACATGAAGTCCATGAGTAATTAATCTTGATTTTGGTGAACTACCTTCTGTCTAGAGGCTTGAGGGAGTAGCAGAATTCACCCTCATATGAATAAATAATTTATTCTGCACGTGTGTTATGCACCCACACATTTACAGAAAAAGAAACACAAGAACATAGTAAAAACAACTGTAAGTTTTCCAAAACATGATTACTTACAGAAATTCCTTTAATACATTTGCAAGCAAACTCGTATGAAATGATATGCATATTCACAAATGCAATGAGTACATTTCTCACATTTAATTAGCATGGCAGAATTTCTGCACCGATAATTTATCTGTGAAAATTATGTTGAAGATTTTGCAGATGATATGAAGACATTACAGTAAAAAACACCCAGCAAAAAATATGAACTAATTACATAATGAACCTTGAAAAATCAAGTTCTCACTTGGTACGTCACTGGTGGTATATCAGATATCTACATCAGTGGCACCCAAAAGCAGTAATCTGTTCTATAAACATTGGTGATTATACTTAATAACTAGGTCTTAATTTTGCTGAACTGACTCTCTGGGATTAGGTGTCTGCAGACGCCTCCAGTGCTTGGAATGATTCATTTACGTCAAACCAGGACAGGTAGCTCCCCACAGCACAGTATTTGTTTTTTAGAAGTGTGCCTCAAACAATCTATACAATCTTCCTTGCTCTTCCTTAGCCTATAGGCATCTTTTAATGTCAATATATGCCTATATATGTCTATATGTCACTTATCCCAGCATATGTGGGAGTAAATTATTTTCTAGTACTCAGGTGGAAACTGGGGGACTCTCTGCCCACATGAACATGCTGCACACCTGAGGTCACAAGGGCTGACCCTACCTTAGCTAGCTGTGCACACCAGCAAAAGCAGCTCTGTGGAACAAAACACTTGTAACTGGAGATCCCACATCTGCAATTTTCCCAGTTTTCAGCTTTCCACTTCAGAGCAGCCCTGGTCTGATTCCACTGGCTGAATACTTGTTTTCAGCTGGAATGTACTATGAAAACCTCTGAAGAAAATGTTATAGCTTTGTTTGCTCCCAAAGGAAAGCATCTCACATGTTCTGAGACAGCTCTGCACTGCAAACCAAAGCACAGTGTGTAGGGAGAGTTGGGAGACTAGCATTGAAAAGTGCCCTCCTAATTTGAACTGAAAAGTTAATGTAGACATATCCCAACTCATCAAACCACGCTTATGCTACAGGGTGAAATTCTCGTTCCTCCATCTCACCTTTCAGGAAAGCTGAGGAGTTACAGTGCCAGGGAAATTTAAATGCAATCCCTAAACTTCAGCAAATGGAAATATATGTGAATGTGGCTTTAATGTGAAGCTGCCTCTCCTGCAAAACCTTGGGCAGAAAGCTAAGGGCTTTTGCTCAGTGGTCTTCCACAGAACCAGGAACCTACGCTAATCCAAGATGATGTGAGACAAGGTTTCCAAAAATGTGTTTTCTGCAAAACAGTTTACTTGCGATACACGCTCGGTGGTAAAGATGATTTTTTTCTATTAGTCATGACTTATCTGCTGGTCAAGGTCAAATAAATTTAGAACAGATCTCTGCATATGCTTCTGCCTCTTTACACTAATTGCAAGCCAGTTTACACCAGGGCAAAACCTGGAGGGCCTGCTGGAAGCCTCAGCAGATACTTGGGCCTGTCAAGTAGATATGTTTCACAGGTGCAGTTAGCTTGCAGCCAGTGTGAAAAATATTCAGTGCTCTCTGTGATTGTGTGTGTTTTAATTTGATTTAACAGTCTTTTAAATCTAGGAATAATTTCTAAAATTATATACTCACACAACTGTTCACAAATACAATAATAAGACCTCCATGGGACAACAAGGAAAACTATGAAAGAAATAAATGAAAAATTTGAAGTCCCTTCATGGAATTAGCACTGAAAGAGGTAAAGCTGTTTGTGACCAATTTAATGGGCTTAAGCTGTACTGAGTAGAGCTTTGGAATGAGACTCTATGTGAATTTAAGGTGTTTTAAGTTACATAAACTGATCATCGTAAATACTTCATAGAGTATGGGGATGGGAAGGACTCAGTGATCTCATTCACCTTATATCAGTGTTCCCAAATATAATGTGCTTATTGTTCAATAAATTGTCTTCAAAGAAAACGTGTGTGCAAAAATAAACTATCTTTACACATTGGAATGAATTCACATTGATAGAGGGAAGCAACATCATACCACACCACCATCACAGAGCTCCAGTTCTGGCTTAATTCTGATCCTCCAGGAAGATATAGGAAATAGGTTTAAGAGCAAAATAACTGGGAATGAGTATGCCTCCATAAGGAGCATGTTATGCTTTCCAGGACTGTAAAAATTTCTCCCTATCCAGATCTTGTTCTGTAAGTGACAAACACTTGTCTTTCCGTCCCTTCTAGAAAGTATAACCACTGTCATATCATCATTTTGCGTCACAGGTGCGAGTGATTTTTGTCTTTTAAATTATCTTAATAAACAGTACAATTAATTTAAATCAACAGAAATTGTTCCTAATCTGCACTTGGTGCTGTTGCGGTGCTGTTGTGCCTGTTTTCAGCCTAGAAAGAAGAGTTTTTCTTCAAGTTTGTTTGTATTTTGTTGGTCAGATGAAAGATGCTTACTTTCCTCTATCTCATTTTGCCTCCCTTGTACTTGTAAAGGACATTTCTCCATCTCTGTAACTGCTCCAGCCTTTAGCTGCTTCCTGAGCATTCACATGGTTATTGATTTCTGTCTATAGCTGCTTGCCAGTATTACACATAAAAACATACCAATAAAAGAGAACCATAAGACACTTAACAGAAAACCTGCATCGGAAATAAATTAGGCAAAATTCAGAGGGCCATCCAAGGAATTTCAACATACTCATATATATTTTTACTTCTTGCTTCTTCACTGTCTGCAATACTCCCTTACAAAATTCTTCATTCAGAGCCTAGAAAAATCCTATGTGTGGTTCTCAAGGAGATTTACTTACTGCATGCCTGAAGTTTGGGAAGGCAGTGTCACAACAGTATGTTGTCTTTGAATGTTTTATCTCTTCCTGATACTGATAAGAAATAGATTTGCATAAAATTTGATGCACAGCAGTCATGAACTGAAGGACATAAGCTTGTAACAGATGCTTGTGACATAGTGCTATCAGATTTTGACATCAAAAAGAAAAAGTCTAAATTAAGGTTAAAAAGACCATGTTCCATCACATTTTCCCAGTAATTTTGGAAGAAAGTATTGCTTGTGACACTATTTCAAGAACTGAGAAGACTAATGATATCTGATCTTAAGTTTATTTCTCTCTTTGGATGTCTTCTTTCTTTGAATGTGTTTTCTTTCACATGGGTTATTGCTGTATTAGTCAAGCTCTTTTTGATTACAGTTGTCTGTGATAGCTTCTACCGAGATGAAATTCAACTTTTAAAATGTGCTTTACTATTTTGAAGTGTTGTCTTTCTACTTTTCCTCTTTCTACTTTCTCAGTAAAATTAGGAGCCCTTTGGAAATGCTAAAACCTCCTTTAGGCATGCCTGTTATGCTCTTTAAAACAGCTTTAATTCGTATTTTAGAAAAGTACAGGGAAGAAACCAAAAATGGAGTGCCGTGAGTGTGACCTCACCACTGTTTAAAGTTCTTAAGCCATCAATACGATCCGTAGCGTAGCTCATCCTTGAAGCATTTTTGGCATTGCTCATTCTATTTAATAAAGCAGAGGGATATGCACAGGAGTTAATGTTATGCTGTGCAGCCAACATTTGTAGAAAAATTAGAGAATCTGTCAAGCCTTGATTTATTGTCCGGTGTCACAGATTGACATAACCCAGGTCTCTAAACAGAGTCTACAGCAAGACATAAGCATCTATTTCAGAAATATAGCAATAACTCTCTAAAATCTAGCCTCGTCTCTTATTTCATCCCTTTAAAGTCCAAAAGAGAATGCCAAACAGGAAAAAGAAAACCAAGATGAGAGTGTGTTATCTAGCTAGGATTCTTTATCTCAATGCAATTTCCCCATGGACTCTCTCAGTCTTCAACCTGAGTGCTTGTGTTATTTTCAAAAATTATTATCTTTTAATGAAAAAGAGCCAAAGCACTACAGTCATGCAATGGGAAATCCCACTGTGCAGGTGTTTATAAACAAAAAGACCATTTTGGCACTGAAGGCTTTATGACTGTTCGCATTGTTCTAATCCACTGAACACTTAAACTTTATTATGCAGCTGGCTTTATAGAGCTTCTGACTCATCACAGCTCTTCTTACTTCTTGGCAACCATTTAAAGAGCAAAGTTTGACCCTTAACCACATGTGGGAAAACAAGGACCTGCAGAGTGAGTGTCTGAGAATTCTGTGTTACCAGAAGTTCAGAGACACAATCCATGAGGGCTCAGCACCGAGAAGCAGCAGGCACTGTTAGAGCTGCCTACAAAGCGAAGCCCAGGGGCACCGTCTAGGGCTGGTGGGTAGCTGCAGGAACAGAAGACAACAGAGAAGGAACCAAAGATGGGAAGATGAACTAAAAAAAAAAAGATGTGGTCAGGAAAAGGGCTGAAGACAATGCAGAGCAGAAGCAGCTGTGAAGCTATGTGGCTGATCTGAGGAAAAGTGGAAAAGTAAATGATGGAAAAGCAGATGCAACATGGTCAATGCTGAGATGAACCAAAGTCTGGTGGAGGTAAGCACAGTCCATCTCAAAGGATGCAAGGATCTTGGCAATAACTGGACTATACTGAAAAGATGTATCAGATTGCTGAACCTAAAGTAATTCTGGCAAAGAATGAGGGAAAGAATGCAAAAAGACTTGTGATGTATCAAATCTATTCTATCTGTAGATCCAGCAGACCTGAGAAGTATTGAGCTATGCCACCATGACCTCCAAAGCAGCTATCATGACAAGAAAGAATGGAATGGAGGCCTTTGAACTCCTCAATTTTTCAGAAAAACCTGTCTATCTGATCAAAAGTACCAAGAACTACCCCACTGCAGTCAAGGAAAATCTCAATCCTGAGCTCAAAATGAGCCATTCTGCCCCATTATCAGCATCTTCTTTCCAGAATATAGAAAAGGATTTTAAAAGGATGAACAGTTCTGCCTCCTATTATAAGAAAGTAGTCTAAACTATTTGTTTCCTGAAATGCTGTTTCCTGCTTATCATTTCCACCGTGGTAGTGCCCCAGAGTGTTACCTTACTGTAATAAAGACTGGAAAATCATATGCTACTGATTCTTACAAGAGAGAAGAACACACCTGAAGTAAGTGTGACAAGGTCACCAAAACAATGTGCCAGGAACTGGAGATTTAACAGCAGTATATTCAAAATTTTGTAAGACAGCAAAGCTCTTCATTCTCCAAGTTAAACTTAGTGTTGAATTCAAATCCATTTTACATCCACAGTTTCAGAAGCCCTAGCAAGGTTTTATCTGCTACTTATAATTTGATTTACATAGCAAACACGTGCTAAAGATTACTGAAAAGGTTTCTCGCATTGATAACCTTAGTGAAAATAATATCTAGGGAGCAAACCAGAATTTTACAATGCAGACTCACATGGATGATAGAATTTCTTTTAATGTACTTAACCAGAGTAAAGCTTGGCAGTACTCCCCTGCCAGAATAAAACTTTATCTCATGCAAGCTGCCCACGTTGCTGAATAGATGGAAATGTTTCATACTAGTTAAATAATATATGCAGCTTCATGCAGTGCAATAAAGTGACTATCATCAGAATTTCATATTGACAATGGAGAAAAAAAGAAGTAATGGGCCTCATTTATTCCTCGTATGGTTTTATTATCTACTGTAAGGTTATACCTTAAAGTATAGTTTTGGAGGCATGAGTATGTCAGCTTTAGTCTGACTTCTCCTTTTCAGACTATCTGAGCTTTGATTTGATAACCCATTGTAATTTCATGTACTCAAAAGGACTGCCTTACAGGTCCTGAGGTCTAAGTGGTAAAGTAACATCAAGAACTATCCAGTCAGAGGGATTTTTGTATTTGGCTTCAAGTTCACATAACAGTGTTAGCACTATGCTCTCTATTAGATCAGGCAGTTCAGCTTAAGTTTATACACATACAACCTTCACAAAAGTTGAGTGGGGAGACTCACAACTGACAGAGGCTCTGGATAAAGTGCTCTGTGAAAAAAAATGCACCCTGCTACCTTATTAAGCAAAGTGCCATGCACAGAATAACAAAACGGTAACAATATAAGCCTTAGTGTACTAAGTGCATACAAAAATGAAACTAGATATTTCAGCTGGTACCTGACAGACTATCAGCCATTCATGTCTTCCCAAGAAATGCTAAAAGATCTCTGAAAGGAGGAATTTCCTACATGAGAAGTTTGTCTTCCTTTCTTATTGAGTGGTGTTTTGGTTTGATTCTTAGCTTATTTTATTTTATTGCCACAAGCCTCTCCAGCTTCATAGAGTGTCTGTTATCCTAGGCAAGAATTCAGACAAAAGGAGCATGCCAAGATTAATGTCTGTAAGGATCATGAATACTGGCAAAATGTTCATCTCAGAATTTCCCCATTTTCATCATGGGAAAAATGGAAGATTATCTTGAATTATTGCATGTGGCGAAGATAAAATTAGGGATCTCTGCTTCCAAGCAAGCAGTGAAGGAAGAACAATCACAACATCTTGCATGCACGTGGCTGGTGTCTAGCTGGCTCTTAAAGCATAGGATGTACTGCAGCCAGGATTTGCAAACACATTGGCAAAAAATCCCCTTCTGATTTTTCCACAAAACAGAGACAATACAAAGTAGCATCACAAGCTCTTCTACAGTGTGTTATGTTAATTCCTGAATACCCCTCAATCCTTCTCTCTAAACACTTGCCATCTGTACTAACTCCATCTCAGTGGCAGATATGTGGGATATTCCAGGAGAGCGCACAGTGCCGAAATAAGGTTTCTTTGGAAAACAGCTGTGCTACACCGCTCCCTCTTTGTGTCTGATCACACCTGTAAATGCACTCAAGTGGAGAAGGATGTCTTAGTTCAAGGTTTAGCTCCTCTGATGCAATCTTTGGTATAGATGTCCCTGCAGTTTCATGGTTTATTTTATCTTGCATCAATATGTAAGCCAGCAGCCATAAAAAGATACATAGCAATGGAACCAGTAACATAAAACTCGTTGTCATTTGGCTGCATGAGACTAAATAAAGCATGATCGGACGGTTATGAAAGAATCACAGTCAGAGACAGCAAAGCTGGGTGTCATCAACTGAAACACATCTGAATAATTTTTGAATGGTTTTACATTGTAGCAGGTGAGGAGCTATTACACAGATTTATTGGTTCACTTTTACTCCTGATATAACTCAGTTAAAACAAATGGAACAAAAGGGATAGATTTAGTATATTATGTACTAAACTTTTTTACAGCTTTGCTGAGTGAATAAATAATGATAGATAGGCTTTGTTGTCTACTCTGGCACTTATTTTTTTCTGCATTGTACATTTGTATTCATAGCAAATACACTGAATGTGTTTTAAGAGAAAGCAATCATAGAGTTGTACACTAAATTTACCATCCAGTGTGAAAATTAAAACAACAACAAACATATCCCAAAGGATATAAACGTTTAGTCATGATCTTATAAGCAAAAGAAACAAATTGACCAATGTTTCTAAACAGAGAATCTGATCTCCTGCAGTGTTCCCACAGACTTATTCTGTGGGATTAAAGTGCTGAAGCTTAAGATATAACATTCTTGGACATCCACCCTTTTAGCAATTACTGTCTTTGCAGCAAGGACAGCAGAGACAGCGTGCAAAAAAAAGCAATGGCTTTCTGGACACTAGAGTTCACAAGTTCAGTGAATTAGTTCAAACTACACTCAGCCTGTTGGATTTAGCTGCAGTGTTTAACCAGTCCTCAGCAGGATGCTGAGGAGAACAGCATTCCCTTCTTCCTCTCCACCACATACCTGCCGGTCTCTCATGGCTCGGCCTATGGACATGTGGAAGCAGCAATGTCCTTATTGCTGTAGCTTAATCCAGCACAGACCATCCCTCTGAAGCCTAAGCTCTATGCAAACTTCCCCAGAGAAAGAATAAAGGGTCTTACAACACATTTATATTGTACATACAGCTCAATTTTAATGGTCTCCAACATAATAAAAGTTTGAGCATCCAAATTTAAAAGGTTCATGGAGCTTAGACAAGGTGTGAGACACTCTGAAGCATCCCTTGGGCAATAACATTTTGCAGAGATTAGATAAGGAATCTTAATACTGCTCTGCTCTCTTTATCAAGGAATAAATCTTGCTCCCAAGAAAGTAGTGGCAAAGTTTTCTTTTACCACAGGCCACTTGGATCTTGCACCAATCCAACACTCCACATGTTAGAAGAAACTGTATATATTTTGATTTAAACCTAAATTCTTATACCCAAAGAAAATAATCTGGCCTACTGCTTTCCTCCACCATAGAGAAGCCCACTCCTTGTGGCTCCACGAAGAGTGAGGGACACAGTGAAAAAGTGCCTTTCACTTCTGCAAGAAGTGTATGGACATAGCTGTGGTATGTTCATTGATGTAGCTTACCATAGGGTGCCCTGTAGTATTGCACAATTATATGACTTTTATTGCACAGGGCAGACAAATACTAGCTGTTAAAATATTATTTGAAAAGTATTAGTAATTAAGCAGGTAATGAAAATTTACTCAGAGCAATTCTCCTTTGCCATAGCTAGTTCAGCCCCCTCCTGCTTTCAGTCCAATAGAAGGAGGGATGATAGATTTTTTTCTTAAAGTGAATTTAATAGTTCATTGCACTAGATTAAAACAAACTCAGACAATATCATCAGTAGCACTGTATTTTCCAACGTAAAGCTTTTGTGCTTAGATAACCACACACACCTCTAAAAGCACCAGTCCTTAAAAATTCACATTGCACCCTGGCATAACTCAAATGAAATACAAGGTGAGGAAGGTGAAGGTGGGGTTACCGAGGGAGAGGGAACAGACAGTGGAGAGACTCCCAGGAAAATTTTTCTTCCTTTTATTACTTACACACATATACAACCCACTCTGCTGCTGAATGACATTCTACTTTTCAAGCAGATAACCTGCAGGTTAGACACATACAAATACAGGTTATTATTGTTTGAGCTGCAGTATACTCAGGAATGGACTTGCACCCTAGTGTGCTGACTGGATTACTAAGAGAATTAAAAAAAAAAAAAAAGTTTCTGTCCCAGTAGACCTTCACAGTCCTGTAAAATTACAGAAAGGTCAAACCTTGATGGTAAATTGAACCCAACTCTTTTCTGGTTTCAAGACACTCAGAGTGTTTTATATTACACCCTTGGGTTCTCTGTAGTTTCTTTCAGTCACGAAAGCATTTGGCAATCACGTTATAAACAGTTCAGAAAAATTCAAAATGCAGGAGCATAAATTACTTTAGACACCTCAACCTTTAGAGAGGGAAGCAAAAAGAGGGGAGAAAAAGGCAACATGAATGTGAAATGGGGGACAAAGAAAAAGGAGTAACGACATTTTACTGCCAAACATTTTTCAGGCATCCAAGTCAGAAGGAAAGAATGAAAGAGAATTTCTCAGGAAGTTCAGCCTCCAAGAAATCAAACGGCAGCCATTATAGGGAGGGAAATCATCTTAGGCAAAATTTGCTGTCTTACCTATAGATGCAAGGCATAGGTGCAAGATAGGTTGGAGTGTTGCACAAAAGCCAAGTTTTTCCTTACTCCTGGTGAATTGGATGTGCTAAACTTGTCAGCTATGTATGCTCTCCATGCAATACATTCCTGAGAGTTGCACAGGGGGAGGCAGAGAAAGTTCTCAAAGGTGAGACTGGGATGCAGAGGCAGAGATGATGAACAGGATTTTTTCCCAAGAAAACAAAAAAATGTCCAAAAGGCAGCAATAACAATTTCTGACACTCCCAGACCCCAGGATTACACTGATATAGGGAAGTGACCTCTTCATTTTTTCAGTTACAAGCTTGAACATTCAGATTCTCTATGTTTTTGATACAGTTGAGATCAAGATGAGGAATGTCTATATGCTTTGTACCTTTTGAATGAAAGTAATAAACTGACCTATCTTTACTATAAGCACAGAGTTACAAGTGACATTGTCCACCACTAATACAGAAGAAAGAAAGATGTATGAATATTGCCCTGTCTTGGCTACTTTTGATATCCGAATGTTGAAGATGCTGCCAGAGATGATCCAGTTAACATATGCTAAACTGTAACTGTTAATCCAGTTTACATATGTAAATATTTCAAAGCAAGTTCCAAACCCAGAAAAGTGAGGCAAACCAACATCTGTGACAGTGGACTGCAGTCCCTCTCCTGTGGTTCTGGATGTGGCAGGAGCAGCAGTTAATTACCAGTACCTTTTTGCATCACAGGAAGAAAGCCTTCAGAAGAGGATCAAAAAGGAAGGATAAATATTTTTAACAACTGTAGACCAGAATGTAAATACATGGCATAATAATATGTTGCTAAACCCCTCTGAATGCTTGGTCTGCATACAAACAGCAAATCTGAGATTAGCAGTCTCCTCTTGGATTTGTTACAGAGATCAAAGTCTCAGAAGTCCAAATACAGAGCTTTGAAAAACAGGTTGGTGGATGTGATGACATGGCACACCGAATTCAGGCCAGGAGCCTCGACCCTGGCCCATCTGACCTGCAGGTATGGACACCTTCTCTTAAACTCTGCTGATGGTATCAGGTCCTTTGGATCCAAACAACAGAGGCAAAATACACACACACACACACACACACGTAGTAGGTGTCTGGACAGTAATTTACAGGTGACTGATGAGCATCATCTGGCAACCACTACACTTCCTGCCTTATGTGCTTCACCTGAGAGAGCACTGGCTGAGTTAAGAGGAGCAGCAATTACTCAGCCAGCGGTGGGAGAAGTGGGAAGGAAAGGAAAGAGCAGTGTAACTACTTTACTGAGGACATGTAGAGCTTGGGCAGGGGACTTCTGGATTACACTATGCCAGCCTTTCCAAGAAGTAGTGACAGCTCTGAGTGTCACTAATGTTCCTGAGAGCAATAGGAAAACATCTCACCAATATTTGCACAGTTACAAAGTAGGTTAGGCTTGGCTGTGGTCTAACAGTCAGTACCAATGTATACAGATGTTGTGCACTTGATTGCTTCAGCACTCAGCTGATAATTTGTCAAATGGGACCCCAGAAATTAGGTCAATCTAGCAATAAGGATGCTCAAACCTCACTGCTGCCGAAAGTTCAAGGTCTTGCTTCCTATCTCTCCTCTCCTGCTCCTTTCGTCCACTATCCCACAGCCAGCCCCACGACTCTCCTCCTTTCCTTGGACTGTGTCTGTGTACCTTCCCTTTGCTGGGTGAGTTTCCTAATAGGTCAGATGAACAATGCATTTCCAGGAGAGGCTGACCAGGCACTAGAGCGGGCCCAAGGTACTGAACAGAATTGTGTTACCAGGACAGCCAGGGAATATGATGGAAAGAAGTACAATAACATCCCTTCTCAGTGGCTGTGGGACGTTGTTAGATCAGTTCAAGGCTTATTTCTTTTCACACCTTCAAATACATACTCCCTTTACAATGTAAAGGTTTGACTTGCCTCACTGAGTTGACCTGGTTTGAGGGCTCCAGAGCAGGCGGTGCCCATGCACAGGTGACAGGGTTTTAAGTAGGGGGAGAAAGGTCAGGAGAGGCCTCGTAATCGGTGTGTCTGGGCATGAATTTAACATGCAGTATAAAGAAAGGTACCCTAACTCTAGCAGGCACTAGTGATACATGCAGAGCTAACAGGATAAATTCACACTACAGATGAACGGATGTACATCTGACTGATCAAGAAGTGCAGGAAAGAGATGAAAATGGAAATAACAAAGAGAAAAGCATTACAAAAGCATACATAAATACAATACAAAGGGGAAAGTGAAAAGAACATCTGAAAACTAACCTTTGTGTACCATGAAGCTTTTGCCACCAATGTTAACTTTCAGGTGCTAATGCCCTGCCCTCCTTCTTCTCCTGATACCAGCACCAGCAGTGTGATGAGCCTGAACAATGATTGATCCAGCTGGAAACAGGCCATCCCTGCTTACTTTTCAGCTGGATCCCTCTTTTAATCTAACTGACCACATTCACAGCACCAAACTCTGCCTTTGCCCTGGACTCCATAAGGCAGGTGTACGAGTCCAGAAGAGCTGTCCAGTTATGGAGCAGTGGTTCTCTGCTTTGTTACCAGTTGCCACTGTCTCATTAAGAGATAAGGAGAAAGTTGCATTAAATCCTTCGCTTTCTATTTTCATTCTGAGCAAACTGTTCTAATTAGGAAACAGAAGCCAAAGGATGAAATGGAAAGCAGCTCGTAGGCACAGTGTCCTTACACAGCTGTCTGCTCTAGGAAATAAGAAGAAAACTGATGTCCTCCAGAACCTTATCATCTTCTACTTACCTACATGTCAATAACTGAATCCCTTTAAGGCCACAGAGACTTGGAATAAGCAAGGCTAGAGAAAAAAAAAGAAAAAAAGCATGCAAATATAAAGGGCTAACAATTTCACCGGTTTTGCGAAACAGGTCTCAAATAAGTACCTTTTACAAGACTTTCTGGAGTCTTTAATGACTACAATTAAGGGAGGTACTGTTCTTGCAAGGGGTATTTTGAGAGACAGGTAGTTACAGTGGACAAGAGGTGTCTGAACCACTGGTCCAGAACCACGGACTGAAGGACACCATCTCCCTTCATGTAAAACACAACCTCAGCATCTGGTTTCTGATGCCAGCTCATTTACAGAGCAGTAGCTCTGATGTCATAATTACAACATTAACAGGTATCAAGCTGTTAAAATGTGGAATTAAAATAAATGTGGCTGATATCTAAGGATTATTTCTCAGATGAAATACGAGGGAGAAATATTCGTGTTTCAGTAATTACAGTGACATTGTATGAATAGCTTTCCTCAATTAATTACATACATTCTGAACCAAATAAAGGCTTAATGTGGCTGATGACAGCAAAGCTGAACATGGTCTTTTTTGCCTAAGGAATAATGGTTCTGTTCACACACTTGGCACTTCTGAAAGGAAGATGAATTCTGGCAACCAGATCTGTTTTCCTTAACAGATGTTTCAAAATATGGTAATGAGGTGTGGGTTTCCTAGGCTGTCAGCTGGAATTCAGTAAGCAGGAAACAGGACAAAATGGGTCTGACGCAATTAGTCTTTTCACTTTAAACCTTTAAAGACTATGCTAGATTTTATATTAATTTTACAAAACACTGCTTGCAATGAATTATGTAATAGTACATGCACGTCTGCTAATACAATTTACTCTGAACCTTCACTAATTCATTACTGTGTGTGACAGACATCATGTCTATGTGAAGAGTTTTGTGGTGGCTCTGGCATCCAGAATACTACCGTCAAATAAACAAAATAAAACAAAAAAAATCAGAAGAAACACATTTTCTGTGACATATTCAGTCAAACTCCAGATTGAAAAATGCAACACATTCTTAGATAGCAAACAAAATTCATACTGAACTCTAATCTTAAGTAATTTCTTAAACACAGCTTTATCTTCATACTGATGAAAGCTGTACTAATGAAGGACCAGCTAGAATTACATGTCTAGCAGAGAGATGAAAGAGAACGACTCTCTTCATTAAAAGCTGAATCACGTTTAAATTTGCCACTTACAGTAGTTGCCAAACTCTGCTTTCCTGCATTTTTCTAGAATAACTCTCATGTACATCCCAGTACAAAGGAGAAAACTATATCATGACAGTGGATATATTAAATGTTCACATACCTACAAAGTAAACAGTTGAGACACACATCAAAACCTTCAATTTGCAGCATTATTACTAATGTGAATGATAAATTTGTGTGCTAAATGTTATGTGTTGGGTATCATTAAGATTGCTCTTTGTTTAGGAGTTAAAATACCCTACACTGAATCCCGACAACACAGAAAGAAGATCACTAGTCATTTTTAGCCAGTGTGCCTTGTTAGAAATCCAACAACATCGGTAGCTGTATCAATAACATTATCACTGGCAGAACTCATAGCTTTGCCAGTCACTAGGGCTACCTGCCAACACTTCTTACAAAGCTCTGAAGAGAAAGGAAAATAAACAACTGGGTTGTTATTTTCTGACAGTCTGGATTTCCCATACGCGATCACACCACCCAATTTCTGACACAACTGTTCAGACATTTCCATAAAAGAAGTTTAAGAGCCCAATGTTCTGCAATTTCAGACAATTCAGGTGATTGTTCCCTGAGAAACTGCAGCATCCCATGCACTGAAAGAGCAACTTGCAATTTGGAAGATTGGTGGGTAAGATTTTATGTCAGAAATATGCTCCTTATTCTTATGCAAATCCTCCCAAAGTTGGCCAAACTATGAAAACAGGAACTACTGCTATGAAGATGCTTATGCACTTACGGGAGGTTTCTCAGAGCCGGATAAAATGCCTGGAGCTCTTGTTCTTACTAAGAAAGCTCTGTTCTTTCCCTCTCTCTGTCTGTGACTGAACTCCTCACCAGACTATCACATGCTCTGCAGAACTCAGAGTGCTCCACCAGGGAGAGAGAGAGGGATAAACTTCCTTCATCCCATTGGGTGGCAGGAGTGCAGGACACTAATGGAAGACACCAGCTCTACCACTTCTTCACCACCCCTCAGCACACTGAAGCTGCTGGACTTAAATATGGGGAAAGAACAAAATTTAACTTTGTTGGAGGCTTATTTGAGTCTCATTATAAAACTTACTTGTGCTCTTCATCACAATCTCTCAGGCACCCTTTTTTATGTTCTTACGAGTGCCTGGAGGGTGTAACTGCTCTTGTATTGCAAATAAACTGCTGAACATTAGAGATTCAAAGCAGCGCCCTCCCAAATGCTAGTTGTGTTGCAGAGCAGAAAGTGAATCCAAGTTTCTGATTTTTTCTACTTTTCTGCTAGCCTGATGAGGGATAGAAGGAGAACAGTGACTGGGGCTTAGAAAAGGACTAGGACTAATATCTCTGATAGTCTTTGTCTAGTCAATTCCCACCTGTAAAGTGAAAATATGTGTTCTTCATTATCTTTAGGATCTATCGTGGAGATAAATCCACTGAAGAATTTGAAGCCACCAGATGAAAACTATATAAATATGTAAAACATGTTCTAATAGACATGTTAGTTTTATGGTGACTATGACTTCAGTGAAGTAGGGTTTATTTATATGCTAAAGAGAAATACTTTGCTTTCATTTTGCTTTTTTACTGACTATATAAAAGCAAGTCTATGTGCACATGTATACTTAAAGACAGATGGGGATAACATATATATCGTAAATTTAATTGTAATAAAAATCAAAACTTTGATATCAAGCTGGTTCTTTCCTTCAGTCTACCATTAAATAATTCCTTCCACTCCCCACAGAGTTAGACTTGCCCTTATAAAGGAGAATTTGAAAGACAGTGGCAAAACAGGTTTGTTTTTTCCCTCTGCTGCTTGTATAAAAACCGGTAAAATGCAGTTTCATTATCATAAGCAATACACCATAGCCATTTTCTGCTGAGGCATTCCTGTATTGACCTGGAATAAGCAAGTAGTCAAGCTTATGTCTTCAGTTTGATGTGTACAATAAATAATGGATAACTGTAAAATACACTGATATATGCCCCATAAGCAGGTCTTTATTTTCTCTGAGTGCTTTAAAAACCATTATGTTAGTCCTATTGCTAATGGAAGAGCTTATATATAGTAAGCTGTTTTTACATCAATGTTTGCCAGATGTTCATACCTCACAGCCACTCTCTTTTTCAGACCATGTTAAGTCGTTAATCCCGTCCTAGTTTTGGATAGATAATTTTCTATGCACAAGACCTCAAGCAAGCACAAGACATTAACTACAATGACATCAAAACAGAGCATTGGGAGGCTGAACCAGCACACATTTCAACTCCACCATGTATGCAGGGGTCCTTCTCAAGCAAGAAATTTCTTAGAGAAAGTGCCCCATATTTCAGTGGGAATAAAAATACTCTTTTTGGACCTCATAGTCCACCATCTCCTACAATCATTGCAACATTTATGTTGAGCAGAACTGCAAAGCCTTCCTGAAGAAACCAGAAGCAAACTGGGTTCTCATCACCTCCTTAAACAACAGTCCATTCACTAACAAAACTTGTTCACACTTCACTGTTACGTAGCATTAAAAAACCCGGAAAAATACAAGTAAAGCCCCTGGACTTGAGCAATTTCAATAGTTGCCATCACAAGACAAACCACAGCAGAACTTCCTTAAGCTCTGAAATCAAGAAATGCTGAAGGCATTAAGAATTTACACTTGTGTCACCTTTTGTTTGCTATCCCCATTCATATTTTACACATTAATCAACCCTGTTTTGCTTCAGTGGCAGCTGCAAGTTCATGAAAACACTGGGATGACCCTTTGGTGCAAAGGCATTCTTTTCTACAGGTATTTTACTACTATTCGGGTGTTTCACTTACACTGCTGTGCTCTCCTCTTCAGTATCGTGACTCTTGCAGTCTAAACACTTTCACATCCACTCACTTCAGTCTTTCCCAGCTGCGCTCTTCCCTTGACCATTTTACCAATAAGTCATGCAAAAACACTCAGAAGTTTCTTGCACTTGATGATCTGTGATATTTGAGAGACTACTGCCAGCTTGCTCCATGCTGCTGTAGCTATCACAGAGCAGCCTTCTGGTGCCTTCTAGCTCAGTGCAGAGTGGGAATTATATCCAGATTATTTAGAAAAAGCATTTGATTTTCATTACTAGTGCCACATCACAAGCATCCTAAATTCAGTTTTGTTGATTAATGCACGGGGAATCATAAAAGTATCACTATCTTGCCCCTGGTTTTAGACAAAAGATCTGTTTGCCTCTGCCTGTCTTTAGCCTTTCTGCACATCATCACTGGTCCCTGCTGTGTAAAGCAGCACTCTTCGGTTCTCTGTATCCCAAGGGCTGTCAGAGAGATGTATTCTTGCCATTCTTTCTTCAGCTGAAAGTGAGACACGATCCGTGTATTAGCACACTACCCTTGCAGACAGGCACGCTCCACCACTGAAAGCACTGATTTGTGCTCTCACAACACCTGCCAGAGGCAGTGCTGTGTTATTGCAAATACCCAGTTAACTGCCCGTGGCCATTCCAGCGCCAGAGTTTCCATGCTATCACACAAATTTGGTAACAGCCATAGCAGTCAGCATCTGGTTGCAGGGCGGTCTACTCAATGTCTTTATGTTACAATACAGCACTACCACTTCCATTTTCCTAGAGAAGGATGAACCTCCTGACTCCATGCTCTCTTCTAAAAATTCACTCCCTTCTCCCAGGTGAATTTTGACTTTTTGGCAGTTCTCAGGGACAAGTCTCACACCTGTTCTCACTTCCTTTCGTTCAGTGGAAAGTACCACCTAGTATTGCTTGTCTTATATACAGTGCCATGCAAGTTCACACAACCCAGACTTTAATATCACAAGGCAAACAAGTGTAAATCTCAGATTCACATACTCATTGTTTCCTGTAGCAAACAGACACTATCCCCATTCCACAGATGAATTTGGCAAAAGATTTAACCATAGCAGCACGGTAGATGTTGAGACGTCTCCTGCCATTCTGAAATCTAAAGTTTAAAACACAGTCTAAAATTAACTGTTCTGTTGTTCTTATCCACAGTTCAGTTAAAGACTTTCTTTCATGTGACCATAAATACTAAATGGAGTTCAGTCAGAACATTCATTTCTGATTTTCAGATTTTCATACAGATTTTCATACAGAAAGAATAGGGTTCACAGGCACACATTTTATTTAAATTGCTAATTAATTCCTCACACCTCTGTGCAGAACAGAAAGAGAAGATTGGAAGCTTGGTTTCCAAGTTTGGCACTGCAGGCCAAGAGGGAACTCAGGTGCAAAGAGAAATGAGAGCAAACTTACAGTGTTTCTTCAAGGGTATGATTCTTGCTATTTACAATAAGATCTGACAGAGGTATGATCCACTAGTGATTTTCAGTTATAAGCTGCTTTGTTTTTTTTTTTTTTAAATCAAGTAAATATTTAGTTTCAAGTAACTCGACTCAGAAATAAATTAAAAAACATTACAAAATACACTGCAAACACTTTCCAACAGTGCATTAAACAACATAATTAACATCTGACACATGCTTTTCATTAACTTATCTTCCCAGTGCAAAGGGGTGCCCAGTTGAGAAACAGATTTTCTTGCTTTAGAAAATAATAATAAAATAGGCATAGAATTCAATATTTATTCGTTAGAAAAAGTGGTGCCAAAGACACGTGTCTCTATCTGAAGGTGAGAATGATAAGATTATGATCATGCTCTCTTCCTAAGAAAGATCAACCAAGAATGGTTTTCTCCCAAATTCTGTTTCATCCGGCCACGCTTCACCCATATGGCCAAACAATGTTACTTAACCAGTGACTAAGGAGGTGTTGGACAGTGGTCCAATCAGTAATCAAAAAAACCTTTTGGTGTTAATCAAAGATTTAAAAACATAGAATGCACATTCTCATTCATTACAAGTAAACAAATAGAAACAGGGAAAGAAAAATAATGTAAAGCAACTTAAATAACCTTTTTTTTGGTTGTTGTTTAGTTGTAAATTTAAGTAAATATGGCAACTGATACACTGTCCATCTGTTTTAAAAAAAGGTTGTGTGGCTCTTGGATTTGTTCATAGTAGGGCAAGTTATCTACTTTGATTTAAAAGGAGTGAGAAATTGCATCACAGTATGTGAAACAGTATGTTCGAGGCAGGTTCTTGCCCTAGGATGGAGCATCCCAAATGCCTCCAGGGGATCACTGCAAGAGAAAATCACTGTAATTCTGAATTTGATTTCAAATTCTCAGCAAAGTCAATAGAAAGTGCAGACAGTTTTAATTTGCACTTGGCATAGCTTGTACCATCAGTGAATCACATTGAAGCACTGTGTCCTATTTATTGATTTTCAAGAGTTCAGATTTTTGTTCTAGTCTGAATTGCAATGCTGAATTAGATATTGAATTGCTACAAACTAATCAAAAGAGGAATCACCTAATCAGATTACTTGCTAGGTATGTGTGCTTAATGAAAAGAACACGGGAAAAAACATGTTGGTTGGGGTTTTTTTTTGGTGATACTACACAAAAGAGATACTGACTCCTAAAGAGAATTTTCTTAACTAGATTTATTCTGCAATTTATTTTTTTTAAGATGAAGTGACACAAAAACAGGCAGCAAAAATTAAAATTGAAATTTTTAGATATGAATAATTTAGTATTAAGCTTATGGTTGCCCAGCACCTATTTAAACCCCCTCAATTCACAACTTGCCTGATTCAATATCCTCAATTTTATTGATTAAAAGGGCCCAGAAAACTTCTCACTGCTTAGTCATTCTTCTACTGTCTCCTACTGTGATTCTTCAGAGAGATGGTTCCCTGAACCCAGCAGGATGAAAAGTAACCATAAGAAAAACAAATTTTAAGGAATACTGCTTCCTGTCATTAGTGGTGTGGTAGTAGGATTGTTCAGAAATTGAGAAGTTCTTATCAGGGCTTGAACTGAAAGGAAACAAAAGGATGGGTGTGTTTGATCAGCGGAGGAGCTGCAAGTCCTCATTGGGTTCTTCTAGTGGTAGAATTGCCTGTCAGCTGAATGACATGTTACATCTTCATTCAATGGTGCCCACCAGGCTGCTGGTTCCGCACTAGGAAAGAGCTTTCACTGCCCTTTTTCAAGCCCAGGCCCATCAACACTGTGCCAATTAGAGCATATAAATCACCGTCTTGAGTAAAACTGACCCAATTCCATAATTCTTGTTCTCTGCAGTACTCTCATTGACTTCGTTATTGCATTCAGACTTTAATTTTTCCATCATACACAAAAAATGAAAACACTATGAATTTAGCTGAGATGAAAGGGGGGAAATCCTGTGAGATAAAGTGGCTGGACTTATGACCAGCATAGGAGTTCATTAATAAGCAATAAGCTGAATGCATGACTTCTATGTCCTTGAAAGATACATAAACACACACATGCTGATGAAATATAAGAGCCCTACTCTGTAATCTTTATTCAGTTTTCAGCCTATAACAACCTGTATTCCTCAATACCTTATTTTTTGTAACATCTACAAGTGTAGACTCAAATATGAGAAAATAATACATTTTGAGTACTTACATTCAGCAAGAAAGTCAGGAGCGACAACGCTCTCAGCAAGAAGGAGTCACAGTCATTACACCATGAATGCATCTGTCATCCTGACATCTAGCTATGCTTAATTACTTATATCTTTATGGGACGGTCCAGAAATATCCCTTTTCTTCCAAACTACTGACATTTTCTCAGAGTGAACCTCTATTATTATTACATGAGAAATACAACAAAAGGACAGCGTGACAAGCATTGCTGTTATAGGATGTTACCTGTGGTATAGTTTCATTATATCTCATGGTCAGTTAATTCAAGTGACTCTTCTTGTATTTAAAAGGAGGAAGAGATGTACTCTGAAGCTGTATCCAAATAGCTGTATTCTGATTTGAACTGACCAGTAAGCAGAATTTCTGTTCAGCAACAACACACAGTTTTGAGATAAAAGCCAATCCCACACCATTTTAATTGAAAGAAGAGCTGCAATACCTCGCCTCAGAAACTTGGAGGCAAAGGTGCAAATGGCAATGATAAAGGAAAATAACATCATTAAAATACTTCCATTTTCAAAACTGTCTAATCTGGAATGCATATGAAGTTTCATGAATATAGCCATGACAGGGTAGTCTAAACCATTTTAGCTGATTTATCCCTAATAGAAAACTGAGACCTGGGGATTAGTACTTTCTGAATATGAAGTTAAAATGCCCCATAAACTTATCTGGAATGTGAGTTTCAAAATTGAGTCAGAAATGTTTGACCTTATGTCTTTCCCAATAATATATTTACAGGCTGTTTTATCTTGCAAGCCTAAATGCATAGCTTACGAGAAGAAAAAATATTACAGTTTTAGAGCAAAGGCAAATTATTCTATGTTTATTTCTTTTAGTTACATGAGACTAAACCAGATTTAACTCCTGGATTTTGATGGAATTATTTACACGGATCCTCTCATAAGCAGAATTTGATACTCCATTACTTCTAAGACTATTCCCAGATGCAGATGTATGAGAATGTTCATTAAAACAAAATCCATTACCAGGGATATTAGACGTAATTTTTCTAAGAGGAGGAGAAAACAGTAATATCTCAAGTACTAGGCACTTTAAATTAGATACACTAACATTTATTCAATTGCTTCAAGAAGGTAAACATCAGTAAATACTTGGGAAGTGCTGTAGCCATATAAGCCAAAGCATTTGAGCCAGGTGAGCAGTGCTGTTCCCTCAGTAGTGCTGATCAGACAAGTCACTGCTTTAGAATCATGATTCCCAAAGGGATTACAGTACTGATGATGACAAAAACCTCTGCAAGCACCTATGCTTTAATGCCTTCAGAGTGCTATGATTTTCCATATGGATCCATGTTTGGGATTCTCACACTGCAGCTGTGCAAAGCTCCCAGGCTTTGGAGAACCAGTCCAGCTTCCAGATGGAAGAGAGATCTGCACTTGAGCCCTGCCAAATGCTTCAGCCAGAGGGAGGCTCATCCCAGAGCTCAGTCCTCAAGCTCTGCCTCCAGTTAATTTATGGGTTAAGAGATTCACCAGGCAATCCTCCCTGGGACACTGTTCTTGCATTTATGTCATTTACCATACACTACTGGAAGTCCCCAGGGCTCTGGTTTAAACCACCTCTTTAAACAAACCCCCTGTGTCTTTCTCCTTCCATTTTGCCCACTCTTCACTAGGTTACAACCAGACTTCAGCCTGAATCCTTAGAGGACACTCTTCACCAGCCCACTCATTTACACCTTCCACTCATCCAGGAACCACAAAATGTTTGCTCCTGCATGTAAGAAAACCAGAAACTTTTGAGGTTTACACCGCACCTCACAACCTCTGTGCAACAAATCCCAAGGGGAAAGCTGGGAGTGGTTTGCAAAATCCTCAGCAGCAAAGATGCCACTGCTGGAGCTTACCATGCTCATGAGGAGCCCCACAACAGTGTATGAATACCTCCTCTGTGATGAGAATTTCACCACACACTTAGAGGAACCCCAGGAGGACACTTCTGTCAGCCCATTCCTCAAAATGGGAATGGCTTTAGTAAAAATGGGTAGGAGACCTCACGTTGGACTCTACAAGTATCCATCAACATTAAGCTTTGCGATCAGTGGCATGGGGCATTGGAGAGAAACACTGGTGAGGAGTAAGGGAGAGAACGCAGGTGACATTTGCTTTATGTTTTCTCTAAAAATAATCATAAACCCTAGAGCTATTAAACTCCACAGAGAGATAAATAGCTTTATGAAGTATGAGTAACAGTTGAGTCTTTAAGGCAGGAAGGATGTTAAATGACCTCCTGGGTAATATTTCTGGCATTACTTTTGCTCATTCTAGAGGTCCAGTGAATCTCAAGAAAACCTTTATATCTCCCTGATGTTCTTCCAGTCTTATACTGTCCCTTTTACTTTCATAAAGTTATCAGCTACCACCATGCAGAGCTTGAAGGAGGACTCTCAGGAGGCTGTCAACACCATCTTATAACTTATAACCAGAAAATCAATTATATGGGGTGTCACAGGGTGCTTCTGAAGAAACTGGAACTGGACTAGGAGTAAAGTATGCTAAAGAGATTATTTTCCAATGATGATGCGATTATTTGTCTCAAAAATTAAGACTTTGGTTAACAAAAGGTAATTACCATAGATAAAATACAAGAACAGATGTTAAATTATCTGTGATTCATACCAAGATCCTACTGTTTTCTATTTAAAGCTATATGCTCCACTTTTAAGTCTGTCACCGTGGAATTTGCTTTGGCCGATTCAGCAAAAGGACTTTAGTGAAAACAGTAGCAGTTAATAATGGGGAACTGCCAAAGGAAGCAAAGCCTGAAAACCCAAGCTTGCTAACTGTGAATCAAAGTCTGCTAGAGCACGCTCTGCAACTGAGCTGCCATCTGCCATACTTAAGGACAAGAGTCAGAAAGCAGAAGCTATTTTCTTTTCCAGATATTTCTGACCTCACGCACAGGCAGGAGAGATGGGAAGGAAATCAAACATGATGAAGTGCTGACACAACACAGACAAAGTCCTGGCCCTGTGATGAATGCCTTCATGCCTGCAGGACAACAGAACATGACCTTCCAGCTTCGTTTCCCATCCAGCTCTTTGAGGAAGCTACAGGGCAGAACACATGCGTAGAGGGAGTGCAGTGTCTGCACAGCACCTCAGAGAATTCCTGATTCCCTGGTGCATAGATCTTCAGGAGTCCAACACTATGATATTGATTTATCATTGCTGATTTAGTTCCGCTACTTGTCTTCTTTCTACTGAACTCTGAGAAATCCTAAGCATGTTTAACTGTGACTACTCCAAAGAGCTTTGTGAGAGGGTGAAGGTAAATGATAAAGTCACTGAGAAGATGAGACATGAAAAATATCTTCTGCAAAACTAACTGACAGCTTGAGACAGCGATCATCATTTAAGAAAAAAAGATGCAGGATCAAATAAAGTATAATTTAAAAGTCTTTCTGTGACAACTGTTCTAATATTACAAGAATATGAAGAATAATGAAGATGATCCTGCCCAATGACACCTTTGAGAGAAAGGAATGACTAGACACATGAAGATAATTGTTATTTCCCTTCTGTATACCTCTCACTTCCTCTTTGCCTTGGTCTGGATCATAGATTGACACTGACCACTGAAGAATACCAGAGTATAAAATGGCTTAACTTCCAGGTTCTTTCTGATGATGCTACATATCACATGCACATCAACACTTGAGCCTAAGTCTGTTTTTTCAATTATATGTATCAAAGAAAATAGTTACAGGCTTCCTTTTTTTTTTTTTTTTCATTCTGTTTACATTTCTGGTTGTGCATATCTAAGATACAGATAGAATTATACCTTTCCTGCAAACAAGCTATAAAATGTAGGCATGCTTTCATACCTATCAGAATTCTGTAAAATTGCACTGCGTTGCTGTTACATGCACAGGTAACGCAATCATGTTATGGGTCAAATCATAAACATGTAGGGGCCATGTATGTGCAAGAGGGTACTGAAAAAAATGAAGCTGTTAGAGGATATGGTTCTGTCAGACAGAAATAGGATTGTCTTCTAACTCTGCTTAAGTGCGAGCCTACTAAAATGATAGAAAAAAAGAGATAAAACTAAAGCATAACGCATCTTGCTAAATGCACTCCTTATCGCATACTCATTTGTATATTTGACATAGATAAAGAACTGTCCTGCCAAAAGCCTGTCCATCTTTCTGACTTTATTAGTGATTTAATGGAAGATACTAACCCTGCTTGGACACCTTGCATTACTCATCTGTGCCACAAGTACACTGCTTACTTGCTTGAAAAAACCACAAAATGTTCAAGACCCAATGTAACAGCCATCCCAAATTTAAATATTTATGTATTTTGAATAGTTTCAAATATTTTATTGCCTAGTTTCTGAGCTTACTTCAGACTTGGGGACTAAAATAAGAATAGATAGAGATCATGAACATATTCATCTGCAGAGAAAGGCCACACACATCTGTGGTCAAAGCAGAAAACATCCCTATTGTCTTGTCACTGCTCAGGCAGTACAAGGGGAAGAGCAGCTGGTGACAAGGAGTATTGTGAAGTCCTGTAACAGCCGAGCAGTTCAGAGAGATCAGAAGGACGTGTAGAACTAATGAAGATAACTTTTACACCTAGCACTGGGTTTTGCTGTCTTGCTTTGATCTAGTTGTGCTTTGCTGCAAAAATACCTGAGAGACAGTGAGCCTCAAGCTGCTGCCCGAACGGGAATCCAGCTGATGAAGTGCTACACCACACACAGCACATGCTCCTTTTTGACTCACAGAGTTATCAGAAAAGAAATTTGAGTTAGTGAGGGTGGAGAAGGGGTACAGAACAGATATTAACAGTTAAGTGCTTGCTTAACTGCTCCAAATGGATCAGGTTCTGAGGCCCAGGGAAGTGGAGGTGAAGTACGACCACGGCAGCTGCTTGAATCAGCAGCCTTTCCCTCTCTCTAGGTATGTATGGAGACACATGACATCTTCCATCTCCCACTTCTTGTGTGAGCAACAAGCATCAGCATCTTTATTCTGCTTACATAATCTGTAAGCAGCTTTCAATCAAATGAAAAATAGCGTCAATTGCAGGTATTAATGTAAAAAAAATTATTTGAGAATCTCCAACGGTAGGAAGTGGTGAGGGATGAAGAAAAGGATGTGACACATCATCATTCTCACCCCTTCTATGTGCTTGCGTTTCAGTACCTTTGAAATTAATTTAAAATTAAAAATTCCCAGCCATATCACAAGGGAGTTTCAGCCACATACTGTGTCTGGGAAACTAAAATTAATAAAGACAGCAAGACCCATTCAAGTACGTGTCTCTCAGTACAGCAAGGATATTTGAAGATGCTTTTATCACTTATTTGTTTCATTATTTATGAGGCCATCTGCAGCCAGTCAGTTCACCTAAGCCTGGTCACAGCTGAGAGCCCCTTTTTTGTTGTTGTTTGTACTGTTCCTGACATGGAACCTGCCTCTTAAAATAACATGATATGAAATGCACTACTCACTCACAGCTGCACCTTCTCTTCCCCAGTAGCCATACGATTGTTTGATGTTAATGTGACCAACGGCTGCAGGAGTTTGCTTGTTACCACCCTAATAAAAAGCATCTCATGTACAGACAATTCATATTGATGCATTGACAAAAAACCTAGCACACTTACACTGATTTTCTTCAGCGGTTGCAATGTTTCTGAGCCTTTTGTCATTTAAATGTCTTTCAATAGCAGGAAGTCCTGCTGAATAAAATACCCGAGGAATGTATTTTAGAGACATATTAAAGTATACCAGGGTACATTTTTCTAAATCAAGATCTAAGTCAATCTTCTTCTATTTAGTCTCACATCTTTCACACACACCCAGCAATTCAGAGTCTCTGTGAAGTCTCTCCCTACACCTCATCAGGTCAGGCCCGAATGTTCTGTTTGTGGACAGAAAAGCTGCCATTCCCCAAAGGAGGAAGAATTAGTGAGAATCTTTTTCCATCTGCTTTGTGAGAAGTCATTCCTTGGAAAACATGGAAAGATGGGTAAGTATTTGGACCCTGATAGCCACAGGCAAGTCACTTATGATGTCCTGAAGGACAACACATCTCAGGTTACTGTAGCTGTCATTGCTTATCTCAAAGTTGCATTTACAACCTGCATCTGCCGCTGAGGATCTAATTTCCATCATCAGCTCCAAACAGGACAATAATTAGTAGCCAAACACAAGCTGTCTAATCAAAAAACAGGAAGTTTTAAATGTGTCTTTGAACCTCCAAAATGCATCAAGGCCATATTTTCACACTTTCCCTTGTGATCATGAAGACTATCAAGTTTCTTCTCTTGGCTTCTCACAAGAACTGTAGATTTAAGGAAAAATTACAGCTACGTGTCTTGCAGTAAAACCTCCCAGAATTAACAGCACCATTTAATCACTAAAAGTATGGGTATGAGGGATGAATAAGTCACACTGTATGACTGTGGCCATACAAATAGATGACATTGTGCAAAAAATTTGTTCAGTGTTCTAAATGGTGCATCAGATACATAGATATGTTGAATTGAAGAAAAAATAGCAGTAACCCTTTATCTAAATAAGTGCCCAGCACTTCCAAGGCTATGGCCATTTTCTGAAGAGCCACAGCATGTTCACAGTTTCTAGAGGGGATCTCATATCTGCTGGAGGCATTTCTCTGACTAGACACGTCATTTTTTCAGGTTCAATAAAGCTAAGTGCTAGCTTAGGTAAGGCTTTTCATACAGATATTCCTTTTTATTACTGTTAGTTTTCTTTCTATCTGACAGGCTTCTTGAATACTCCAGCTAGTAGCACTCTGTCATCTAAGTAGCATCCCTAATATCTAAAAGTTGAAATTTCAGCCTGGCCATGGACAAAGTAACTGTGCTACTGTCTAAAACATTATTTTGTCCTAAGGAATTTACACTGGGCAAGAGATCAGAACATACGATGAAATTTCTCTCCCAGAATCTTCTAGGTGCATTTACAAAATTTAAGGCTGAAGAACTAATGCAAAATGTCAGATCTAATTTAGAAAGTTCAATATCTAAAATGTTATTTTTACCATTTCTCAGATGTTCTGTAGCTCAAGTGTATTCAGAGAGAATGGTCTTTGCTAATGTTATCCTATAACTGAAGTCACCATGTCAATCCAAATTATCATCATTTTACATTTAAACTATTAGTCACAAAGAACGAAGCAGGACCTTCTGCTTGATTTACTAGATCAGCAACTTCAGATATGTCCTTGCAATAAAGTATGAGCAGAAGAAACTTGTCTATCCAAAATGCATTCAGACACCTTACTCTGTGTCAGCACCGGTAAAATAAGACATAAGATTAAAGTATTTGTGTAACCTATCATCTGTTGCTCCAAATGAAGTATACAGGTTCCTTTTCATGTTGCCTCTGGCATAAATGAACTTCTACCAATTCCATGTAAGAATTATTCCACAACATATTGGTTTTTGAAGTTCCTGAGTTTCTTCCTGATTTCCTTCCACCCACAACCCCAAACAACTATATTTTAAATCTGAAGCCATATTCTTCCAAATTTGCACCAAGAGACAGCAGCAGACAATATTAATGAATGTATTTTATCTCCTTGTATTCCTTTGTTGGTCTGTTTCTTACTTCAAAAATTGCCTTCAGATGAATCAGCAAGAATCTTGTGGGAAACTAAGATCTGCATCTCATAAATAAAAGAAGAATCTGGTACCATGCCTGCATCCATGCATCTTTCCTCCTTATATAATCCAAATATTAATATGGGACATTATAGGCAGGCAAAAAGCATGTGGAGGTGCTAATACACTTGCATCTTTCTTGCTAGGCAAGGCCCTGTGTACCCCAGAGGAAATGGGTTTTGGATGTTGTTGGTCAACCATCATATTCTGAGCTTGACAGAAATTAAAGTTTGAGGTTAGTCAATAAATACTGCTGAATAGTACAGTCAGTGTATATAGTGGTTGCTCTTTATCATCTCCGTAGTGTCCTTTTTATTTTTATCTCATACTTTGCCCTTTGCTAGAGTAACTGGTAGCCAAAAAAGTGAACAACTACCCTCCAGGAGCTGAAGACTCAACATACTAAAGAGATGAACTGAGTCACTTGTAATTTCAAGTGTTTCAGTCTGTTATATACCAAAGTATACATGAATATATGTAGCTTATACTCCACCCTACTTTTTTTTCCCAGTGGTCCTGCTGTTCCCTCAATAATATCTATTCTATATTCTATATATAGAAATACTTCCGTACTGAATGAATTTCACTAGCCCTCTTCTCCAATTAGCAGCAAGTGCTTTAAAATACTCTAGTTTTTAAAAAATGTTTGGTGTTGTTATCTTGCAGCTCTCCTTTTTAAAAACACCTCTCCTCTGCAATTTCTACCTGTACCTGCAGGTGATAACTTTTCTTCATTATCAGACAAAAAAATTTAGGCATTAATCCCACAGGAAGTACCATAAAATTGGTTTCAGCTTGCCTTTAAATTTCCTTGCTATTTACCTCAGCTAAATCCATGAACCAATCTCCAGCTTTGCAGCTTTGCTTCCTCAACTCATGTATTAATGATATGTCAGAATCTAAAGCTCCCTGAAGAAAAGAGGTTGCCATGGGATACTGAGCGCTTAGGAGCAAAGTGTAGAAAGATGTATCTTGCTAAGAAAGGCTCCAAAGACCTTGCTGTGTCAGGCAGTATTGCTTTTTATCTCTTTAGATGAAACAAAATCACTGCTCTGGGAGGCACTGGGCATCTGTCAACCACGACTGTGCCATTGCACTGACCATTTCAACAGGACTATGGGAATCCATTAGTTGAATGGAAAGACCTCCAGCTCCTCAAAAGCTCTGACTTTGCTGCATGGTATTGGAGCTCCTCTCTGCCAACACAAAGACTTTTTCCCCAACAATACTTGTCTATAATTACCCTCTTCCCTCTTAGCTTTTTAAACAACTCCAAACCCATATGCAAAAGATTTGTGCTCTACAGATTAGTGATGTTTATGAGGGAGAAAAGGAGAATGAAGTGTTAAGGCTTTGGGTGGGGCTAGCTAGCCAGATGAACATCATTTATTTAGAGGTAAAGATGACTTTTGAAAAAGACAAGAGAAAAAGAAGAGGTGAAGACTAGAAGATGTGATTGCTGAAGCATAATTTCCAAGAGAGAGCATAGCTTCTGCAAGAAGTATGTGCTTAGTGAGAAGAATAGAAGTCTGAGTTGTCTGAAGGGCTAACAAGAGAGAATACATTTGTGATAACTTCTCTGTGTGCATCAAAGACCTTGGTCCCTGATGTACTTAGCACCATAGAACCATAGAGTTGTTAAGGTTGGAAGAGACCTTTAAGATCATCAAGTCCAACTTTCACCCAGCACCATCACTGTACCCTCCAAATCACTAAACTGCATCACCCAGCGCTGGATCCAAGCACCTCTTAAAACACCTCCAGGCATGGTGACTCCACCACATCCCTGGGAAGCCTATTCCAATGCCTGACCACCCCAATGGTGAAATTTTTTTTTTTCTAATATCTAAACTGAATCTCCCCTGTCTCAGTTTAAGGGCATTTCCTCTTGTCCTCTCACTGCAGTCACAGCAGAAGAGACCAGCCCCGCCTCTCTACAGCCTCCTTTCAGGGGGTTGTAGAGAGCAGTGAGGTCCCCCTGAGCCTCTTCTTCTGAGACTAAATAAACTCAGCTCCCTCAGCTCTTCCCCATAAAACATCCTCTAGTCCCTTCATGAGCCCTGTGGCCCTTCACTGGACATGCTCCAGATCCTCAGTGTCCTTTTTAAAGTGAGGGGCCTAGAACTGAATGCAGTCCTCGAGGTGTGGCCTCACCAGTGCTGAGTACAGGGGGATGGTCACTTTCCTGGTGCTCCTGGCCACACTATTTTTGATACAGGCCAGTGTGCCATTGGCCTTTTGGCCACCCGGGCACACTGCTGGCTCATATTGAGCTGAATGTCAAGCAGCATGCCCAGGTCCCTTTCTGCCAAACAGCTCTCAAGCCGCTCTTTCTCCAGCCTGTAGAAGCATTTATATATTCCCATGGCAATGTAGTCACACTAAAATCTTTAAAATTTCACTTTTTCTGAACGCAAATTGCTGCCACAGAGATATAGTACATACCCAGAAGGGGCTTCTGACACAATCTTTAGTAAACAAGTTGACAGAAATGCAGTTCTGCCTGAAAATTATTCACAGAAGAGAAGAAAGGCTGAATTTAAGTTCTTTAAACTTTGCACCCTCTTCTTTTCCATCTCTTGTAGCAAAGTTACTCATTGTGAGGGTAGCGATAAAGATTTGATTGCAAATGTTGTGCATGATGTGTTCATAGTTTCAAAAACCCACCTAAGGAGACAATATTCACCCAGTAAAACCAATTGAGCATTTACATGTCTCATGTTTCTAATTAATTTCTTTGAAGGAAGACATGGGAAAAATTTTACCTCTGGATCACCAGTGATGTTCAATGGACACACAGGTGATATTGGAGATTTCCATGCACCACTATCTACAGAGTCTACAGCTATCTACATGCTCAGCCAACATACAGGCTCAGGTCTTCTTCTTTTGCAGTCACTTGTGCAGAGGGAAGTGAGGCAAAATGATGCTCAGGGGACAGCAAGCTCTCTAAGAACAAGTGCAGCATATCTGCTTCACCAGTCAGTGACTGGTGGAGGTAAGAGAAGTATCCCAATCACAATGGCTCATAGCTGAAGTCCATGCTGGATTCCGTCAGCAGGCTCTATTTTATGTCATGAGGATCCAATGATAACAAGAAAAGAAGCAACAAAGTACTCATTTTAGTTGCACACTACAGATAACATTTTACAGCAGAACAAGGAACATGGTATTATTTACCTCCAATACAACAAAATCCCAGTAAAACATGCTTCAGCTCCCTTGCAGAGCATAGAGAGCAAAGAGCAATGCAGCAGAGAGCTACCTAGATTACCACTTATTTACCCAAATACAGATATCTTCAACCACTCAGCACTTTCAGTTGGAGACTGGCCCTCGGAAATTCAAAACCTGCCCTTTGAGCCTGCACTGAAAGAGACACCGTCATTTATTTTAATATAACCTCTGTTAAACACAGGAAGTCGGAGCAGCTGCAGTTTTAGTTCCTGCTAAAGAGTTGCTGTCAGCTTGGTGGCATACAACATATTCAGGCTTGACTTCACATGGATATGGGGAACCATTTCCATTATGCATTTAAAGAAATAACCCAGGATGGCCATTAACACTTGTTAGTGTTAATAGCTTTAAACTATTACTGGGCCTCATCAAGGTTGTCTTTGTACCTCAGCTCAAGGATGACCTCAAATTGCCTATGAGAAAGCTAAAACTACCTTACTCTTGCCCCCACTGTCATAGTAAAGCAACACCTCCGCCACCTAAATTTAATGCAATGTAAAGACATGCCTTTTTTTCAGTGAAGACATGGCCTGAGGCTGTTGCTTCTCGTTTCTCTGTGTGTGGGAGAATGGGTGTCTTTTGAACTTCCTGAAGTCAGCAAGATCCCCATGGTATTATCACGTTTATTTTAGAAAAGGCCTATTGTTCTGGAGACTAAGACCATTTCTGAGGTTATTTTGAAACTGCTCTTTGAAACTGTTAATTGTTCTAACCTTCAATTTTAGGGACATCAGAGGAGAAGTGATTAAAGATCCATTTCCCCAAACAGAGCCACTATTTTTATTCATTTCTTATGCCCTATTGGGCTATTTATTGCCCTTATTGTTTCTTTTGATTGTTGCTAGGGAGAAGGAGATTAAAACTCAATGTGCAGCACAGCTCATTCTAGGGTATAATTTTTTCTGGTTTTTAAAATAATATATGCTAGATAATAGATATAAATTACTGTGTTGAGCTTAAAAGAAGATATTATTGTGCCATATTTAGTTTTATTTTTTCCTAGTCTTCAAAAAAATGTTTCCTGAGGGATGCACAGGAAGAAGACAGATATGATAAATGCAAACAGATTTCCTCTGTGAATGCATGAGGAGAAACATAAGCCCCCAAACAACTGCCTGTTTTCCTCTGCAGAACAAAGAAGTTCCTCTCTAGACACTTTAATTATATTTTTTGTTACTGAAATATGTGCTGTCATGCATTATTCGGATCACACAACATAATTCTATGAATAAAAATGATTTCCTAATATAGCTATATTAGTGATTCACCTGTAAAATATGGACAAATATCCCCTACACTGGGCAGGGCAAAACCAGAGTCTCGCTTGGAAAAAGCAGAAAGGTGGTTAACCATCATGTTTCGCTTTCAGTCTTTAGTTTTTTTTCTGAAGACATTGATTTCTTTGAGAAGGTTAGTTTTTCCAAACATGACCAGCAGGGAAGCAACAGATTCTGGGTAGAGCACCTGAGGCATCAGCTTCACTGATAAAGGTCATTTCATGAAACTGAAGCGAGAGGCTGAGGAGAAGGACTTCCATAAGAGCACTGCTAATCCGGGGTCAGCATCCAGAGAAGGAGGAACGATTTGCCCACTTCTGAGACTATCTGCACCAGATTTGTGGAAACTCTGGAGGGAGAACTGTTGTGTGAATATCTGCACAGCTAAAGCCAAGGCTGTAGGAATGGCTGTGCCACCCATAATGCACCACTTGGCTCGTGATATTTTTCAATTTAAGTGAAAGAAGAGGGAACAAAGTTTATCAAGCAGGAAGAAAAAAATTCTTTCAAGGTGACTGACAGTTTTTTAAACCTCCTGAAACCTGGGAATGTGTAGAAACTTCTGAGTGAATTTTGACAAGGTATTTACATTCTCTTAGAAACAATATCTGAAACAAGGTAGTTGATTTCTGTTGCTGATATTTGTCCAGAAGATTTCAGAGAGGAATTTCTCTACTGTATTAAAAGAGAAAACATGTCTGTGGTCACAACTGCCTCTTACCTCCTCAGGCTCAGTTTCTACAGCTGACTGCCTTTGAGCACATGCCTATGTGCTGCTTGCATAGTTTTAACAGTGTCCCATGAGAAGGGGAACTTAGAAAGAGCAAGGTTTCATTCCCAGCACTACCAAAGGGTTTCTTGTGAGCCCCAGAGCATCTCATTTCATCTGCACTGTTCACTTAATTCAAAAATAAATACATAGCACTTACCTATTCTGCTGTAAACTATAAAAATAAAAATATTAATGCACATGTATCACTCATATGTTGCACTAATAAGCATCACACAGAAACATCCCTAAATATTCACCATGAACAACAGATAGTCAGATGGAAGCTTTTGGCTATCTTACATGAACTTTGGATCTTTCTCTCACAGGTATTACAGTATACCTCAACTGTATGACCAGAACTTGTAAAAGTTGAACATTAGTTACCAGTGTCACTGATTTGGTGAAAAAAAAAGCCCAACAAAAACAAACTTGAAAGAGCTTTGAAAGACTCCAGTTCGGGCTTCATGACTTAGCCTGTGATAGCTTCAGTCTGTGACTGTTGCATTGGACATCTTCAGGTTACCCAGAGCTCTCGAGTTATATTCAGAGTGGTTTAATTGGCAAACACTGGAAGTACTGGGAAAGCTCTTTTTATAATAGAACCTTAATTCACCAATTTCTCTCACGATCAGTGACCTTAGGAATTACAGATATATTTTAAAAGAAGTTACAAGACCCAGTGGTAATGGATGCAAGACAGAATTATGTAAAATACTAACTCAGCTGCTTTCCTCATGGATCCTTTAAAATCTGTGATCCCTGAAATTAAGTATTTCTAGATATTATGAAGTGTTTAATTTACTGGCACAGCTTGTATCCTCTGTCAAACACAAAATAAAAGATTCGCAGAGTTCGTAAACTTGTCAAATGCAAGACCTGGCATGACATACGTAGGTTTCTTCTGACTATCAGGTTCTAGAGAAATTTCATTTCTGAGAACGTTTTTTCGCCCAGCTTGCTATCTGCTCTTGCATGTAGGTGCATGCTACTCTGACTACTTTTGTTGATATACAGCCGAAGATACAATATAATGTAGCAGCAAGAAGTTTGTCCTCAGGGTGGGAGATGCTTCCTTTGAAGGAATTTTAGTTTTATAAACATAAACATTAGGAAGCTGAAAAATATGGGGAACCAAGTGAAAATAATGATCCTGCAGAGGTCAGGTGATGGAAAGCTGAAAACATGACTGACTGCACAGCTCCAAAAGAAAAGCAAATCAGGATACACAAAAAAAGAGGAAAAAGCTTGAGAGACAGTAACTACTAGAGAGTTAAGATTAAAATTAAAACAAGACGTGTTGTAGAAGGCAGGTGAACTGAGCTGATATTTTAGGGAATTAAACAAAACCTTAAAAATGGAAATAGGGAACAAAAAGCTAAGACAAAAGTATTGTTTAAAAACAGTTTTGAAAGAAAAAGAAGAAAGCACATAAAGTGAACTTTTAGTAGGTTTGAAGATCAGCTATCAAGGGAAAAATGAAAATATTAACATTTAAGGAGATGATGAGGGCTACAAAAAATGACTCCCGAATAGTACGGACAATGTTAAAAGTCATTAGAAAAATTAAAAGGACTTTCCTGAGGATGTGAAATGAAAATATCACTATACTAGAGTAGCACCTTAAGTAAAAAAATGGTTAGGGTCAAGGTAATAACAACTGCATCAGCTACACCATTTCACCATTTTCGGATGAACTATTTCCCTATTCAGCTATTACCCCAAGTTGGGACAAAACCAAAGTGTGCAGAACTCTGACTAGTGTGCATGTGTGTTACTGCCACTTCCCAGAAGGAAGACTAAGGGAAATATTTGCAACTGAAATCTTCCCAAATCACAGAATCACAGAATATGCTGAATTGGAAGGGATCTACAAGGATCATCAAAGTCTAACTCCTGGCCCTGCACAGGACATCCCCAAGAATCACCCCACGTGCCTGAGAGCATTGTCCAACCACTTCTTGAACTCTCTCAGGCTTGGTGCTGTGACCACTTCCCTGGGGAGCCTGTTCCAGTGCCCAGCCACCCTCAGGGTGAAGAATCTTTCTCTAATATCCAACCTAAACCTCCCCTGACACAGCTTCAGGCCATTCCCTCGGGTCCTGTCACTGGGCACCGCAGAGAAGAGAAGGAGTCTGCCACTCCTCTTCCCCTCACAAGGAAGTTGTAGACTGCAATAGGGTCTTCCCTCAGTCTCCTCCAGGCTGAACGGACCAAGTGACCTCAGCTGCTCCTCATTCAGCTTCCCTTCAAGGCCCTTCACCATCCTTGTGGCTCTCCTTTGGATGCTCTCCAATAGCTTAATATCTTTTTTATATTGTTGCACCCAAACCTGCCCCCAGCACTCGAGGTGAGGCTGCCCCAGTGCAGAGCAGAGCGGGACAATCCCCTCCCTTGCCCGGCTGGCGATGCTGTGCCTGATGCCCCCAGGACACGCTTGGCCCTCCTGGCTGCCAGGGCACTGCTGACTCATGCTCAACTTTCCATTGACCAGGACCCCCAGGTCCCTTTCCATGGCACTGATTTCCAGCATCTCCTTCCCCAGTCTGTCTGTACATCCAGGATTGTCTCCATCCCAGGTGCAGAAACCGGCACGTTCCCTCCTTGAACTTAATAAGGTTGGTGATTGCCCAGTCTTCTAATTTGGAAGGAATTATATTTATACAGTGTATGCCCCTTGGATAACCACAGTAGTTTCGTTCACAGAAGCAGCATAGATATCTTTTTGCAGTCTAAGATATTAGATAACCTATTTGATGTCACGTATGTTCAGTTAACATCTGCAGTTTCTATGAAATATATAAAATACCAGTGTGATATCGGTGTGGATGTACATCTTCTGTTCTTCTTTACATTTTGACAAATGTATTTCAACTTGAAGGAGATTAACATCAACTCTACTGAAGCATTTTTTAGACTAAAAGCCATATAAAAATAATAACCTTTAATAAGTTTAAGCACCAACTTCCTTTGAAGGAGAAGCTAACCTAGAAAACTCCTGCACTGGATATTTACCACAAATTTGTTCAATTGTGATTTAAATGTTTCAATCAATATGGCTTCAGAACATGTCCCTAGTGAGATCATCAGCTATTCAGTACTGCAAGCTCATCTACCATCCTAAACCAAATCACATGATATCTAAATGGAACCAGTCCCATTTTTTAATCAGATAAACACATTGAAACTTTCAAGGGAGAAGAATCAAGTCACAGCAAGAATAATTCAGAAAAATATCAAAATGAACTCCTGGTTTTAAAATCAGACTCTCAGAATGAGCAAATTTGATCCTGTTTAACTATAACCCCAGACTATATTGAGACAATGCTTTAATTTTTTTAAATTTCCCTTTGTTACAGTAAATTCAGATACCAAGATGAGACAGTACTCCCAATTTCTCAGGTTCATCTTAATTTTACAACCAAAACTGAGCTCAAGACTCTTTTAGAGAATCTTATTACTCTAATCAGCTAATGATGTCACCAACTAAAACATAAACACAGGGCCAGTACTGAAACTGCTTTAATTACTGTTTGAAGCCCCATGGAAGATGTGATAAAGCACTCACTGTCAGAGGTTTCCACACCCTTAAGTGATAATCTGCAAAGCCCTAAAAATTCTGTATGTAGCTACTCCCAGCATAAAACCCAGAAAGATAAGACCAAGAATTTACATAGCATCATTTTTTATTTAAATCCATACAAAAAACCCTCACAAGTTTATGACTATAGTCACAAGTTATTTTGCTTAAATGGGTAAAAAAATCCCCCAAATATGTGAATTTAGAAAATAATAGGTGAAGAAGGTTAATCATCTTTATTCAAAATTTTATTTCTTCATTTTTCAATTATATTCTGCATGAGAAAGTATTGCTGGGAATGCCAAATAAGCCAAAAAGTCATTAATTAGCTAAATAAGACTACATAGCAAGACAAACAAAAATGGAAATGAAATGCTTCTAAACTTAATTTAGGCATTGGGCATAATTTTCAAACTTAATAAAAGGTAAACAGAGTTTTAAGAGTCACTTTTCAATTCAATTGACATGTAATATGCTCCATTTACATGCAAAACCAAGGTTGGCTAAATAAGCTACCCACAGCTGGAAGAGGTTCAATTTTCCAGTTATAGCTAATAGACTTCTTACTGTAAGCTGAGAGAAGAATCACATGCAATATAAAAGCTTGTGATGACCAGGTAAGTTGAGAAGGAGCAGGTAATCAATAACAAGCAAGATCTGGAGGAGAAAGAGCAGATGTTTTTTCAAATGGGGGAAAACCATTGCAGAGACAGCTGCAGGGACAGATCCTGGGAGCTGCTGGTGCACATCAGGTGTGCAGGGTGGGTATGCAAGAAAAAGGAGGAAATAAGATAGTTTTGCTGTTGCCCTTCTCTTCTGTATCATGTAGAGGCACTGAAGCCAGAGACACCATTTCAGGGTGAATGAATGCACACAGAATCATACTCTGATTTTTCAAATTTTAAATGTATATTCTTGGAAAGGGCAGCAGTCAAAAGAACCTAAGAAGCATAAGATTAAACGAGTCTTTCTTGAGGATTGCTTATCAAACTGTATGAAGACAGAAAATCATGATAACATTCAAATATATATTTATGTGTATTATACCCTTTAACCTTCACTAACAACACAGGTGTATATTTTCAGCTCTTCTACATCATTACATGGATCCTTCAACGAGTTTTGATTGTCAAGGGTCCTAACTGGGTAGTCAGGAGGAGTCAAGCCACCTCATCTGGGTCGTGTTGCAGAGGTGTTTCTATCTCTGTTTCCAGCCACAGGCACACATTGCCCTCCAGGCCCTAGAAATATTTCCTTGCACTTCCTAGCTATCCTTATCTCCCTGTGTCAAGCTGAAGCCTCAGAGATATGTTGTGCCCAGAAAATGCAGGAACAAACAGAGGTGTGGAGCAATCCAGAAGGTATTTCATGCTATAGTTGGGGCTGTAGCACGAACAGTCAGCTACTCCCAGCTGAGCAATATGCAGAGACCTCCAAGAAAACAAAAGCCTACTGCACACACATTTACAGTGTGTTGCAGGAAGGCCAAACAGGATTTGCACTCTTCTGTGATAGGATTTCATAACAGGAGAGAAATGCAGTGAATTATATTGGATAATGTCTTCTCAGATTTTCTGAAATGACCTAAATTATTAGCAGTGTTAATTGTGTTCTGCATTATGTCACAAGGAAAACCTCTCCCAGCAATATCTTAAAAACAATTAATGGGAGAAAAGAACATTTTTTCCTGCTGCTGTTGCAGGTGCAAGTGCAGAATCTGTGTAGAACAGGAAAGAAGGGGAGGGAAGAATGGGGTTTGCAAACAGAATAAACCATTCATAACTGGGTTTATTTTGTGTAATAAGTAATTTCATTTTCTTGTTGGTTTTCTTTTTTTTTTTGGGTTTGAAGTTTGAAGAATAAAAGTGAGATGTGAAAAAGATTGTGAAAAGGTTATTTTATTGGCCTGTACAGTTCATACATTCAGCCAGTGTCATGATAAAAAAGTGGGAGAAGCAGCAGCAATAGAGGTAAAAAAGAACTGAAAATGCATGAAGGAAAGAAAAGGTAAGTAGAAAGAAATTAGGGCTAGACATACCACTGTATCTTATTATGGTAGTATCTTTTGATGTAAAGGTTTCCACTATCTGCTTCAACAAAAGTCTCTTATACAGCCTATAAGAAAAGGTTAAGCCAGAAGGCAAGGGCAAAAGTGGAATCTTAATACAGGTGAGATATATTTTTTCATGAAAGGCGTGAAAAGCTTTCCTTCATTGTTTTATTCTAACTGAACTTTGTAAAAAGCACATTTTCATGTGAATTCATGATTTCTTGTGCAGCCTGTCAAGTGTTTTTCCCAACATTTAACATCAAAGTGAGTGCATAGATAGATTACAAGGTCACCCAGCCTATTAGTCCACAGGATTTATAACTGTTGGTAGCTAAATAACTTTTTTATGGTGTAATACACCTTGTATTGGAAACCTGAGGTTTCCGGTATTCAGTCTTCACTTCATCTCCTATCTGAAGGGTAAGGAAACCTTCAGGCTGACATTGTGGACAGAACAGAGAGGTGATGCTGCCAAAATTAAAGGAAACAAGATTTCAGTGTGTAATCTGAAAAGCTCACAAAGAATCCCTTCTTGCAGATACTGACATACTGGCAGGAGGCACTTGACTTTTTTGCACTGCTGTTCACTCTGCACGCATGGACAGGGCTCTATACTTGGGATTCTCCCCAGCTCTTGTAAGGTCCTACATCACACATGGGTGTACACATTCATATCACTGGTGACTTAGCTTTGGCAGCTGAAACACTGATTGACTGAAGGTGTCTTTCTTTCCCTTTCCTGGACAACGTGCTATGAGATTTTGCAGTTCTTTATCAGGGCACTCAGAGGAACTGAAACAAGACTGGTCCTTGGCAGAGACACCTCTAGGAAGAGCTTCTTCCCAGTGGCCAAAGAATACCACAAATTAAATTACAAAGACTAAGAAAATTGTTCTGAAAATCTTGCCAAAACTTGACATATTGGATTTGCAGAGTTTCTTGCAAATATTGTATTTGTTGGAAAGATATTTATAAACACACATACAGCGAATGTATACATGTGCGCGTATGTATTGCACATATTACCATGTGTGTCTATCTAATTGCACCTGTTATATACATATTTATATAAAATAAAATGAGGCTTTATTATTGCTGAGCTATATTGCCAGAACTTTAGGGTGCAATTTAGAGAAGAAATGACAGGAAATCATGAGATTACCAGCACATTTGCAGCATATAGCTTGACAAGGTCTCTTTCAACTACTGTTGCAAATAAAAAATGAGACTGACAAAACACAAATCCATTACCAAGCACCTTTCAACCCATGCTGACTTTCATCTTGTTCTTCCATTTTACATATTTCTACTTAAAGGCATGCGCCAGCTTATGCTGTTCCTACATGGGGTGTAACTAACATGCATTATTTATTTAAAAAAATTACATTAAGGGGAAGAGTGCACAGATCTCTGGAATGCCATCCAGCTCTCACTACAGTTAATAAACACATCATAAAGTCCTCTCCAATTTTACTAATGCTCCATCTCCAAACTGTTGATTATATGCAGCATTTCAAAACTACTGCTGTGTGCTAGAGGCTGACACACAAGAACACACAGGAAAAATGAGTTTGAAAAGCCAGTCTCAGGCTGCGATTATAACTAAATTTGAGCTGGCGCCATGCTTATCTTAATTACACAAATTGGAATGAAGGCTAGGGAGAAAACCAGAAAAGCTATACCAGCGGCTTGTGGAACACAAAGGCAGTGCCCCTGCAGGTCAGGCAGAGGAGGAGAGGAAGTGGGCACACAGGACATGAGTACACTGGAGACAGCCAGGGGTGGGTGAGTGATCCTGAGTCCCACTGAGAGCTGGCCTGAACTGCAGCTTAACATTCTGGGTGATATAAATCAGTGTATTTATCTCCTTTAAATAAAGCTATATTACCTTACACCTGTTGAAAATCCAATCCAGTGTATTTCAGTTGATAGCAATGATAAGTTGAGAAATGGGTTTAAATTCACCACTTGCACTAGGTGAATCAGTAATAATGAAAATGCAACCAACTGGGAAAAATATCCCTTCAAATGAGAGCTTTACAATGCTACCATTATGTTGCATTCTTTATTAAAGAAATAGTGTAACAGTTTGATTAGCCCTTTCTAATGGTGCCCATCCATTATTAATAAAGCAATCATATTTTTAAGGCCTGATTCTCAATTATTTCATTAACTGAATGAAAAATTAAACAAAGATGAAGACAGAAACATTTTAGCTTCCTTAGCAGCCCTGGAGAGAAGAACCTTTTCTCCCACAGTGCATTTACTGAATTGTTTGACAAATGGAATAACCAGCCATTACCGCTAAGGATTTTGGCTGGTGAGCATATGCCAATGAACCTACCAGATCTGTTCATTAAGTCTGACTCATGGAAAGGCTAAAAGAGTACATCATCTCAGCAGTAGGAAAATGCCAAAAAATTAGATGCTTTGTTTGACCTTTGTTTGTGAATTGGCTTCATCTAGAAATGAGGATGAAAGCCTCCTGTAAAAGTGCTTCATCTTCTGAAAAAGGGCAAAAAGAAGCCTCCTTCTAATACAAGCTTGATAATACTTCTGCACAAATCCATTTTTTCTAATTTATATGAAACTCACAATACTTTTTTCCCATTTAGCAAATCATTCAGAATCAAAAGAGAATGGCTGTTCAGGCCAACTGTCAGAAATGAAATTCTTAAACAGAGCAACAGAACTTCAAAGAACAAGCCAATGTTTAAAACTCAAGGTGCTTCCCATTCTTCTGCTCATCTTCCCTGTGCTTATACAGGTTTAACACCGTCAACACATTTCCATTTTCTGACAGATTAGGACCCACTACCCTACGTGAGAGACGGAGATTCAGTTAATGTCCTACCATATGGCAAGAGATGAATACTGATTTTTGTAGACCAGATTAATTCAGCCTGTCAAATTATTTTTACATACACAGGCAGGAAGGGACACCAGCCTGTAGGCTGCTACTCAAGCCTTGGCTTACAATAAAATGTGTGTCTGAACAATAGCCAAAAGGGGATGAAACCATGTTTATCTGAACCCTTTAAATATTCTCTACTTATTCCTTCGTTGTTTCTGAAAGCCTCTATATTCACTGCAGACCTACTGACAGTTACTCTGAAACCAAAACTACCTGCAGAACATTGCCTATCAGACTTCTTTCAAAGGACCCAGGGACAGGACCGAAGGGGAGGCATGCAAGAGCTAAAGCAGGGAGAAATGGATGAGAACATTTCCCCAGCGACTCCCCAAGCTGCTCCTGCTGCATCCTTGCAGCTAATGCACTGTATCTGTACTTCAGAGAATGGGTTTATGGGACATTTCCTTCCCACATTCCTTGGGGTGTCTCCCAGGCTAGAAACATAGGTGATCAGCCAGCCATGCCTTTGTGTCAGAAATGAAGTCACCTTGCTCACTTTCACTGCTTAAACCACTTCACTGTCACCCAAAGAAGAACACTTGAAAAAACAGAAAAGTGAATATTTTTTTTCCATATGCAGAGAAGGCAGAGCATGGCATTGAAGAAATATGGCTGTAGAAATGTTCAAATAAACACTCATTTGTCGTGGTGTTCCAAATGTCTTCTTCTTTTCTTTTTTTTCCCCTCTCTTTTTCTTTCTTTGATTTAAATGCAACTCTACAGTATTAAAGTTCTTTTTATATTCAAGGCTGATGCAAAGAGGGAATAGTTGCAAAGTGAAATGAAAGCAGAGACATAGTGAATGGAATCCAAAAGTTTGCCCTAACAACACAAAGCAACAGAAAACGAGATGTTTCTGGAAAAATATGATGAAGGATACGGTGAGATTCACCTCTGTGGGAAAACAGACAATGAGAATATTGTCATCATTATTAATTTAAAATAATAAACCATAGAATTCTTCCAAAAGAATTTTGTATCATCAGACTAAGCTTAGCATAACGTTTTCCTTCTATTGTTGTCTGAGAATAGCCTATTTAAGAGTTTATACTTTCTTCATCCTATGGGTTTTTACTATATCCTCAAGCCTTTGCTGTAGCCCAGACATGCCCAATGTCTCTCCACATGTTGATCTACAGACCCAGCTGCAGCTCAGACCCAGGGCAGAGAAGTACACCAAAACCCTTGCCTTCATCCAGGCTCTAAGCTGCCCTGCAGCCCAGCCACACTGGCAGTCAGGAGTGCTGAACACCCTAAAGCTTATCCATCATCGTAGCTCTCCCTGAGAACTGTGTGGATGTTGGATCCATGTTTCCGGACATCGCTGAGAATGGAAACGGCGCAGTTCTCAGTACACTGCACACACATGTGCTGTCCTGCACCCTTGCACCAACAGGAAGATTGGCCAGAAGCACAGCCTGAACAGCAGCCACCTGAGCAGGCAGGCTCAGTGAGCAGTCCTCAGGCTCTGGGGCATTGGCAGGTTTTTTCCATTCATTGTGTATGATGCCTACTTCCGCGGCATCCTTTGATTACTGTTCCTGTAACTATTGCTTACCACTAAAGTTTTCTGGACTGCATGAGCCATGACGGCCACATCTTCCCTGCAAGCTTTTTAAGCCCACATTTTATATATAACTTGTTTCCAGCACTGATTACAAAGCAACACGTTTTGGATCTCCATTGTATAACACTGTAATGACTCAGGCTGACTAAATGACTGTGGAGCGACCAGGGTGTAAAAGGCATAGGAAGGGAGGAAAGGTTTGCTTCTATCAGCATTTTGTTAATGTGCTTCATATTGCTAATCCTTGACCTCAGTCTGTGAACACAATATTTTCAGATTTGGAGTGCTGGGATCATTTTTGAGGTCATCCATTCTGGCACTGGAAATTCAATTTGGGCTTACAATAAGTGGCAGAATTAAAAACTGATGAGATGATAGTACAGCATATTATAGTATTAGAATATCTGATTTCTGATCTGCTTTTTGCAATGCTGTAGAAACATACTAATGTGCAGAGGTCAGAGGCCTGAAAAGACTAGAAGACAATATCCATATCCAGTAAATAAGATACTTAGTGCAACTAATACGCACTGGTTACCTGTTATTAAAAAAATCGGCTAAAATACACTCATAGTAACACACAATGTGGCAAGAAAGGAAGTGCTGTATAACAAACATTGATAACCCTGTGAAAGTCAAAGAGGTGCTGTGTGTTTATGAGCCATCCAGCTGTGATTCTTTGTAGTCATACTTTGAATTAAGTGATATATTTGTCATTTCAGTATCTCAGAAAAGGCTGAATAAACTCACTCTCTGCTATTATGAAAGAGCTGTAATCATAACTCCTGCATCATTACATTATCAGAGAACTAGATTATGAATCCTAATCTTTCTACGACAGATGACGAGCAGTTTGGTCATGGGATTTTTTGCAAAGAGAATCAGCCCGAATATTCCAAATCAGTATTTCAGCTTGATAAAATGGTCTTTGTGTAAATGTTGACAAGCAGAAAGTGTTACTGCTCCTGCATATTCAAGCAGAAAGTGGATGAATAATTATTACAGAACATATTTACTAAAGAAAATTTGAAAATTATGCACAATTTTGTTTTCTCCATTAAAAGTGCTTCTGATATGTAATTAATGTATTTCAGAATATCTCCTATCTAAGCAATAATCACTAAAAAAATAAAATTAAAATATGTGCATCCTTAATCAAAGGGGCCTTCAACAAACATTTGACTTAGAGCAGCAGTCCCTGTTTCAGCAAGTCTGCAGAAATTGGCTGCTCTTTTTTCTCATCTCTATCAAGACCTTGCTGGGCAAGTTAGAGAAACTACATATTTTGCCCATCTATCCAATGGATTTCTTGGGACCTTTGATTAGCCAACATTTCTAAGTCATTTGGGTAATGTTTACAAAGAACTTTAATACCTTACCACTGTAAAAGAAAGAATATGAGAGGGTGTTTTTTATAATTTTTTTTGGTTGAGGTCTTTTTTTCACTCATTCTCCTACAGGTGAGAAGAACTTTTGTTTAAAATTTCTTAACCACATTGAGCTTTTTGGGAATCAGACAGTGGCTGAAATTTTTGAAGTAGAAAACACTCTGGCACGATGGAAAGAATTCTGCATCAACTAAAACCTTTCTGAACTCCATTGCAAAGATCAGGCTTCAAATCAATTATTTAAACTCCTTTCACTAGATCAATGTTTGCATACACAGACTTAACAGGTAAAGTAACTTTTTTCACATGGGAGGATTGTTTCATTGGTTTCTTGTTTCAGCTGCTGTTTAGCATGAGGGAGGGATTCTAGATTAGTTTTACTGGATTCCAACTCTGACACCATTGGGAAGTCAAAACCTGAGGCTTCCTCTAAATAGGTATTTTCAAGTCTAATAACTAATTAAAAATTTAAACTTCTCCTGCCTTTTAAATAATGCATTGAGAATTCTTTTTAGCTACATCTGGGTTTTGAGTTTCTGTAATTGCTTTAAAAATTGCTTTTTGTAACCACCAGGGCTATAGACCAAGATCACATAAGTTAGTATATGCCAATGAGAATGTGGGAAACAGAGCTGTAGGCTGGTAAAAAACACCAGTAAAGAAAATCTTACCCAGGATATATGTATGGGAAGCTGGCTTTTTCTTTTAAGGCATCACCTGTTCTCTGACAGAAGGATCCTGACAAAATTTTTTGCTTCTTTCTTCTTCCTTCTCCTTTCCTTTTCCTTTTTTTTTCATTCCTTTTTTCTCTTTTCTTTTTTCTTTTCTCTACAGCAATTTTGGCTAAAGAATAGAAAAAAAATTATCTATGCATATGACAGTCCAAGCCACTGTTAAGAAGCAACTGACTGTCAGTGGCATAAGACGTGGTAGGGTTGTAGACAGACACCTTCTTTAGAGCACCAGGGATAGAATGAAGCATATGAATAAAAAATCCTTTCCCCACATTCTTTTAACAACAACAAAGAAATTTTTCCCTTTCAGGACAGAACACTGACTTTCTCTCTTGTCCTTCCACACTGCAGTGCTCAATTCCCCTAATTTCCATTATTAAACTTTGCTTAGACATAAAAATGCCAATGAAATAGCACAGAGAGAAACATTATAAAAAGAACTCCTTCTGGGAACTACAGACCTCCTAAGATATGGATATGAGTAAACGGAAATTTGAATCTGTGAAAAAGAAAAGGACCTTGTCAAAAAGCACATTAATAACTGAGGAAAATCAAGACAAAACTACAAGAAAACAAGCAGTGCTGTAACCCCAAGAAAAACTTTGTGTGATGAACTTGAAGTAATAGAAGTTATATTCTCCCGAAGTGGACTTGCTTGTATGCTACAGGTTCTAGGTGTTCTGAAGGCACAGCTCTGATTTCACAAAAAACAAACAAAACCCCACCTCTAATCCCCAGCATGGTGACTCATAAGGGACTCCACTTCTTTATAATGCAGCAGTCACAGTTGTCACTGTGGCTGGTTTAGGGTAAGGATTTTTTCAGTGAGTTACTGGTAGTAGAATTTTCTCAGCCCCCCATAAAAAAGTGCTATAATTTCTCAACTCAGTGTCAACACGTCATTTTTTCTAAGACGTTTGACGACTCCCTCACTCCCAGATCCAAATCCTCATATTTTATATTCGCTTTTTATATTTCTGCACAATTTTTCTCAGAAGCCGTGACTGCTTTTCCTGATTTACTCACTTTTAAATGAATCCGTTTGGTCTTCCTCCCTTGGCAAGAGTAAGGTATCCTCAACCATAATAATAGCTAAAACTTATTTGAAAAATAATGAATTTATTTTTCTAGCTGCACCATATACAAATTTATTCTGCTTAAAAATGCCCTTTAAAACCCCAAAATGTCAGTTGTTTCACAGATCCAAAATTATCTAAATACTTTTCAGCACATTACAATTATACAGAAGATAAAAATTTTAGTATTAGGTTTTGATGTAGTTTCTACTACAATGAAATTTAGATAAATTTTTTTCAAAGAGCACTAGCAATCAGAACCATACCTAGTACATTATAAATTAAACGACACTTTACTTCATGACACAAAACTTTATTAAGAGATATAAATTGGAGAGCTTTCATTCTGCTTCCCACCGGAAAAAGTCTTGCTACTAGCAGTTCCTTTTTAAATCAGTCATCAGTCTGATTATCACTAGTTCAACACCGTGTTACGTGGAGTTTTTCTTCCAGTTTTATAAAGTAGGAGGGAAATTAACAAACATGTGGTGAAGTGTATAAATAATGAAGGATGTACTCTGCGAAATGCTGATAATCCGCGCTGAGACACAGCAGAGCCTGTGTAATGACCAAAATGTCAACAAAAGCAGTCTCTGACAGGTCTCTTGTTTAAGTGATTTTCCAATTTCCTGTTGAGTCTACATTTTGCATTTGTAACACCCTCCATCGAGGAGTTGTCTGTTCTTCCACTCTGGTCAAGCCGTCACTAATGCGGCTCAAGTAATACATTCTCCCTGTCCACACCTGGAATTTCATTCCGTTAATTCTAATGTTATAAATTGCAGTAGTGAGTCGACTACTATAATTTGAATCTTATCTCCTTTGACTTATATTAGTATTAGTATTACACCTTATACAAATATTCGGCATTAGTGTCTATTTGATTGTCTTCTTTCCAGTGAGATATCGACATACACTATTACATTCATGTCTTCATTTAGTTATGAATTCCAAATCCATCTTAATTCTTAGACTGACGTTATTTCTTTAGAAGTACACATGCCACTGCCCTGTTCCTTTCTTGGCAATCTTTTTAAAAGACTCTCCACTTGTTTTTAATTTCCTATACATTTGGTAAAGAAGATAACCAAAAATTCACTTAAGGATACGGATGTTTTCTATCTTGCCTTAGAAGCAGTGCCCCAAACTTCTATTCTTGTACCTAGTATAAATGTCAGCATCTCAGTTTGTGGTTATCCTCTGGATAATCCCAATAATTCCCTGGGGGAAGTCTCTGGCTATTTCCGTTCTGCTTTGGTAAAAACTGAGCAATGCATTTCAATGAAGGCATAATTTCTTCAGCCTGGCATACCGTTTTCTCCAAATGCTACAGCTGGAGTTATGCACTACTGTGTGCATCTGAATAGCATGTACTTATGACCTGAAAAACGTTCAGTTCTTCTATGCTTGGTATTATTAGCAATTTTGCAACTAATCTTACAAAAGTCAAAGCTTGCCACCATTGTCAGCAGTAGCTGCCTAGAAAATTGTGAGTAAAGGCCAAACAGACTTCTCCCAGACTCTAGCAATTTACGGACTCCTCAAGCCGAAGATGTTATCTTCCGTTTGGCAAACGTTGATGTTCTTCTTCCATTGATTTCTCCAATTCTCCAATTGTGTAAAGAAACTGCTAGCAAAATTGTAAATGCAAAAGTTTTCAGCCTTGGCCTGCTCTGACTCCTCTGTCAGATTTTTATCACAAGCAGTAACTACATCTTGTGCTGGAGCATCTGTGGATGTCAGTTTTATGTAAAAACTAAGTAGAGTTGTGTTTCATCCTTCTGAAGTCACTAAATATAGAATGAGACTGAGCTGCATCCCTGCTGAAATGAAACGTGGCTTTAATATTTATGACTACTCTATACAACTGAAATTTGAGAAGAGCAAACCAAAATTCTTTCTAAAGTGCCATGTCACATCTTCCTCAATAGAAAACACAATTCCACAGAAGGTCAGTGGAGTGACACAGTTCACAGTGTTTCTCCCCAGTTTCTGCCTCCACCCTCAATGCACTGTCAGGTACAACATGCACCTGAAAATTAAAGACAAAACAAACTTTGTTAAGCTGAGAGGACGCATAATGCAGCTTAAGCTATAAAATCCATACCTTTAGGGGACACTTAAAAAAAAAAAATCACCATCTGTTTCTATATGAAAGAGGTAGAACACCAGACTGTACATTCTACTCTTTTTCAACAAGGCTACTTCAAAACTATGTGGGATGTGAGAAATGCTCCTTGCCCAAGCACATGGTCCTTGCTTAGCTCTCCTGATCTTTTGAATGACTTCTGACCTAGCAAAGTTCAAAGCCTTTGAACACTGTGTTGGGCATGCTCTGCAGCTATTTTAAGAGCCAGGAGGTGTACCCTGAAATAGAAACATGGTGCATTCATGAGCAGCTGTGAAGTGTTCTGCTTTCAAAAAGTGTAAGAAGCACCAGATCCATGTGCCCAACTGCTTCCTCCTAATGTATAGCTTACCATTTGCTCTAGTTCAAAGCTCTAAAACATTGCATCTGAAAATGTAGATGTTATAAGCAGTTAAACCCAAGCTAATGATTCAGAGCCTCATGAGAGCCTAAATTAAAGCCTAAAGCCTTTAAATCAGCTGGGCTAAAGAAAGAGAAGTAGTCTTGCCTTGCAGGAAGCACGGAGAGCAAGAGAGGGAATGGAGAGGTAGCTCTGTCATCCTGAGGATTTCTTCAACCACATAAATCAAAATTTTTAATGGATATTCAAATAACTATAAATACCGAGACATGCAGACATCTATGTACAGAAACTGTTATTTATCCTGAAATTATATCAAATAGTTTCTTGTATTGCCTGAGACAAATGTTGCTTTCTAAATCAGCTGTCTAGGATACAATTAGCATTGTGCCAAAACAATACCTAAAGGCAGTTAATCTCCAGAACTAGAGACTTCTCTAGTTCTACAGGAAACTGAACTTCCATCAAACTAAACAGTCTGTGATTCTGCTGGAACAATGTCTATCGATGTGAGAAGCAGAAAAATGTTCTGAGTCCAATACAACATGGAGGGAAGAAAAATTGCTTACTTATCTATCATTTTAACTTACAAGCTGCATTAATAAAGCTCTGAGAAATGGCACTAACTAGGAGACAAGTCATATCATCAGAATTTATTGGATGTCTTCTGCTTGATAAACTCTTTCTTAGACTTTGTCCACTGTATTTAGGTTCCTGAAGCATTTGTATTGGAGACTTCAAAAGAAAATTGCACTGAGATGTTAAGGTTCCTTTAGCACCAATTCACCAACAATGTCTGCTTCTCTGTGTCTGAAAGCTAGACTGCCCCAATAATATTTACTTTATAAACTGTCACTTGCTCCCCTTTATGCCTTGGAATTCTGTGGAGGCATTTCAGTTCACATAAAAACAGGGAAATCTGATAGGGAAAATAAACTTCACAGGAAGGATCTTTGAAACCAGATATCCTCAAGGGAAGAACTATCTGTTCTAACTTTTCCATCATGCAGGGTCCACACTGGTTTTACAACAGCCAGCCTGGAGACAGAGCACTTACTGTAGGTATAAGTAAAAGATGTGTCTGACAGCAGAATGCTGAGGTGGTTATGGCTGGAGAAGGGATCCAGCAATGTCAGCACCACATGCAGCTTCTCTCCCCTGAGCAGCCCTTCAGTCTGCTGCTACCACAGAGAGGGAGGCTGAGTTGGAGAACATGGTCACTGTGAGAAAGGAAAGGTCCCATTAGGCAGCTGCAGCTGACATCTTGCCCTTGACAGCATCAGGAGTAGCAAGCTCTGTCTATACTTTCACAAAGACTTGAGCTGGCTCAGAGAGGAGCTGATGTATTCTTCACTGTTTTAAAATAATTATCTCTTCTTTCCATCCCTGTACTTACTTTGTAATCAAACTTTCAGCAGATGAAATGAAACATCATTCTGATTACAAGTGCATCTTCAAAACATCACTACTGAGCATAATTTCCCTGTGACTAGACAAAGAAAACCTCTGATTTACCATCTGCTTTTAATACCTTTCTGAGTGAAGATTATGAGCAAACAGGCCATCTTCATGTCTCCTCAGTTAGTCTATCTAGATTTCCTGAGTCTGCCCACACATGACTGAAGGCACTACACACAGAAGCCATGATATCAGGGTTTGGTGGGTGACTTCTCTTCCAAGTGTACTGCACTACAGATACATTAATATCTCCAGCAAATACCTGTGCAGTATGGCATTTTTATATCCTGCTAGGACTTAATCACAACTGCATAAGGATTATGAAAACTGTAATTTCGGAGTCGAAGATTGTTTTCTTTATATTAAGATGCATTAAAAGGAAACACTTAAAATTGCTCTCTTTCAAACTTTTCACATAGCTTTCTGCAAGAGCAAGGTTATTAAACAGATGCTTATTTTGACCCTTTGAAATGACAGCAATTTAGTAATGAAATTAAAGTTCTTCACCTGTCACCATATACCAATTTGTTAGAAGCTTTGAAATGAATTACTGTGCAAATGAAAATGATTGTCACCATTGTACCAGCCATAAAAAAAATGAGTTCACGGTTTCTTAATAGGATGCAAATGCTGTGAGTTTTTTTCTGATAAAATAATTCACTGCTAAAAAGTAAAGAGTTTAAAAAGGTGAATATGAAGATGCAGTCAGCAAGACAGTAAATGTTAGAGAAGGACAAAGCTGTAATTGTGGGCACAGTAGGATGCCAAGACTACAGAGAAATATCAAAAAGTGCAAGAGTACGGAATCTTTTTAAATCAGTATCAAGCTTCTCTGAAACAAACAGCCTTCCAAAGTCGCATTGCACTTTCTGTCAAGGTAGGATAGGAGTCAGTTAATTGCTTTTTTGCAAACGTACAACTTTATTGTATAAGTCATAGTTTCTCATTTTGGCTTACAACACATTAATAGCCAGCTAGAAAAGTGTGGTCCCAGCACTGACACCTGGTCTGTTTAATCACACTCTTTGCATTTCAAACCTGATCACATCTAAAAATCCTCAGCCCAGTGACGTCTCAAATAATCAGATCCCTGTGAGGACCGGTGCATTAGCATGCTATTCCAATGCATCACTGATACACATTACTGTGTCTGGTCCCTTTCTGTCTCAAAAGAACTGCACAGCAAGCAAGGAAGATTAATCTGATCCAAACTTTGTCCCCTTCTGCCTAAATTGCCTTTAGGAAGCAGCCAGAAAGTATAGGGCCTAGATCATCTAGCACGTATAGTTGCAATGTCTAACAGACTCTCTTGTGTTTTTTCAGGTGTTCATTATAAAGCCCAGTTTAGCTGCCTACATTTGTAGTTTATCTTAAACATGGCAATAATAGAATATGAAAAGGGGAACTCAGTTTGCCACAAAATGGCTCACAGGAGGTTTTGAGACTGTCTGCAGAAGTCTTCTATTTTACAGGCTCATGGGGCCAGTCAAGTTGTGAGGGACCTCAGGAGGTCTCTGGACCAATCCCCTGCTCAAAGCAGGGTCAGCCATAAGGTCAGATTGAGTTGCTGAGGGCTTCTTTCAGGCAGGCCTGGAAATCCTCCTACAATGAAGGCTTCCCAGCAATGCTGTTCCCATGCTTACCTGTTTTCAAGGTGAAATAGTTTTTTGCTCTGTCTAGCAGCCTGAATCTTCCCTTTTCAGTTCACAGCTCTTGCCTTTCATTCTACCATACATCTCAGTGAAGAGCCTGGCTGTGTTTCCTTGCTAACCTCCTCAATAGGTCTTGACTGCTCACTGCTAGCTTTCCACTCTTCCCCAGGGTGAATGAGCCCCATTCCCTCAGCCTCTCCTCACAGGGCAAATGCACTGGTTTCCCAGCCATCTTGGAGATTCTTCACTGAATGTGCTCCAGTTTGTAATTTCCCTTTTATGAGCAGCCCAAGAAACAAAGAGGAACTCCGTTTGAGAGAAATCAACTCCTTTGATCTAACTGCAGTCCCATTAATGTGCACCCACATATTACCTAACTTCATTGCTGCCAGGGCATGCTGATGACTCATAAACAGCTTCCTCTCCACCAAAAATTTGATCCATCACATACTGCTTAGTCCTCCTCTATCCCTTTTGATGCTAATAGTTTCTTCCAAGAACACGGTCTGAAAGTTTGGTGCTCCTGAAAGCTGTGCAATGGTATCACTGTGGCAAAATAGGTGATTTCCTAAAGAAGATCATAAATAGCTTAAATACACTATGCTACATATCTCTACTATAGCCATTCAAATCCTATACTTAAACAATGAAAGCATATCTCAGTCCCAGGGAGGTTAAAAAAGACATAAATGATAGATTAATTTCATCCCTATTTGCAATGGAAGAGATGCGTAAGAAGTGCGAGAAGTAAAATATCTACATCCAAGTGTAAGAAAAACTAACTACACTAACTACTAAGGAGGAAAACAAGATAAATAGTTCCTTATACCTCAGGCGATTTTTAATCTTTAGTATTGATGTTCTTTTTCTGCTGACAATTACTCTTAAGACCTGACAGCAAACAATAGTTGAATATATCAACTGTTTTAACAGGACAAGGGGGAAAAAAACCTCATTCGCTCAGCATGCCACAGAGTTATTATGCTAAAAATAGGATCTATTGGCTTTTTTTTCTTTTGAGAGTGCTAAATATACACAAAAGGCATTGAGGAGGGAAGGTAATAAAACTGCTTAACTTAATACCACTGATTCAGGGGTCCAGGTATTTCAGATTCCCTGGTCATCTTTAATCGAAATATAGTTTTAAGAATCTTCAGGTTGATCACAAGCAATGCTACATATGACTTTTTCCTTACATAAGAAAATTTTGTTGCTTGGACAATCACTATATATCTGTCTGCTAGTAGTAAAGAACTCTTTGTAGGACTTGAGGGTTCAACACTGATTTTATCATATTGAAAGGCACAGACTCTTGCTTAGATCTTTTAGGACTTCTAAAACCTTGTGATCTTCACAAAGACAGTACTGAATATTCTATTTCTGCTAGGTTAAGGCTAAGCTAAACCCAAAGTGGGTTGATGGTATCAAAGTGGGCTTTCATCTGAAAGGTTCTTGTTTAAGGTCGTAGCAACCAGGCAATTTCTTATGTGTTTTTTCTTACCTATACTGAAATCAAAATACCTATTTGATTGCATGTCTTTCTTCAGACACTTCCACATTCTCCCCAGGTCTCTGCACGTTCCCTTAAAAGCATGTCCATTCACTGGTTACCTCCAGTCTCGGAATTACATTAACTTCTGCAAGAAGGTCACCACTATTCTGATCTCATCCTTTTAGTGAAGAGAAATTAATTCCAAATATTTTCATCTTCAGTGCACATGGCATATATTAAGTGAGTGCATCTGCACCTTACTGTACTGTGTCAGACTTCTCTCACTTCAGAGATCATCCTGAATTTTCTATTCTGTTCCTGTTTATCTTTTCATGGGCTCCTGGAGAATCAGTTGCTAATGGCTTCTGTACACAGGGACACGAATTTGTCTTTTCTCTATTTAATGTTTCCAATAAAGTTCATTGTGACTCATCATCATCTCAGGCCAAATTGCTCTTGAGTGAAGAAGGAAATGAGCAGGGTAAAACCTTCTGTCTCCTTGTGTGATTAGATGTATGCAAGCTGGAGCAGGAGGAATACGACTCAGTTATGACAAACGTAATGAAGATTCTTTGTTCAGGACATTGGAGACTGTCAAATCCCCTGCTTCTTCTGCAGTCTTATTAAACAAACTGTCCTCTCTGCTGCTACCATCCCAAGAACTCTTTGTGCCGATGCATGTTGTGCAGACTTCCAGACCAGACGTTTGTCAACAGTAAGGATGGCATTTTTTTTCTTAATTAATTGCCCTGTTCCTGGTAAATACCTCTAAATCTTCAGCATCAGTGAAAACCCAGTCTATTTTCATTAATAATCACTTATCCCTCAATTTTTTCCAAAAGCTCACGTAATAGCTCCTATCACTTCTTTAGAAGATGCAAAGCTCTTCGGGCATTCATTTTACTGTCAATACCAGCTTTGTAAATACCTACAATTTTGAATGTCACTATTCTTTCCAAATTGTTAACATTTTAAAGCTATCCTGCTTATATGTACTAAATTCAAAACTAATAAAAAAAATGTTTTGCCTTCATAATGTAGCTCTGCTTTGAAGATATGGATATATAATTTATTGCTCACAGAGTTCTAGTAAAATCTATAAATAATCCCCAAAGCAAACACTACCTCTTATCACTACTTTTCTTCAGACCTCGTGCCATACAGATATGAAATTCTAGCCTGAATTGCATTACAATTATTGCTGTTTATTTGACTAAAGTGCCTGGGTTAGTGGAGTCAGATTTCAGTCTTATGATATGTGGAGAGCATCTCTAAGGAAATCTAGAGTTATTCAACAAAAAACAGTGGAATCAGAGTCTGCTTGCACTACATATGGAAATCCTGATTGTTATGGTTTGCCAAAAGTCCCAACTGTAAGATAACCAAGCTGGCTTAAACATACTGGCTGGCTGGAAGCTGTACAAACATAAATTAACAACAGCAGCTTTCCAAATGCTATCAAGAGCCAGTACATCATCCACAACAGCATTCAATGCAGCTTGGCTAAAAATGTCATTAAATAGATTTTTCTAAGTACTTCAGCCTTCAAGTAATACTAGAGGTGGACTGACATAATCTTACATTATTCATGTGCAGTCAATGGCATTGTAAAAAAATCAGATTCCTTGTCTGAGAGACTGACTATTCTTTTGAGAATATCAGTTGAACAGCTACTGCATTTTAAGACAAAAGCCTTTCAATGAACAAAAAATACAAAACTCCTGTAATGATATCTATATCTATGTAACATAAGCCTATGTCTACAGGCACAAACCATCAATTTGCTATAATGAAAAGAGTATAAAATTCATAGTCTTGAGAAAGAAGAGAATTAATTATATGGATGCCCTGAAGTGTCAGGGTGTAATAAGCCCTAGAACTCTCACAATCAACTCTACAGGATACACACTACCAGAGGCATCGGTATTTATATGACCAGGAAATTTAAAAAGTATAAAAAACAACTCAAACATCTTATGCTATTTAATTATATATCAGTATAAAAACAGGTTATTAACTACAACAAAGTGAATCTAACAGATACTTAAGGTTAAAGAGGAATAAGCACTCAGCAGACTATAAAAGTTTATACGCAGAAAGTAGTGCAGTCAATTCGTATGTCTAAGCAACATCATGCCCACAAGATTCACACTTTATCACAGTCAAGAGTCCTAGCAATTCTGCTCTGCAGCATGACACAACGGCACTCATGGCCAAAGCAAGAAAAGCAGACTACTTAGTGTTCTTCATGTTCAGGTACAGCTTTAATAAATACATGCCAAGGCACTTCATGGTGTAAAGGGAAAAATTAACAAAATGTTCAAGCTGTGTTACTATGCTCAAACCAAATCTGCCACCCTGTAATATGGTACAAAGTTCCTCAAATGTAACTTTCTCCCTGTATTTTTTCAAAACAAGAATAGTGAGCAATAGATAATTATCTGAGGTGTTAATGTCCATCAATGTTTGCCTGACCAAAGGCCTGACAGACTTGTTCAGTATGATAAAGTGCTTCATGATTGACTTGGGCATCTCTGCACCCACAGATCTAAGGCAGAGGGTGTAGTAACCTCAGCTGTCCAATTGGAATTGCAAGCATAGAATTTACTATCCCCTCTATCTTGTTCTGCAGAGAGAAAATTTTTGTACAGTAGTTCCTAGGTAGTCCACTTAGGAGAAAAAGCAATATCTGGTACTCTAAGATAAAAATCTATCTTATGTTACTTTGCTTTTATCAATCTCTTTACCAGCTGAAGAAAAAAAAGTTTTCTTTTATTTTTCTCTATTGCTTTCTATCAAGTAATGAAAGATCTATTTTCCCTCTCACACAATTTTATTTTTCCATGCATTGAGAAGCAACTCCCTTTTAAAATCTCACAGATTGCTCCCAACTTGCCCAACATTCTAATCTGACACTGAAAAAAACATTGCCATTAAATCTTTCTAGGTCAAACACAAATTGTGGTTTCCTATTTGACAGCTGAGAACAACTTATCCTTTACTGTCACTAGGTAAACACAATATTGCTTTTCAGAGAAAATCATAGCAGAAGAGGAAGCAAAGTTTATAGTAAAGGAAAAAAATAATCTATTGAAACAGTGGCAATGTTTTCCTAAATAAAACCAAAATCCTCCAACTTTTCTACAGTATTCATGTGATTTTTCAGAGACAGACAGTTGCAAAGGAAGCTCACTACCTTAGTGAGGCTTGATTCATTGAAATTAGGAACCCAACAATAATTTGGGTACAGGGTTTATGAAGAAGCACTGCTTTAGCAGTCTGAAAGTGAGGCCATTGTGCTACCATAAAAACCAAATAGGGAGCATAGGATCTTTAGCACTGGGTTAGCACACATTAAATTTCTTTTTATCCTGCTGATGAAAGTGTTCATGTCTCTCTGGTCAAACTGGGAGCTGCCTAGGACAAGTGACAGTGATGGCACCATGCTCAAAGGCACAGAAACTTATCCTTCATCTCAGCAGAGTCACTCTTTGTTTTCACATTTAAGCTGTGACCACAAACAAGGTGTGCAATAACTCTATTGTGATCTCGGAAAGAAGCCACTGCAGATGTTTCAAATCTTGAATGGGAATCTCTAAAATGGCTGTAAGAATTAACTACTATTGAAATGAAAACAATCTGCCCATAGGTAATGGGTTTGTGTATAACAGGCGAAAAACTAGAGAATAGACAGTAACTCAGCTGTTAAATAAAGGTAGTGGGGAAAATATTGCATTTGCTTTTCCCAGATAATCACCTGAACATTTACTGTGTCACATGAAGTGAAATACCAGGCAAGACAGAGCAAGGCATCCAGTTCAGAACAGTGTCTCTAGCTGGTGTCAGTGCTTTAGCAGAAGTGTGGTGTCATGTAACAGAGAGATAGGAAAAAGAGAGGGCAGTCTCAGCAGAATAAAAATATGAATGAATACATCTCTGCAATGAGAGATTCATTGTGAGAAGCCTCACAAGAAGAAAGTGAAATAATATGCAGCTAACCCAGGAAATGGTTTTGCTAAGAAATTTTCAAGAACTGTGAGTAACAATAGTAACCCAGTTAGATGAGGGATCAGGTTGAGGAACGGAGAGACATTTTATGTCTGAAAATTCAGACATCTAAAATATCTTTTGGAAATTCATCCTAAGGAAGTTGTGGGAAAGGGGGCTCTATATCAAAAAGCCCATTACAGTATCTTAGTACCATGGTGATGACTCCATAAATTGAGAATACAGCAGACACAACTTGCAGTCCTGCTTCATCAGCCCTTCCCTCTCTATAGCCCAAAGATTTGACCCTGCATCCTGCTGGGGAAGCCAGGCACATCTTTTATTCCAGATTCCTAAGTCCACTCCCCAGAGTCTGAGGAATTCCTGCTCCGCAGAAATCTTTCAACATACTTGGCTCATCTGGTTGAGCATCCTCACCCACTGTTGGTTTCTTTCAGAGACAAGAGATTTCACCAGCTGCCCTCATATCAACATGGCAGCTCCCTGGGTACCCTGAGGTGTGACACCTCAACTGCTCCCTAAAAGGAAGATACTAGAAGTGACAGGAAAGGACAACAAGATAATGACAGAACTAGGAGAAAACCTTATAAAATTTAAACCAAAAAATTAGATTACCAAACATTTTTGGTAGATCCTAATATGAATCTTGAAACAAAAAATGATTTTCAGGTGACTATGTTACAACTCCATATCCCAGAAAGGAATAGTTTAAAACAGAGTATAAAATCATCTAAGATAAGTAGGTTTCAACTTTGCTGCTTTTTAAATAATTCCTGCTGAGCAAATATTTAAAAAACAGTTAACATGGAGTGCCACAATTATAGAACCTATGAGATGGCATATTTAGGAAAAGATTTACTTTCTGTAAAGAAACACCTGTGCAAGCCTGATGTGTGCGGTCTATAAGACACCTGCTCCAAAGGCTCAGAGGCTGCACGCTACCTGACAAGGTGGAAGCTTGAATTGGAGAGCAAATATCAAGCTGTTATCCTGTGCCAGTGAAGGCAGCAGATCTGCTGAGAGGATAAGCCCATTGCCTTCGTGTTGCTCAACATTCCCTCCACAGTCTGATTTTTCCGCTGGTATTTACATCAGCTTTGCAGTGCTCTGTTCATTCACCCGCTCTTGGAGTTCTAAGTGCAAGTGCCAAGTCTGACAGCACTTGCTCCTGCGTGCAGAAAAGGAGGAAATGGTCCTGAGAGAGAAATAGGATGAGATTGTTTCAGGCACAACAAATTGAGGAAACTGTTCTCTACGTGATGAAGGCTAACTCCTCTTATGAAAATAGTTTAGAGGAAAAGTTACTGTCTAATGTTACTTGAAACTATGAGTTTGAAATCAGTGTCACTGAGATCAGGTTTCTGGTTTGAGAATCCATATTGTGTTTGGTCATGTGGACTGTTTGCTTCAGCAGACTAAGGCATGAGTTTCTTTAAAAGGCACCAATGGTTTCTTGAAGACCTTGATATTTCTGGTTCTGCAAGAGGGATTCAGCCAAAGCTGTGTAAAATAATAACCTCCCCCTTTCACACACACTGGTTGCCCTGAGTGAGGACACAAACCCAGAGAAGCAATGCCTCTGAACTTAAGATATATAACACGTACAGCCAAACTCTTTCATTTCTATCTGGGAGCAGTGCTAATGCAAGCCACAGTCAGAAAACCTCTAAAGCAACTCTACCACTCATTAATGCAAGAACACTGACTTCGTTATAAATGTCATCTTGTACAGTCAGAAACTTCAGAAAGAGTTAAAAAAAATCTCAACATAATCTTCCATTGTTAAATAATTACAAATTAGAGAAATATGTGCTAGAACTACTTTGTTTACTGCAGCAGAGGTTGCCATACCCTTTGATATCTTTCACATATGCTTTTCAATGAAACAAACCATGTAACATAATTCCAACTGCTCCACACTTGCACAGGTATCAGACCTTCCTCAGTAAACTTGGTGCTTTTCTTCTCTCTTGTAAAATTTCACCTCACTTATGACCTTTTATTTTTGGATACTTTTAGATAATGATTTAAGCTCCACGCAAAGCAACTGACCAATTGCCGTGATTACTTAGATGGGAGAATTATGAGGCAAGGTGGGAGAATCAAACTCCATGTCTAAACCACATCAAATTCTGCCCAAGTTTATACCTCTCGTGCATTCTTCTGTACAACATTTACTTTAGTTCAAGTTGCTACAAGGTGACAAAGTCATGAAACATTTCAGGAACACACAAATCCCTGGGGTTTTACATTTGCTTGTAAAATGCAACCAATATCCATGCATGCATGAAACTGCTTGCTTTCCTTGGAAAACATCTGCCTTGAATCAGTTGTAAACCAGAGATGCAACAATGCTGAAAATAGAAAGGCTTTTGAAGCCATTTGCAGTGTTACAACCTTCTAATTCTTTTTTCTTCAAATAAGAACATTAGTATTTTGCTTTATTTACTTTACTGTAGAAACAAAAATATAGTCTTTGTGTATGCACACACAAAAAGGTTTCTTAAAATTATACAAAAAGAAAGTAACTCAAACTGTTTCACCCACCAATCACCCAAACAGTTTGAATGTCTGTCAAGTCTCGTTTTTCTTTCCACAGAAACACAACTTCCTGATTCAATACACATCACTGATTAACAAGTTAAAAAAAAAAAAAAAAAGCATATTTGAACTGTTATCCTTCTTCCAAAACTCTTTTCTCCCTATGCTTGGCACACTGGCCTGGCAATTTGCACAAACAAGTTCTTACTGCTTTTAGAAATCTTGGTCCTGAGAATACGACCTCTGGGCTGTATCACCACTTTTAATAGACTAGTTCTGAGGTAAAGAAATGATGTCATCTTATAATCAGCTGCAATTTAAAACCAGAGTTGTTCTTTTAGAAAATACACTGGAGAACATTATGTGATATTAGCACTACTGCCACAGGACTGCTGCCAAAAATCAAAAACAAGCCACTCGGGTCTGTCTCCACTCTGTGCCCTGAGCTGTGCTTGCAGACCATACAGTCAGCAGGTACCAAACAAGTGATGCATCCAGCTTCCACCAGATCCAGAGGATGTGCATGTGATTCTTCTCTGTCCATTATTTCTAAACATATTTCTATACATCTGTGCATCTTGCAGAGAGTTTCCCAGCTGCCCTGACTGCCAGCCTCTATCCCATTTTAAGCAACCCTCCTTTATATTGCAAATGCAGCCTGGAACCCACTCCCTTGCACTAGCCAGGAATGTTAAGAGCAGAACCCAACCCTGTCCAGTTCTCTTCACCCTGATATACACCACAGCAGTTAACAGGCAGTCAGTCATTGAACTGCTTGCACAGCTCTCACCTGCTGCAGTCCATGGCTGGACACGCAGCTGCAGTTCTCAAGGGTGATGTCAGCATGCCAGCATCAGAGATTATCCACCCATGCATGAGCAGCATGAGCAGTTCGGATGGGTTCATGGCAAGGAGAGCATTAACTGTGCTCCGCAATAAGCCAGGAGAAAATGGAAACAGACTGTTGGTGAGATTCAGTCCAGAGCTGGAAATCCAACAGGCAGGAATGCAGCTTGGTGTGCTACCACACACAAACCTCCCATTAGACGTCAAGGGAGACTCCCTTACCAAAGATCTTGGGGACACTTCTTCAGTTCCAGAGAGCCCTTTTTCAGAACAGTAAGCCAAGTGCATTGTTACAAATACAAATAATAAATACAAACAGTCTATTCCAAAACATGTGTTATTCCTGACAGGCTCCAACAGAGGAATTTTCAGCTGATTGTTTTAATGGAGCTCACACATATTCTTAGAGATTATTAATGACTTTTCAACCTCAGCACCAACATAGTACAGAGGTAATTCTACCAGAACTGCAATACAGGTTGAAACACAACAATTATTTCAGCTAAAAAACCCTGCAAGGCTTACAAGAATTCTCTGCTGTTCAGTAAAGTCTTTACTAAGTGAAAACAACTTTTCAATGGTTTAAATGAAAGAAGGTGTAATAAATATTGCCATCCACGTAACTGTTTAGGCAGTACTTTGCTTCAGCATCGGAAGGAAGAGGTTAGGGCAGTCTGTCCAAATTTAAGTTTTGATGGCGTTTTTTTTTTTTCTGTTTGTCCCACTACCAATGCCTTTCGCTATAAATATTTCTATGCTACTAGCCCCATTATTTTCTTGCCAAGAACACATTAGTTCAGTCACTGCAACAACATCTCTCAAGGCATTGCTCTTCACATGGAACCAGACTTAAATATGTGTAGTGAAAATAGGCATTTTCTATACAAAGCAGTTGGGCACAATATAGGGTTACCCAGTGGGCTCATGGAAAGCTCATTAGCTTCCCTTCAGCCTGGAAATAAGAAAATTAATTTAAGTGTGTCTGAAGTCACAGGAGAAAGAGGACGAGTTCTCCTGTTTTCTGAATGTATTTTGGTTAGGAGACATATATATACATCTATGTATGCGTGTGTAAAATAATATATGTATAAAACACACTCAAAACTGATGTAAAACTGGCAGTTTGTCTGCAACAAGAAGGAAATGTCCAATGCAGCTAATAATAAAATGAAATAATCATGGGACTCACTACCAATAAGAATGGATTTCTCAAGGTGAATGTACACATACAGGTGAATGAACATTACCTAGTGTTCAATATAGGCTGATCTTTTTTCGTTGTTTTTGCTCAGTGAGGGCACAAACATAGCCTGGCTTCCTCTTCTTGTGACAGTCACTGTTACTCAAGAGTTTTAGAAATCCACCTCTCTGTTGAGTTTGCCTGAAGCTGGTTTAAAAAGAAGACACTCTCAGACAGATCTGGAGAATGGTCATGAGAGTCTTGTTTCCCTAGCAAATTAGCTTTAAGAAGGGGAAAAGATTAAAAAAAAAAAAAAGAGGAGGAAAAAGAAAACAGAAAAAAAAAAAAGATGAGAGATATATTTAGAATGAAACTACAGAGAATTTCTGAGTTTCTGACTCTGAATCCTGACTGTATATTCGTAGACTGTTCGGACACTACAGGTATAAAACCATACACGATGACAAGACTGTCAGAAAGTGGCTACATTGCTGTAATACAGAAGCAAGTGAAATACATAACCACACTAACTGTGTGATGGGGTGTGTTTCAGAGGCCTCAAGTCTTTCATCTTGGAAGGGGTTCAAATTTGCCCAAAGTTTGAGCTTTCCCTTGAACTTACTAATTCTGCATAGTATTGCTCACTGCCTCTACTTTCAGCTGGCATTTCACCATCTAACTGGAAGTATAACAATTGTTCCTAAGGGAATATTAGACTAAATAAAACTTATGTTACAGGAGAAAAAAAGGTTATTTTTGCTTATGTTCCATTTCTTTCAATGTGTATCATTTAAGAGAGATGAAACATATTTAAATCTCAGATTTATTTTTTGTTTCCTGCTGCTTATGAAGTGAGAAAAGAAATCCTTGATTTTTAAGTGGTCAGTAAGAAAAAATATGTATTCTAGATAAGTTTTTTAATATTCATAAAATGTTTTCAGTAGCATCGTTTTTCATTACACCACATTCAACTGTGATACTACATTCAGTGTAGCTGCAAATAGCTCTTGGAATTCTTTGAAAAATACCATTGCACAGGATTATTGATGGCTCACAGGTCTGTGTCTGAAGAGTCAATAAATATATTAATGTATTTTTTAAGAGGTAACTTATTGCATCGGTTTCAGGGAAGATACTTGTCAAAATATTACCACTGAAAGATGTCATTGTATTAGCTGTACCATAATTATTGTGTCATAAGAGCCCTCAGAAAATATCAACCCTTTTATTTCCAATATAAGTAACAGGGGATTCTAAAATATGTTTTTGTATATCTATGCAAATCAGTAAAGCCAGTAGTGTATGTTTGTGGAAAGGAGGGCGATCTGTCCAAACTGATTAATAAATGTACTCAATATTTTAACGACTCAGACTAAAACCACACCTTCAGAAACAACTCAGCTCAGAAAAACTGTATGCATTTGAACTTTAATTTTATTCATTTTATAAACTATTCAACATTCAAATTGCTAATTATGTCTATCGCCTGCTTCTTTTTTGTTTCAGAGCAGAAACCATTTGGGGCTTTGAAAGCAGAATATTTCGCTTGCATTTTCACACCTAAGGAAAGCAGCCTATCATTTGTTCAGGCAAAAAATGAGTTTTCTGAGAGTATAAACTACTAATACTGATAATAGTTTCCTGTCTTAGAAGTCATTAAAAAGCCATTTTGCAAATGCCACAGAAGGAAAAATTGGAAAGAAAAGCCCACCCTGGTGTCATTAAAAATTACTTTAACAAACATTATTATGAGAAATTAGGACTCTATGTTTAATAAGAGGCATCACCAAAGAACGGAAGTAGATTCCTGTGAGCATCCCACAGCCACAATGCCATGGTCCTAAGAGCTGGATCTGTGCACTGTTGGTTTACTCAGCAGTAGGAGCACATTCCAAATCAGGCAGCACTCAGGCTGCAGCACTGACTGCCCTGAGGATCACCAAGGCACACTGTGCACTGTAGATGTGTTTATGCTGGATGCAGAAGAACAGATGATACACAATGAGGCATGAAGCCTGCTGGAACAAAGCTCCTGTCAATATTTTGTGAGCTGATCTAACTGAGTTTAGAAAACATGTCATGTGGTTGCAGTGGGCTTCATCTGGCAGAAGACTGAAAGACGTTTTCTGTACCAGTTTCATTGAGCATTTCTGGCACAACTTTCTTTGGGTTTAATTCTAACTAAAAGTTTGTCACAATTACTAGGAAGAATTATTTACTTTGCCTGCTTTCCTTTGCACAGAAGCTCAGGTTTCCAGTAGTTCTGATCTGTCATAAGAGCAAACCCAAGGGCCTTACTTCTGATGCTGCTTAGGTAACAAAAATCTAGGGGGTGACTCCTTCCATACATCACCTTAGTTTACCTCACAACCAATCCTACCTGACAGGCAAGTATTTAGGACCTTTCAAGAGAATCTGTTAAATGTCTAAGATGGACCTACAATAGTGTCTTGCTCTGAAACAGTAGCGCACTTTTGAAGCAAATCTTCCAGATGTCCTCACTTTGCACTCTGGTTCACATCATAAAAAGATCTCAGAGTTAATGAGTGGTATTCTTGGTCTTTGCATCCAAAGAAGAACAACAAAGCTGGTGAAGGGTCTAGATAATAGGGTCTAGCCTGGAGAAATGGAGGCTGAGGGAGTTGCTCTCTACATCTTCCTGAAAGGAGGGTGTAGTGAGGGGGGGTCAGTCTCTTTTCCTAAATAAGAAGTGATAAGATGAGAAGAAATGACCTAAAGTTGCATGAGGGGAGGTTTAGATTGTATATTAACAAAAGTTTTTTCACCAAAGAGGTTGTCAAGCATGGGCACAGGCTGCCCAGGGAAGTGGTTCAGCCAGCATCCTCGGAGGTGTTTAAAGAACCTGTAGATGTGGCAGTTCATGGACATGGTCCGTAGAGATGGACTTGGTGGTGTAAGGTCAATGGTTGAGGGTTAAGGATCTTTTCCAACCTAAATGATTCTATGATTCTCCAAGCCACAAGATGTGCTCCAGGAGTGTCTAGTGCATCCCCCTGCTAAGGAAGGCTCAGTCCAAGGGATGACACTGGAAGAAGACCTTAGTAAACCTACAGGCGGCTGCTGTGACTGATATTCACTATGTTCTGATTATCTGACCTGTCACCTTCCTGTTGAGTCTTCTAAAATGGGACAGCTTTACCCTTTTTCTACACCTAACAATTGAACTTATTGCCTAAATAAAGCCACAATGCATTAAACACTGTGGAAGAAGCTTCAAGTTCAAATTTAGTGGAGTGGTAAATCGTGAGATAAGAAATGGATGCCAAATGCAGTAATTTTCACCAAATCTATATTTTGAGTGCATATAATACAAATTTAAATTACATAATGTAAAGGAGAAGCAAGGTCAACCAGGATAAGGAAAAGTGTATAATCTGCAAAATTCTATGTAAATGATAAACCTGTATTTCCAATGCATGCACAGCAAGCTGGTGTTGCCTTGATTTTCACAGTTCTTCAATGTTCTTAATTCTGTAGATAGAGTTCTCACGCACTTTCTGTAAACATAAGCCATGTTATGCTAACCGACTTGGATGTTTTCATTCTTTCTCCTAAGGCGGAGAAGTTTGATGGATTTCTCCTTTGACCTATGTGGTTGAAGGGTGGTAATTTCACCCTCCAATCCATGGTGTTTTCTAAAAGTGTATAAAATAAAGAAGCGGGCCCTTTGGCCTGGGCTTTGGCTCATTGCTCTTTGATCCTGATACTGGCCTGTGTGTGTGTTCCTTCGTGTCCGCGTGCAACAAGCTGGCACAGCTCAGAAAGTTAAAAGCCATAAGAAAAAGGGCCTAAAATAGTCCTTGAAAATGTTTGATTGCTTAGTTTTTTTGCTTTCTTAGTTTTTTGTTTGTTTGTTTTTTTGGTTTTGTTTTCCCCATGTATGACTTTTTCTCTGAGAGATAGAACATACACATTATTCTTCTGAGCATTAACATTATTTCAAAATAGGAGACTCAACTTTGGTTTTGATTGCACTATAGTACAACAATATTGCAGATGTGGTTATTTGGAACTCGGTCAAATGGTCTAGGCACAGTTCAAGGCAAATAATCCCCTATTATTTTGTCACTTGACCAACCTTTACCTCCAAAACATATTGAGAAAGCTTGGTGTCCAGGAAAACCTAGACAAGATGATCAAGGACTGACTCAGCTGAATTACTGGGTTTAGTAGATGATGACTAAATTCTAAGACTATCCAGATGACAGATAAGAAATCCACCACAATAAATTTTGAGGGAGGTGGAAATAATAGACATTTTGTAGATGCCCCCAGGTAACATGATGTAAGTCTGAAATTAGTTCCAGCTTTGAAGTTAGCCTTGTTTTGTGCAGGTGCTGAGGGGGACAGTGGCTTGGACCAGAAAGCATTCAGAGGTCACCTCTATCTTAAATAATTCTATGACTCCATGATTTTTAATATTAGCTACCATAAATGCACAATTACTTAATAAGGAACACACAACACCTCTGAGGCCTTGGTTTGTTTTAGGGCTCAGTGTTTCTTCAAACAGCCTTTCATATCCTGGAGGAAAGAATTCCTGTGGCTAAAAGATTACAGTGCTTCACTGGAATGAAAACATGTGAGTGTTTGCACAAATAAAAAATGTTTATCTCAGAGCCTGAGCCTTTAATTTAAATAAGTTTACACCACAGATGAGCCCAAGTTATTTAACACTCACAGGACCTTGCAATTATGTGGAATAAATGAGGACTCCAGAAGAAACAAATTCTGCTCCTAGAATCCTTCTATGCTGTGTCATCTTAAGCAAACTGCTTTAAAAAAATGAAATCAAATCATCGATATTTCAATAGACATGAAATTTTTTTCACTCCAAATAAATTAGTGAGCAGTTAAAAGCAAGTAAAATTTTGAATTATGTGTATACCTAAAGGTCTGATAAAGCAGTTGATTCTCCTTGAAGTTCTCCTTAGTTCTCCTGTTGGTGATAGAAGCCATTCAAGTAGATAATAGATAATGTTCCTTACTATTTGATGGATTGGCAAACACAGATAGAAATAGCATAATCAGGTCTCTAGTTTCATTATTAATTCTTTGAATGCACACACACGCATATATAAAAATATATAAATATATATATATATAAATATGTAAGTATAAACATTTGATTAAAAAAATTTGACATTTTGGAAGCACTAACATTTTATTTATAAACATGTGCATTAGCTAATTCTCCCCAAACTGGTAAAGTAGGGAGATGAATATTAATATTCCTTCTTTAGCTGAAGGAAAATCAAGAGATTGTGATGAGCAGTAAATTATTTTTTCCAAGACCATGTATCAAATTAACATAAGAACTTAGCTGCTGGTTCGGTGCTCATTCCCTCACTTCATGGTGCTTCTAACTTGATTAGTTTCTTATGACTAACCATTAATAATTCTGCAAGATGCAATCATCCCTAGGTAAAAGAGAAGTTTATTCTTAATAAATGTCAGGGAATCTAAACAATTTTAGAGTACCATGAAATGTACAATAATCATATTAATTAAAGTGGGCTCTGTTTGATCATGGCTATAACCCGATATACCCAGCCAGTCAGTCTCTCATAGGCTCTAACTGCCAGACAAAATTACATTTCAAGTGTATCAGGGAAAGAGAATATTTTCCTGCATTTAGAGTAATTATTTTTCTTCACTGCCAAAATTCCAAATAACTCTTTCTTACTTCTTAGTAAGCTAAGTAAATAATAATAATGAAAAAATGCAAAAATCTGTATAATAAACAGAAGCCTTGGTAAAAAAGAGTAATAATTTTCAGTGAAGAGCAAAAAAAACCCTGTAATTTGACAGTGAAGTAGAAGGAATTCAACTTAAGTAGATCTGATCACCCCACACAGCTTTTAATCAATTAGTCTCATTTAGCACAGTACATGAATGCATGCTTAGTATTAATTTGATACTGCCTTCATGGTCAGTAGGTCATGAGGACATACCTGAGCAGCCTACTGAAACTGGGTCTCTGGTGTGACATGGTGCTTCAAACAAATCAGTGAAGTAAATAAAACCTGTGAGAAGGTACAGGGGCTCTACCTGCCTCCCTGGAAATGGGCAATTTCTTACTGGTTAACCCCACAGAGCCGTATATATGGCAAACAGCTTGAGAGTAGATGCCAAATACAAGACTATCCACATTCTCATGAAAGACCACATGAACATAAAGGTCAGCTACAAACATAAGTTTCAAAGATGACAGAATTCCAGATTCAGTTATTTCAGGCACGACCATCGCTTCTGTTTCTTTGCTGGTAAGGCAAATAGGTTTGCCTATCCACTCTCGAGTTGTGCTCATTTTGCTCTTTCAAAATCCTTAAGGAGTCTTGGAGGGGAAAGCATGGAAACTTTGAAAAGCTAATAAATCAACTTTGAAAAGCTAATAAACACCACATCATGGAGCCTTTCTTAAGAGGTTTCACATCTTAAGCTTAAAGGGTTTTGGAAATCACACAATCACACAATAAAACACGTTTCTGTGTTCGTGTCGGCGAGTCCGAACTGGACCGGGAGCCAGGACAGACGCTCCAGGAGCCTTTTTATTATTTTATCAGTCTCACATACAGAGCTGAGACACAAGAGATGATACAGGCTCGCGCAGTCACAGGCATCCAGCAACTTCCTGGTTACAGAGCGTTCTTAAAAGCTTTTCAGCCAACAGCATATTTTTAACAGTTACAGACAATTGTCTTAACCAATCTTCAGTAGCGCATGTACTTCTGTTATAAACGATACTTGCTTGTTTATACCTTATATAACAATGCACGGTATTCCATTATTAAGCTTAGCCTTATCTATCTTGCTAAGCATATTTTTTTCAGCTCTAAAAGCTATCTCAGCCAGATCTAGAAACTCTAACCATTGTTTTAATCTCCTTGCTTGTTGTATAATTGTATCTTCAAGTTTTCACAGCCAAAGCTAATCCCTAGACTCTTCTGCTTTATTTCTGAAACTTGCTTTTATTTCACACACTTAAGAGCCTTTCTACCTTTTTTTGTGTTTCCCATAGTTAGCATTGTGAACTCCACCAGCTCTTGAATCTTTCTGGCTCCATGGGCAAAGCCCCCTTCCCCTGGGCAATTTGTGGACAGAAAAACCCTGCAGCACCAGCTCTACAGCACCAGGCTATGCCCTTGCCTCTTGACCCCTCCTGATGCCACATGCTTCTTTGCCCAGCGCTCTCTGAAGTGAAAGAGGAAGCAAGAACAACCGGGTATAGATGTGATCTGACCTGAAATTCCAGGGACACTTGGAAAAACTCTATAGCTTCTGTAGGACTGCCTTCTAAGGAAAGAGAGAGTCCCACATTTGCACTCCTCTTCCTGGCCCCAGGATAAGTAATTCTCTCTGCCTTGAATGATCTGGCCTGTCACTGGTGCAGATGGCAGCACTGATGGACCACTAGCACTGCCTGTAAATTAATTTCCAATTAACTGTACTATTCCCTTGATAGACAGCCCTAGCCCTCTCCTCTCTTACTCCTGCTCCTAGTGCCTGTGCCAACAGAGACCCGACACACCAGCTGTAGACAGAACATCAAATTAGCCCTTCAGCCTTTTCTTAATTTGCTTTCTCCTGAGCTTGGTCTCAGCCTCAGAAGCTGCTCCAGCCTCAGCACTTCACCTTTGACCAGTAAGGCCAAAACTTTAAATGGACTTTGGAGACCCCTCCACTCCACACTCATGAGAACCCACCTGGAGCATTTCCTCCAGCTCTGGCCATCTCAGCATAGGAGGGACACAGAATCACAGAATCACAGTTTCACAATTCTGAGTTTTAAGGGACCTGCAAGGATCATTGAGTCCAGCTCTTAAGTGAATGGCCCATATGGGGATCAAACCCATGACCTTGGTGTCATCAGTACCATGCTCTAACCAACCAAGATAATCTGCATAACCTGACATGGACCTGTCAGAGTGAGTCCAAAGCAGGGCCACGAAGAAGGCTGAGGGGATGGAACACCTCTTCTGTGAGCAAAGGCTGAGGGATTGTTCACCCTGGAGAAGAGCAGGCTCTGGGGAGAACTTATAGCACCTTCCAGTACCTAAAGGGGGCCTACAGGTAGGCTGGAGACAGTTTTTTCACAAAGGCATGAAGAGATAGGACAAGGGGGAATGATCCTGAAGGAGGGTAGGTTTAGATTAGATATTATGAAGAAACTCTTTACTCTAAATGTAGTGAGACACTGGAATAGGTTGCCTAGAGAAGTTGTGGATGCCCCATCCCTGGAAATATTCAAGGACAGGTTGGATGGTGGCTCTGAGCAACCTGATCTAGTTAAATATGTCCATGTCCATGGCAGTAGGCTTGGACTATATGACCTTTCAAGGTCTCTTCCAACCCAGACTATTACAGGATTCTATGTTTGCACTGTGGATCAATCAGTTGAGTTTTTCAGTCTAAATGAACTGCTAGCATTGCACCTCCACTGAAATCCAAGGAAAAATTTTCTTCTGAAAGCACCCAGAAGCCAATACACACCTTTTCCATCAGGCACATTGTCAGTAGCACATATCTAGCACTTCAGCTGTACCTACAAGTTCTTGAAACACTGTGACACAAAATACAAAGGAAAACCACAATTCAGATGTTTTACTAGAAGTAACGATCTCCCTGATCTCAGGTGGTTATTATGTGAGTAATCTGTGATCCTAATTTGTTATTTACTCAGTCTTCTTCTGCCACACATATTAGCCCCTTACTCCAAAGACTTCTGTCCAGAGTTCCTTCGTAGTTGCAGCCTTCAAACAGATGCATTTTTGAGTAAGCATAGAGAAAGAATTCCCATTATTTTATAGAAATCTTTCCAGATAACAGCATCAAATCAAAATGAGCTTGGATCACAAAAGGAGAAATCATATAAGACACAAGGGTATTTGACAAGAAAAATGAAAGGCCTTTGTGAGAAAGGAATTTCCATGTCTTTTCAATCAAGTCTCTGAAAACTTGAACCTTTTCCCCAGAAATGTCCTCCCAGCAAATCAGTATTCTTGTGGTGACAGTGACTCAGGAGTAAGAAAAACCTTCAGCTGTTCCTTCTTCCATCTAATACCAGTATCCATCTTAATCTACACAATATAGTATAATTCTGTGTTATAAATATTAGATTGGACATCCCCAAAACTTGGTATAATCTGTGAATAAATAAGAATGTTCTTCAAAGACAATTACCATAACTGGAATGAATACATCAGACACAGTCCTCCTCCTTCCACATTTAACCAACTCAAATGTCTGAGCACTAACAGGAACCAAAAAAGCTTTTCCTGGAAAATGTTCTGTGTAGAAAAGACAGCATATACTGTAGGTAACACAGTTCAAGAATAATGAGATCATATTCCAGGAATAGACACAGGTTGCTCCAGGTTGAGATAATGGAAACAACTTAAGGCACAATTTAAACTAAATCTAAATTATGTCTGTGTGAGAAAGCTATAAATTCAGACAGGAAGAGAAAGGAGTAGTTACATGACAGTGGGTTTTCAATGAAGCTCTTTGGATAATTGTTGAACCTGAGTTTTTAATCTATAATTGAGGTGATTATTTAATTTGAATTTTATTAGGAACCATGCACTGTAGCAACATCCTCTTTCAGTTTACAGATATCAGCTGGGTAAGACAGGCGTGAAGACCTAGAATAAAACATTACACCTCACTGAAAATTCAGCATGTCTAATTAGTCACCTAAAGGACTGATTAATTAAGTTTGGTGGGAGGGTTGCTTCCATCATACTAAATCCTTCCTGAAAATGTACAGATATTCCAATAAGTGCAATCAGAAGGAAACCAAATGATAGAAGATTACTACTACAATTTCTAAGCTTGCAGAAATTATTTTCTGGATGCTACATACCGCAGTGAAAAACTGGAATTAGAAGTAAAAGGCATTCAATCCCCAGTTTCAAATATCAGAGGAATTTGATTAAATCATATTGTATATCCTTATAGATAAGGCTTTAACACAGAGAAAAAATAGTAATTGCTTTCAGACCTTGTATTTTTGCTAACACCTCATGTTTCTAAAAAATGCCTTTGATTTTAATTACAATTGAATATTTGCAGTAAATACAGATCATACTGTCTAGTGACTATTAGAACCTTCTAAGATTTTTAACAGTCTCTCACAACACTTAGGTTACTAACAGATTATAAAATTCAGACACAAAACCTGATAGGTTGAGAACCAGAACTATGAAATAAATTAAATTTCCATGTACTTATTTATCCTCTCCTTAAAACAATAGGTGAAATCTCAAGTGTAGCCTTTATTAGAATCATAACAGTTGCCATTTTTTTGTTTTCGTTGCTGCTTCCTTTCTAAGCCAGGTACACTCAATAGACTCTTGGACAGCCCTACTTTTAAAAAGTAAGACTGTCAGGTTGCATCTGTGTAATTTTCAACCTCCTTTGATTTTCTGAGCATCAGCCCCAAGGTCTTCCTGTAATGGCATATTATGTTTTCTCTGTTAGTTTTCTGGCGAACAGGAACAGAGTTCTGATGCTCTTCTTTACTTGGGCAAGACCATTCTGACTGACTCTCCAAGGAGCCTGCCTCAGCAGGGAGAGCACACTGGGACAGGTGGACACAAGAAAGGGCAGAACTGGGAAAATATTAGCTGCACATTCACCTCTTATTTAATATCAATAATGTGCATTGCAGTATAACCTAGCAGCCAGACAGTGCTGTGCTTTCATCTCTTCATACCACACCACAGACAGAAAGATGGAGTTTATAACCTGCAAAGAGGTTTATAACCTTATAGGAGTCCTTATAAGCACAGCTAGGGGAAACCATCTTGGACTGAAAAATATACTCAGAATCAGGTGTCCTTGTTTATCCTGTGTTGCCTAAATTTATAGAATACTACATGAGTAATTCATGCCACCACATAAGCTGTAGCATTATCAAGCATACAGATATGACTCTGTCTGAAATATGACAGGTAAAAAAATATGTGAGCACTGGCAAAACTGCTTCGGAGGCATTTCTCTCCTGTAAAAGTTAGAAGTTGGTGTTTTTCAAAATGTTGCAAGCATTTAAGTTTTGATAGTAAAGTTTTATAAATACAATATATACAGTATCCCTCAGGACTTCTGCTTTAGCTTTCAGACTTAAATCTACCAAATTAGATCCACTTAATTAGTTATAAGGAAGAATTTTTTTGCAAGGAGGGTGGTGAGACACTGGGACAGGTGGCCCAGAGAGGGGTAGTTTCCCTGGAAACCATCAAGATTAGACTGGAAGGTGCTCTGAGCACCTTCTGATTTAGTTGAAGATGATCCTGGTCATTGCAGAGGGGTTGGACTAGATGACCTTTAAAGGTCCTTTCAACCCAAACGATTATATGATTCTAAATTGAAAGCCTCAAATGTCTAGACAGAGAGAGGCAAAATTTTGAACTATTGTCCTCACACATCAATTATCAAACTTGTCTGGGAGGGTTTCCTTCAAAATATGTTTCAGCTTCCTATCAAAAATGTTTTCCAAAGGAAAGAAAAAACATTAAAAAACAACCTTTTTCTCTGTCCCTTGACACCTTCCAGGGGGAAATATCCAAACATTTTTTCTCAGACAAGAAATTTTTATGAAACAGTACCTTCCAGGCTGCTTTGTTTTGATCAATATTCTACTTGCTTTTCTGTCTTCCACTGCAGCTATTCCACTTGGCATAAGCCACTAAATAATCTTCCAGCCATAAGCTGACTTCTCAGAGAAGAATAATCACTACCATAAATTCTGTGTTTCTTTCCTTTTCCTCTCAAAGCCAAAAAAATATTTAGGGTTTTTTCCAGTGCAATGGAAGAAAACCTCCAACTTCCAACTCAAATACCATCCAACAACTTCCCAAGCAGGTAAACACCCACAGGACAACAAGTCATATATGGATAGCTAGAGAAAAACGTTTCATTCTGCTGCAGTATGCAGAACGTAACTCTATGTAGACCAAATCTGATTGGATGAAAAAAAAGATATAACCAACCCACCATCCTGCACCCTGAAAATGATCAGTAAAAGGAAGAACGTTGATCTCTGAATAGCATATATACCTGATGGGAATGCAAGCAAGCACATCCCAGTCACCAAGAGAGCAGCTGGGGCAGGTCTTCAGCAAATTCACTAGACATCAGCACCCCCAGCAGAGCTCCATGATCTACTGTCTCTCACCTGCAGCATCATCTTTCACTAACAGCTGTCAATCCACACCTATACTCTGGTGCAGGGGATCCACACCACACAAACTTTTTATGTATTTACTGCTCCCATTTCCAGGCAGGCCACATACTGGAAACGTCCCTGCTTAGTTGTGGAGAATTTTTCCATCTCCTTGCACTGATTCTGTGGGAATTTTCCTTTGCTATGCAAGCTATGTAAACAGTAAGATAGGTTTTTGTAAATAACTCTCACACATGCTATTTTTTTCACTTATGTTTTTGGTACAGTAACATAATCTTTTAAAATAGATGTCTGGTGCTTCAGCCAATCACCTGAGGACAGATGTGGACACTGTCCAATGGTCTTTTAGAACTAGGATATATAAATGCTATTGTAAAATTAATAAATAATTCACTCTCTCACTGGACTCACATGCTGCTGCGTCTCTGAATTCCTGCTAAAGAGTGCCACGCTTAGTAGTGAATTATTTCAAAGCAAAGAATCAATGATGCCATGTGTGACTTGCTGGCACCATACCCCACTGAGTCCAAGGTGGGTATGGATGCACACAAGAACAGAGAGCCCCTTTGCTACTTCTTGTCTACCATAACATTGTCGCTTATTGGCAAAGAACAGTGGAAGACAGAAGGCGCAAAAATTCAATTTTTCCAATCATTTTGAGATTAACAACTTTTAAAAATTCCACAGCAGAAGCATTGTAAGTTCAAACTCATTGACAATAAACATGCTCTTTTCATTTAGGCTTTAGTAGCAGCTCATGCATCTCCATGCAAGTTATATGAAACACAATCTCAGAGAATTAAAAGTACTTTTGCTTTCAAGAGCTGTCACATTCTGTTTTTTATTAATACTAAATGTACTGTAGTTATAGTGCTAATGAAATAAAATATAATTATATGTTACATACAATTTCTTTTTCCAAGAGCTCCCAAAACAGAATAAAACTTCAGTTACCTCACTTTGAAGCTATGAAACCACAGTCATGCTTATTTGCTATGTAGAACTAGAATTAAAAAAAACCCTTCCTATTCTCTAATATTGAAAGATCTCTTTAAAACCCACTGTTTTCTTACAAGGTTGTCTCAGACACAGTATTTCTTCAGTTAAAAATAAACAAGGAAGATAAGCCAGCAAGCAAGTTCCAAACATACACTGCTTCTACCTTAAACATGATCATTTTGTGCTGCCTTTTTGTCATTTTAAGAAGGGAAAAGGCATCCTCCAGAGATTGCTCTGCACCCAAGTAAGGGATGCAATTAAAAATCAGTCTTGTAAAACGTTATTGTTTGTCTCAGACAGGATAGCAATCGCAGTCTTGCGCAGCCGGAATGCGAATGAGCTCCTACTGTATCCCATACAGTTTGACCCTGTTCATCAGAACAGCTGGCCCCTGTGTGCTCAAAAGGTAAAACAAGGATAGCGAAGCTGATAATAAAGAAAATCAGTACCTAGACTGGCAGACTAATAACAGATATTCCCTAGCCAATAACCTATAACTTCTGTCTGGACACACACTTTCAGTGTATTTCTGATTTTAAGAATTTTTCATGAAACATATACAGATATTATATTTTAAACAAAAACAGCTCCCTTTATCTACTAAATCAAGCACATAAGCACTGCAAATAACCTTTAAACTATACTTTTATTTTAAAAGACTTATATGTGCATGGTGTATAGCATTGGTAGGAGAAAAGTCAGTCAGATGCAATGTCTATTTTTCACTATTCTGCCTCTGACTACCACTATAAGCAACTGATGCCTAAGGAAACAGTAAATAAGTGAGGGAATGGCAGCAATATTTCCTCAACAGCCAAGGGACTTCCCAAGTCAAAGTTTGTGTCTATACCTTTGCTCTGATAGCGCTTCAAGGGGGCTTTTGCCAAGAATTCATTAAATGATTTCACAGCCTGCTTGTGTGAAAGAATTTCCAACAGTTTTAAAATTATTTGAAAGCTTTCAGGTTGAAAAATTGTGTTTGATACCCTGATTGCTTGCACCATAAGCAACAGAATAAATAGTCTGTATTCTTTTCCACACTATTCAAGGTTATATAAAACTCTGGGCTATTGTTCAGATATGTTTCTCGTAATGTGAAATCTGTCAGTGAACTTTGTCTCCTCATATATGGAAGTTGTCTTGTACTCTTAATTGCTGGCCTTTTTTTTCTTTTTTAATTTCTCTCTTTTGCTTCTGAGGAAGAAATCCAGACCAGCATGCAAACTTCAATATGTGAACACACCATGGATTTATGCAAGTATACATGCAACACCATAAGACATTTTCTGTTCGTTTTTTTTTCTTACTGGTGCTCAATTTTGACTGTTACTGTTTGAAGAGAAGTTTTCAAGGAATGATGTACAGTATTGCTCCAAGACCTGCTGTCTAAACACTAATAACTAATTTCAGGACCATTAATGTTGCCTTGATTTTCACAGTTCTTCAATGTTTTTAATTCTGTAGACAGAGTTCTCATGCACTTTCTGTAAACATAAGCCATGTTATGCTAACTGGCCTGAGATATTTTCATTCTTTCTCCTAAGGTGGAGAAGTTTGATGGATTTCTCCTTTGACCTATGTGGCTGAGGGGTGGTAATTTCACCCTCCAATCCATGGTGTTTTCTAAAGGTGTATAAAATAAAGAGTCTGGGTCCCTTCGGCCCCTTCTTGATCCTGTCCTGACAACTGGCCTGTGTGTGTGTGTTCCTTTGTGTCCAAGTGCGACACATTAATACAATATGTGTACTCTAGGTCAGTTCCAAATATGAATTAGTTTTATTATTTGAATATGAAATTTCATCTGCTATTTTTCTGAAAGATCACTCTATATCATTAAGTTTTCCTAGACCTTTTTGCCACAAGAGTTAGCTCTCATTGCCTTTAGTCATTTGGTCCCATCAGCCAAGCTGGCCAGCTCTGTGCAATCCACACTTAAAGCACTCATTTTGATACTTTGACGAATGTAGCAAAAAAAGAACTAAGGCATGAAGAAAACAAAGAACAAGACATTCTGATAACACATATATATGAGAATAATTTGTCTTTGACATGCCAGCATCTGATTTCTGCCACTCAAACTGTAGAGTAAGAAAACTACACATTTTTTAGGTTTACAGTGCTTTTATAACTAAGCAAAAAAGGAAAAACAGAGAAAAACATTTTCCAGTGATTTGTTTGGATTTAAAGTCAAAGAGTACTTAATCCTGCATAAGTAAATATGCAGAAGGTAAAGTAAAACAACATTTGTAGTGCTCATGGAGCAATTAAATCAGCAGAATAGTGTACCTTTCTTTTACTGTAGGATCATATATACATACATATGTAAAAAAACCCTGAGTGTACAATCTGCGTGCTTTATGTGTTAAGAAGCATATTGAAGAATTGGCTCTATGCTGCTCTTTTCCTACAAGATACTCTGAAATGTAGCATTTATCTTGTTTCTGCCATGATGGGGTTGCACACCTGAGAGAATGCGGTTGTTGATTTTAGTACTAAAGACACATCTCTTTCTATGCAGAAGTGCTAAATAACTGCATGGAACTATTTCGAGGAGGCAAACCAACTGTGCTCAACAAAAAAAAAAAAAGAGACAAAATCTAATCATAATTCAGAAATTAAATTTAGAAGCTGCATCACTCTCCACACATTTTCCCAGCTCACGTTTCCAAATGACGTCCTAGATGGCAAAAAGCAACTGAGAAGTTAAACATGCAGTCCACTTATGCATGAGTTACAACACATAGTAAAATCAGCTGTAAGCATGAGGAGACCGCGTGGTCTCAGCCTGAATGCAGCTCTAGGACGACTATGCAACAGAGCAGAAAAAGTAATTGATGCACACAGTAAAAGACCATCAGCTTGCAGAAGGGGCCCCATTGATCTTGCCATTTTATCTTCCATGAATAATTCTAGAGAATGACCCAAATTAACCTGCCAAGCAAGCATCGGGGAAGGATTGAGCTAAAACTCTAGCTGGTATTTCTCGTAAATACAGGAACGGTGCTACGGCTCAGATCACCATGTGTAACTGCACTGGGAAATATGAAAATTCTCAATAATAATGTTTTACTACAGTTACGTTTAAAAGCCAGAAACAGCACATTTTGGCCAGAGAAAGATGTGGTTGCAGTCCAGATCTGCAAACAGAGCTAAGCGCTTTACTGCTATTTTACTCACAACATGAGATTGGCTCATGAATGCTTTCATTGGAAAGAGTCTCAGTGCTTCCAGCTTCCAACACCTTCTGCTGGCCCACATCTCCTAAACAGCTGGGAAATTTCATTCTACTTAGCAAAAAGACTACAGCTAATTAAAAGCAATGTAGTCTTTTGGAAGGCAAAGAAAGGAGGGTATTCAACCTCTCCATCACTTCAAACAAAAATACTCACATTCAGTTCTGCTAACAATTCTGGAGTAAACAAAACAACACTGACTGTGAAATATAGGCTTTAAAAATGTTTTAAATGTATTGAAATAAGTGAAATACTTAAATATTGCTTTTTTTTTTTTCTTTCTTAGAACAGCTCTACAGATATTTCAAAACCTTCAAAGGAAAAGAAACATGCCACAAACGGCAGTATCTCCAGCCTTTGAAGTACATGTGGGAGACAACTCCAGCTAAGAGAAATGCTCCTGGTGAAGACAGCATACATTTAACTGCAGTTAAGATACAATACAACCCTTCTTCAGATAGGCAGCTCTTGTTTTCCCTACACTGGTCATTCCCAGCCACAGGGTTTTTGCAAGTGATCCCCTGTAGATACCCAGCTCAGAGCAAAAGACACGAATGTTCATACTGATGGCTTTCAGTCAGTGAGAAACCTGGGTTAATTTAATTCATTACATTAAGAGGATGGATGGATGGATGGATGGAGGGATGGAAGGGTGGGTTATGTTCTTCTTCCCCAATTGTATTAGTCTTAGGCGAGTGCTACAAGGATTTAGGCCTGACTTATGCTTCCAGCGCTGTCCTTGCCCAAGGAAGTCAGGGACTTTATTAAGGAAATCAAATAACTGCTGTCAACCACTCCACTTTATCGAGCTTTACTCCAGACTTTTTTCTCCTGCAAATCAAATTTATCAGTACACTCAGCCTCCTTCAAATCACTACACTGCTGCATTGTCAGTCACTGAAAAAAGAAGGTTCTTCAAGACTGCTGCTGTGGTCCCACCCAAGTCAATGTGTGACACTATGGGGGAGTTGAAGGGCTTAGCTCTTATTCAAATGCTCAGGCATCTGGAGAAGTGTATATGGGAAAGATAGTTGTCAACATGTAGATGTTTTATGAGGAAAATATTGAACATATTTCTAATTGCTGACTCACAGATTTGCAGTATGAAAAAACTACTACATTGCAAGTTCAAGAAACTGATAAATTATAAACTGCTGATAACAAGGAAACAGTTACACTGTTCTTGCACTTTTCTAAAATTTTATTTTATTTTACTTCTACAAAAGCTAATTACAACAATAAAAAAATTTAGTAAATTCTTATTTTATAATTAAAGGAAACATTTTCAAAAAGAAGAAGCTCATTAACATACTGATGACAATCTTAAATACTTCAAGATTCAAAAGAAATATTGGAGTAATTTAAACAATTTTCCACCTTGGAATTTTCACCTCTTAGTTTTATACAAAAGAAAACAACAAAAAAAAAAGGGTTCTAGAGTGTTCGAGACTCCACTCATAAAATGGGGAATGCTATAAGTAGATTCAGAAAAAAATAAAACTGAAAGAATATACTTTGCAAATCACAAAATGCTCAAAGGTGTTTCTTTTTTTATTGATTTTAACACGTTATATAATACTGAACTAAAATGATGTCTTCAACAATGTGAAAAGTGGAAGGGGGAAAAATATCCACCTTGAATGAGGCCTGACTGTGACTTTGCATTCATGTTTATTCTGTATGGAAAGAAAGAAATGCATACTTTTTTATGTTTATGAGAAAGTACATTTTTAGGGGGATGAAACATCACAGAAGAGTAGCGAAACAACACAGAAGAGTAGCAAATGTTTAACCAGGAAATCTCTCAAAAGCTTTTTCAATTTCACACTGCTCCAGTACCCTTTTTATCTGAACATCTTGTCTGTGCATTTTACAAATTTCCAAGCGGTTATAATGCTCCCAGACTGACAGCGCCCAGCAGAGCCAGGTAGCAGTGGGGCCTCATTGTGCCAGCCACAGTACAAAACACAATGGCACACGTTTTATCTGCCCCAAATTGCTTCTAATCCAGCAGCTGTGACACGTGGCTGACTGGTGATAGCGCAATCACAGCCGTCAGACAGGCCCTTTTCCAGTGACGTTGTCACGATTTCACACATGGGTTTAAAGTAATATTTATCAATCCCACTCATAAAGGTTTTATTCTGAAGACAATTATGCATTTGAAACCTCTCCAGCCAGCGACTTTTCAGGAAACCCCATGTTACCCAGGCTCTTCTCTTGCCAGCACAGCACACACAGAGCCAGCGTGTTCCGCAGCCCTCTGGAAGCTGTCTAGGCAGAGTCCTTTTAGACATAGTTATTTCATTTCGAAAAAGCAGCTGAGGCTTTTTATTCCCTGTGTGGTATTTCTGTTCCCAAATTGCAAGTGATCATAATTTTATGAGAAGCAGTTTGGGAAGTGAACAAAATAAAAACCCAAACAAAATCAAAATCCCAGTTGGCTACTTTCTCCATGCAGAAAATAGTAAACTTACTACAGAAGTTGCTTGCTAAATATCTGAATTTACTGCCACACTGCATAAGTGTAATGGTTTTGCCTCCACTTTCCATTTTAAAAACGGTATCAGAATTTTTGCATGCTTGTTCATTCGCAAGGTTGGGCGTGCCTGATAATCCTCAGTTTGAATGATCTGTGAACAACAGTTTCTGATACACCACTGCTTGACCACAGGCTTGTGGCTAAATGCGTCTTATCCTCCTGGCATAACTAAAAACAGATTTTAAATAACACTGGTATAGAAGCAGTGCTGTTTCCACCTCTACACCTTTTACTCACGGAACAAAATTGTCCCTACAGAGTTCATTCAGCATTCAGACAAAAAAATGTAAACAGTACTGCCTAGCAAGGAGGAAGCTACTCCTTAAACTGATTTGCTTAAGAGGAAACTTCTGGTCTGAGGGTGGTTGGTCCCTTTCAGAAATTTTTTCTCCAATTACTCAACTCTGTGCTTTGGCAGCTGGAGATGGTGATCAGTCAAATTTCTCTTCAAGCAGTAATAATTTTTTAGAAACGTTTTTATCATACAAAACCCAGATATATGAATAATAGGCTGCTGCTTAGCACCTGCTTAATTATTACATTCGGGCTACATCTCTTCTACATTTTAAATTTATCTCTAGGAGGATTTATGGGATGGAAATGCTGTTTAAAAAACAGATGATGAGGTCAGTGCAGCTCAAGGTATTTCATTTCAGCTTTTACAATTAACATGCACACTGGAAGTGCTGGAAAGATCTCAGAAGAGCAGTGAATTTGTCAAGTGCTCTGCCTGTCTCCCACACACCTTTTCAAGGGGAGGTAATGGAAGACCAACAGCAAGTGTACCAATGTCATGGAAATCAGAAAGCTACAAACAGCTCTAGGAGAGAGTGCTGCAAAAAAACATGCCACAAAGAAGCACCAGATGTAGAATTTATTTATTACAGTAAGTTTCACCAGTGAAAAGGATCAGCTTTGCTAAATGGACCTTGTTGAGAATAAAGTGAGCTTCACTCTCTCTTCATAGTTAACTTTGAACTACCACACTTTGGTGGCAGAATTCATTGAACTTGTGTCTGTTTTTAAAAGAAATGTGCCTTCAGGCATTACCCTTTGACCAGTATTATTATTTCTATCTGCCTCAGCAAACACAAAAAGAGCAGTTTAGATGCTGTCTTATTAGTGATGGGGCTGTGCAGGTCAAAGAAGGAAAATACTAGGAGATCCTATTAAACTGAAACTCCATGCACCGACCTGGAACCAGGGCATCGCTGTGAGAGCTGCCACTCTCTGGGAAATCCACTGCTTGTTTGAACTCAAGCTTGGAAAAAGTCTCTAAAGCGAACTGAAAGCATAAGGATTTGAATGGCTCTACTAATATATATACATAAGCTATACTATACAGGATGCATCCTGATGGAGAAACGACATTATGTAACCATTGTTAGGGAAAAAAGCAGCACTGAAGGGGAAAGGCAGAGAAGAAGAAGGGGAAGGAAGAAAAATCCAAAAAGTAGAGACCCAGGGGATGAATTAGTAGAGAAGAGTCAGTGGTTTCATTTTCACTTGTCTCCCCAGGCCTTGGTAATGCCTATAGCTCAGCCTACTATATTTAGAAATGGATGTCTTCCTGCAGGTTTATTCAGTGATTTGAACTGGAAAAAATTCTCTTGTTCGGGGAAGAGAAAGGGAGAGGGCAAAATATCCTTTTGTGCTGCAAAGACTGAAATTATATTTCAGATTCAACTAAGTCTGCAGTAGAATAAGACATCCAATTTTGAATCGGAACTTGGAGTTAATACACTTACATAATTTCAGCATTAGTGGTTGGATACAAAAAAGCAGTCAGTTATTTCTCCAACTGGTAGCAGCTCCAGTCTCTGAAAGACAACTTGGTTTCCCAGACACAGTTGGCAGGAAAGTCAGATTTTTCATTTTATGAGACACCATTATTTCCCTTTGCACCAGCCCTGACATATATTTACATCAGAAACAAACCAGCAACTCTTTGAAAATTACCAATAAACCTGAAACTCAAACAAATTTTAATTCCAGCAAAAAACCCGATAGAGTTTCTGACTTAAAATACCATTTTTCCATTATTTGGCTGGGCCATCTTTATGCCAGCTGAACGAGAGAAAATTGGGATCAAATTAAGAGGTGTTCTCATTTACTTGATACCAATTCAAAGGTAAAGCATGCCTGGAACAGATGACTGCCTATTAAGCCTATGGAAAGGATCATCAGGCAATCCCAACCTATGGAAAGGATATCTGTATTCTGAGGGGGAGAGGAGGAGTTACTAACAGTGGATCTGAGTGGTCTGCTGGAAACTTTCACAGGGAGAGCACTGAGCAGCAAACGCTGTCCAAAATGGATACAAATATATTGTCAAGTCGCTGTGACAGATCCATTATGGGTGAGCAGCTTAGCAAAATGAACTCGATCTCAACTGTCTCACAATATAAATGCTGCAAGCTCAGAAGGACCTGAGCTTCCAGTTCCCCCATCCCTTACTCTGAGGTTTGCAAAAGCGAGTTGGCATTCAAGAGAAGCAGCAGGTCAAGGAAAGCCTTATTCATGTGAACAACCACTCTGGGAAAGACCCTCCTGTTACACGCCAAATCTGCCACACTGTGAAAACTACACATTTTCAAACACATATGCTCCCACAATTGCTCTCTTCTCCAGCTGCAGAGAGCAAATTTCAATGCAGTTACACGAAACAAGTCATATATCTGTTTGCATATTTTGATTTCTCAAATTACATCAAAATATCGCAGCACATGACATTTTTTCCCTACCATGAACTAATGAAAGAGCACAAGAAGGATAATGATCAAGTGGTGGTAGCAACATGTAAAATGACGTTTCCTCAAGGTATTAGCAGTAATACTTTCAATCTACGATGTATACATGGGACATACATGGGTAAGTGGATGCTACAGTTTTTAAAACGTATTCTATTTTCAAAACCAGAATATTTAACACAAAGTTAAGATTTATGATAACAGTTAAGGCCACATTACAATCTTTGCTCATGCTTATGTGATTGCTCAGCAAAAGGCATTTCAGCACATATTTAAGTCTCATTAAAGTCTCAAGAATGAGAACCTTCTGGTTTGCTGAGCCATGGCATGAGCAACCACCCAGACTCAAAGGATCTTCAGAATAACCACAGTAGCAAGGCAGCAGGGTGGGGACTGAGAAAAGGTGAAGTACACTATCTCCACTATCCAGGAAGATTTCTCTTGCACTCTGATGAATTTAGCAGGAAATGAAATAATCTACAAGATTTGCTACTATTTCTTCCCTTTAAAATTGCTGCTAGAGCAGACAACAAAGTTTCATAGAAGATCTCTTGCTAATTCAGTATAGTACAAACATGGCTACATGTGATCTGAGTACAGGGATAGGTACAGAGAAAAGGCACAGTCAAATATGTCCTCGTAGCCAATATGATGAGAGACAAAAGTATCGTAGGTGCCCTTGTAGAAAATACAGACAACTCCACTTGTTTATTAAAATCTAACCCTGGCCTTGCTCCAAAATCCATGTTTGATGCCACAAAATAGGAAGAATAGCAAGGACTCCCCCCTAGCTGATGATCATCTAGCTTAGTATGTTGCTCCACAGGACAAGATGCTGCTGAGAAAACACACAAAAGTTTCATGCACGAACCCAATCAGGCAAGAATCACTTTATATTTCTTCTCTTTCTTTCTGCTCTCCATTCTTCCTCTTTTCCAATGCTACAGCACAAGAGCAATCCACCTCCTGGTGAGGTCTGACTGTTTTCCAGTTCCACTCAATAAATGGACTGACAGCTGACACCATTGCTCCTAACCTCAGCCGAGGTCCGACAGTGAGTTTCCTGGCACTGCAACCCAGCCAACACCGAGGCTTCCTCAGTTACATCCAAGAGCTGGCCAGCAGTCGTCATACAAATCATATACTTTCTCACATAGTTGCTTAAAGTCACTTGAGTAATTCAGCAACCATTTCTACTCCCCTTCCACCCACACATTTTTTAAAGCACGCAGTCCAGTGTTTACTATAATACTTTTACTACAAAAGCTTTTTAAGCCCTATATACTGGCGCCAGTTCTAGCTTTGGAGGTTTTTTGAGATGGAAAAGGGCTTTTGCTTTCCTTTAACTGGCCAAATCCTCACTAGCTATGATTTTTTGTTTGTTTGTTTTGTCTGCCTTTGTGTTTTGTTTTTGTTTAAACAAAAACAATTATATTATTGTCATGAACTCTGATTAGTTATCCAATTTAATAGACTTTGAATTTTTTACTTTAGCATCAAAGGACTGCATAATATTATTAGTACAATTTATTGAAAGTCAGTGATCTTCAGTTTTTCAGGTGCCCGTATTTAATGAAAAAAGACATTAACTTATGGAAACATCTGAGCTAAGTTACCATTTTCAAATGATGACCTTATGAGACTGGATAAAGAAACAGCCATTAGCATGGACTGGTAGACTGCCGTGAAACCAAAGGAGAAAGATAAAGAGATACCAAGCAGTATCTCAGCATTAACTAAAACCCAAACAACCAACCCACACATTAAAAATAAAAAAAAAGTAATAAACCAGCCTCCAGTCTTCAGTATTTACTGCACATATAATGTCAGGCTGTTATTTTTACTGACATCTTTCTAAGCCTCTGCACGTTGCAGTGCCTTCTAATAGAAACAACACTGTCAGAACAGAAATATCTGCATTTGCAGCTCTGTCTCCACTGAAACCTTATTTTTGGTTTTTTTCAGCTCCAAATTCATCTCTGAGGGGAACAGTACCCAATGTATTACTGCTGAACCATACATAATGATATCACTGTAATAAATAATTCTAATAATTAATTTAAAAGCAAAGCAATATGATGGCTAATTTTTAAGGGTGAGCTTGCTTGAGTTCTTACATGTACAGTGCATGTTCACTGCACAGTTTACCTCTCCTGCACTTTTGAACTATATGTGGATGGTGCTCCTTCCTTTTCTCCACACACCAGTTACTGGCATTATTCCCTAACAGAGAAGCAACTTTTCCCAAGTAACTTCAGCAGATTTTATTCTCTTCTGCCATCCTTAGAGGACCTGGCCATTATGACTCCAGTTTCATCCTCTTTGTCCTTTTGCTGTGTTCAAGCCATGCAACCGATAATTAAAGCAGAATGAATCAAGGTGAGGAGTTGCCATCACAACAGGTAATTAGGCACTGGCAATGAGAGAAACCCAATGCACTGAACCAGGGATAATGAAGGATGTTTTTAACTGTATTTGTTCACTTTCCCATCCCCATCAGCTTCTCACTGTAGCTCCTCCACTATAATCTTTGCCACTGAGCTCTCACTTTTGGGATCTTCATTTCCCCCTCAGCTCCATATTTTCAACTTGCTGGAATTGCATTTCCTGAAACAGCCTTCTGTGTGCCTGCCTCTCTTTTTCAGCAAAGTGCTGTTCCCCCTGCAATAATAAAAGTCTGTCTATCCTTCTCCCCACATAATGAGCTATATACACATCAAATCCACTGGCTGACATCTATTTTCCTGGTGGACTTTAGGACATTTATTATGTTACTACGAAAAATTTTCAGTGTGTTCATGGAACAGTTACATTTCGTGTGTTACAGACTGTTATTCTGTCACTCTGTTTCTGGCTTAAACCTGTGGTACCGTCTATATTCCATTTCCTCATGATCAGACTTTCCAGAACATTGGACACTTGCTGCTGTCACAGTGAGGGGGAAAAAATGGTCCTCTTAGATGTTTCCTCTTTTAAGGAAAGATTCGTCTATGAAATGCCTTGATCTTTTATGCTACATAACAGATACTCATACACACACACAAACACAAAGAAGAAAACCTCTACTGAAAAGGTGAGCTCATGGAGCTCTCTGATATGAATCCTTCCCTTTTTGCAAGGAAGGACAGATCCACATATTTCTGCAGCACCATTTTTCCCTTTTCTGCTTCTCACAAGCCAGAATGGACTTATCCAATCCATGACAAAAGGCAACATAGCAATGGAAAAATATATCCATTTGATCCAGTGTTCCCAATCACCCTTCCATAACACACGTGCGTAACACTAATTTCTCTCAAGCACTCCTGCAGTTTGAGTACGCCTCTCATTTGAGCCATTCATGCTCAGACCCCATTAAGTGCCTGCCTGCATAATAAATTGCAGGGTATCACACGCACACAAACTAAGCTTCATCTTATCTAGGAAAGGACAAATATTTGAGCTGTAAATCACAATGTGCCGACATTTTAGAAGCCGCTCAATCCGAGTGTGATGTATAGGTCTGGGTGGCAAACTGTTCTGGTGTTAAAAATATTATCATATGTTTTACCTTCCCTGTCATTAAATTTACTGTCACTTCATCATCCCAGTGTTAGTCTGGTGATACCAGTTTGCCTTTGATGGTCTGTATCAATATGAATGAAAAATGCAAGTTAAAAACCCCAAACATATTTGATACCTTGAATGAAGTGATCAAAGTAAAACAGGCTGAAAGGAGTGAAACTCTCTCCCACACAACTTCATAAAAAGAGAACTATGAAGTATGAACATCAAAGTTCCAGAAGTTTATCATTATGTTCAGACTAGTAGAGAATACACGGACATTTTTTTTCCTACCTTCATTTTTAAATCCTAACCATAAAAAAGTTAATTTAAACAACACCATGTACTGTAAATAGGATTCAAAATCCTACCAGGAATATATATATATATGTCTTGTCTAGATTACTTCAGAAAAAGTTACCTTGCAGCTTGAAAAATGACACCATTAAGCAGTCTTCTAAACTGGTTTTCAGACATGGCAGACCAATAGCTATTTGTCATTTCCTTTTTTTTTATGCATAGAAATTTCTACTGCAACTTTAAGCTTCAGTTCCAACTTTTTCAGCTCGACTCTCTACAATTAAATACACTTTTCCACAATGCATCCATTCGATTGACACAGTGCAGGACACCATTTGCCTAACTGCTTCTGACTGCCAAAACCCTTCCAGGAATCGTTTCCATGGGGGATGTCCCTGTGACCAAGTGTTTCTGGAGCTTTACGCAATCTTAACTCAAATCCTTTCACATTTTCTTCGCTGTTTCTCTAGAACTGGGGCAGCCTCACATATTTCAGGGTAAGCAAAACTCCAGCTTGGTTACACCGCTGTTTTGTAAGACCAAACAGATCTGTAGATGCATGCCCTAAGTATTAAACAATTGCCATGACTAACCAAATTCAGCAAACAGAACAATATCAGATGCTAACCTCACATTAGTCTCACTTTTCTGTACTAGTGACATGCTTGGACACCTTTTTTAAAACACTGCACATTGATTAAATAGCCAAAGGGAAAAGAGTTCCGTGAAGTAATTTAGCATTGTCGTCCATTAATACACCCAAAAAATTATCTATTAATGTATGAGAACATAGGCTACATATCAATTACCCCATATTTTATGAACTGTTTTCTCATAAGCTCAAATATCCTTTTTCACAATAGAATATCTTAGCATCTTATTTCAAGAAATAAGGTTTATTTTTTGTTAAATATCTCCTGATGTATATTGTTTCTAAATAAAATGGTAATTGATAATTAATTTATAAACCTTGTTTTTGAAGTGTCATTTGGGAGAGATGGAAAAGGAGGCAAATTTACATTTTACTACTACTGGTGAAAATGCAAAATAAGAAAGATAATAAATTGCACTTAGACTAGCATAATCAAGATCAATATTTGTCATGTGTTGATAATGTAATAAGATATGTCAAATTCAACTTACCTATCACATCAGATGTCCATGAGCCACAGTTCTGCCTCAATCCGAAGAAAACTTGACCTGTTGAATATGAAGCAACACATATTCACTCATGATGAAGTCTTGCCCACTTTAAAACAGACTAACAACCCATGGATTTTTTGTGGGGAAGAACCAAAAACAGTTTAGCACCACAAACAACTTATGATGCCAAAACTTTCTTTTCACTTCCTGTTGCAATTCAAATATGAACAGATAACTTTGATTTCCCAATCAGTGATCTATCTCATTTTAATATTTATACAGTGCTCACTGGGGTCCAGCATTTGGCTCTGAGAAGTATCTCATAAAGATGTACAAAAACCCCTAGAGGTTACTGATTTTTAAAAATTGGTATGCACAAATTCTTTTGATGCCCTTTGACCAAATCTGCAAGGACCAGAAAACAAAACAGGTTTTTTTCCTTTACTTCCACTTGTCATCTTTGCTCCATTCTACATATTTTTTCTCTCAGAGAAAAGTCAAAAGAAGGGAATGGAAAAGGGAAATGGAAAGAAATAATGAGGACTGTCAGGGAGATGAGGGGGCTTTTTTTCTGCCAACAGTATCACTGTATCAATTGCATTTTTATAAAATCAGCTCTCTGAAAATCATAGCTGTCAAGTATTTAGTCTTCATATATTCCCACAACCTGAGATCTTGAACAGTTTTGCTGAAATTTCTTGAGCTATAAAGCAAGACAAACAAGGCTCCCTAGCAGCCTGCATTTACTAGAAACCAAGCAGAAGTTAGAGGTGTCCAACACTCATAAATGTATGTAGAACATATTTATAAATAATAATTTATAATTATATATTTTCAAGAATATATAATTTATATATTCTTGAAAAGAAAACAGCTTTAACTCTCTACTAGCATGACAGTAATATAACATGAATGTGAGCTTGAGATGCTATAACAACCAACCTACATCTTCTGGTGTACAGAACAGTAAGTGTACTATATTACCTGCCTCCCAAGTGAAGCATAAAACATGAATCCACCATTGCTGACTTGTATTGTTTCACTGACTGCACTTAAGCAGCACAAGAAATCTGGTTTCAGAGTAAGCAACGAAAAGATCCATAGGTCAGGATCATTTAACCTACGACACCTGATACTGATTTTTTTACACAATATCTATTAACGTTGGCCTTCCCATTTTTCTTTTGGTCATATGGCCGCAGGAAACTCGACTGCATCAGAATGGGATCAGTAAGCAAAGGCTCAATCCCATTTCTACTCAACTGAGTGGCAGAACTTCCATTAACTTGATAGGGAGTTATAGCAGTGCCTGACCAGCAAAAGATATCCTGCAAGCCCCTTTTTCTTGCCTTGGGCTAGAATGATATCCATCAATATTTTAGGATATAAGAGGGAGAAAAAAAAATGTAATTGTTTGGGAGAGCTGAGAGAGGGCATTATTTCCATGGTTTGCTTGTTTGTTTTGTGGTGAGCCATGTTTACACACAGCTAAGGGCAAACAAGAAAGTAAAACCTAACACTGTTCCAGGCTGCAAGGTTCAAACCCGCAATCTGGCTTCCTAATGCATCAGGAAATTTGCTCAGGAATAATAGTTGCCACAGCAAACTTGCATGGTATGAAGAGGAAAGAGATGCAAACCATCAACTTTCTGATATTGCTGTAAGCAAATTGCTTTGTCACGCACTTACACCTTCATGTGAGAGAAGAGTTACACATTCCTTTCTGCTGATTTGCATCACTTGTTTGCTATTACAAACTAGGTTTCCTAGGGAACGTTCCAGTAATTAAAAGAGACAAGCTTTAAGCCAGCTGGACAATGCTCTGCAGCTCAGATTAAATGTATCCACTGCTTTCAAACAAACAACTCGAAGCTGATTATCCACCCCCACCCCTGTGAATTATACTTCACTTTGCTTTACATTTCCTGTGGCTTGAATATCTTTGAAGTAATATTTGCATTAGGTCCTCAGAAGCAGTCAAACCTGTCTTTGAAACTATTAGCAAGAGGAAGTGAAACCAGCTCCTTTAGTTCCCTGCTGTTCTCAGAAGGGTCCCTCTCTACAGCTCCCTGAAGGTACACAAGTCCTGTGGGCTTTACTGGGTGGTCCAGGCATTTGAGCAGGCTCTGCCAATAGGAAGAACCGTGACTGACAAGGGCTTTCACAGCCTCTTTCTATGAGGATCTGAAAACATTTTAAATGTGGGTGGCAGGATAAACACTGGCATATCTATCTCCTCTTTATAATATATTTGCTAAAGTTCGAAGGAAAAAAATAATTATTTATGCTTTAAGATCCATGTCTTTAAGAATATTACTCTTTATGTTCTAAATCTATAGTGTATTTCTCTTTATTTGTGTTTTTGTTTAGAGGAAGGTTTATGAGTCAAAATTGGTGTAATGGAAATATGTTAGCAACATATTCACTCATTGATACATAAGTTTATCTAGATTAAAAAAATTAGCTTGAAAATTCACCAGGTTTAACACACAACATTTATCTTCTTTTAATTTCAAATGTATTTCCTCATTTACAGAACTGAAAGTATTTCCTTTTTACATCAAGATGGAGTTCATGACTCAATCTTCTCTTTGCTTCCTTCTTTCAAAAGACCACCAACTTTCAGTGCACAACACACAGCCATGCAATACTAATGATGGAAAAGATCCGTGAGTGAATCCTATTAGTTGTGCTCTGTGCTGTTTGTCTGCAATATGGCTGTTTACAACAGGGAATATTTTATCTTTAGACTAACCCGTTGGAGCAGGAAATGTACTATATGAAAGCTGATACAAATACAATTGGAAAAACATGCAAGTCACACAAACCAACATCCAATTTCCTAAAAGAGTTAAAGCTTCAAAAAAGCGTAATTTTCTCAGTGAGCAAACTATTTGGCATGGAGCGTTATTCCATTTTCCTCTTAAGGTTGTTTTACATTTACAGTATATATGTTGTTTTGTATTGTTAAATTCTCCCTCAAGTAACAATTTAAAGATCCTCAGCTCTAAGTTATTACTCCCTAATGTCTGAGGAAAGACACTAATTTATTGTTTCAAGTACGGGAAACAAGCAGTTCAGGCATCACAGTGCCTCTAAAGACAAAAGCCTGTTTAGCTACTGCTCCATCCCTGTGCAGAGCTTCCCAATAAGCCAGTCATGATGGGATAAACAGAGCAAAACTACAGGTCCTGGAGATCAAGCTGCTCACCTTCATGGGAAGGACACACAGACAGCAAAAGTCATGCAAGACAATGTGGGATCCCCGTGGTGGAGGTTGCCCTGTCTGTGGCTCCCAAGGAACCAGGCACCTTGGGGAGATATTGCTAACACAAATTTTAAGAGAAATCCCATGATGCTGCTTCTCTTTTCTGCCACTCCATAAGGTGATAGAACCCTGTGATACAGCAATTCCAGTTTCATAGTTGTGGTACATCAGGAAAGAGTAACTCAAAGCCAAAACCAAAACCCAAAACACATGTGGAAAGATGAGCTCTTGATTTGGGGTCTAAATTCAGTATTTCGTAAATCATACAAGCCTTCACATTATACTATAATGAGTAACGAGGATAAATTTTCATATTACACTGTTCTAACCATGAAATGCTGTAAAGCACTAGATAAGGATTGCTTCTTTCATCCAGAGCACCAGGAGACCACTGGCAATTTATCTGAAAAGAGAGGACTTTAGATAGAAACAAAAAAGGCAGTGTTGATTAACATAACTCAGTATTTTCTTTTAAAAAGAGCTTAAGGTAACAGAGAAATTGAAAGTTTGGGGATCTGAGTTATGCACTGCTTGTGCACTCAGAAGATACAGAATTAACATGGGCAGTGCAAGATTTTCCAAGACTGTTTCCAGCTAAGGTTCATTACCTATGGACTTCTGAAAAAAACCTGGAAAACCAAAGCCAAAACCCAAACCACAAACCAAGCCAACTACCCAAACCTAAGAGATTCCACCTAGTTAGACTGAGTAGATTTGCATAAAGGAGAGGGAAAAAAAGCAAAAATCTTCCTATCAAACCATTATCATAATTTTGTATGACCATTTTACAATGGAGCCAGTGAAGACTGCTATATGCTCCTTATGTTCCTAAGAAAATACACAATTTTTTTAAAAATAAAAAGCGAACAAAATTAGTCTTACCAAGAAACAGTGAGTTTCATGGCTGGCATTTCGGAATGCTGTATCTCTAAACTTTAAAAATGGTGCTGCAAGAAGCTGGACCTTGTTAATTCACTAACATGACCCTGAGAAACATTGCAAGTTAACACATTTAGATAAATGAGCAAACAAGTCAGAAGTGGGAGAAGGAAAACAGCTTTGAAACATGGCTCTGCATCACAGTTACCAAAGGCTAAAACTGCGAAACAGTTGCTAAAGACAGCAACAGCACAATGCTTTACATGTATTCAAAACATCTATCTACAATAACTGATACTAGATTAATTAACACTTTCCAGTATCATGAGTGAATGAAGTAAACTACAATTATTGTGCAGACACATTTCTGACATAGCAAAGTGAAAGCTATTGATGCAAAACTAAAAGGCTGACAGCCACAAACTGGTGAGGTCAGGTAACACATTCTGGAAACAGTGATGCAGCACCTGCATCATGGCAGAGCATTTGTGCAGTCAGAGACACGACAAAACTCACAGGAGCCTTGCATCTGTCAGGCTCCCATGGATCACTTAGAGAAGGAGCAGAAATGAAACACACTGCATGCCAGGGACAGCATTAAAATGAAGCATTTAAAAATTCATGCGTGAAATGATAACAAATGCAAAAGTGTTCTGAGCACACGTGGGACAGGTACTTGGTAGTGCCAAGCTGTGCTCTCACAGAGCTGCACTCACGGAGGACGTCTGCAGGCCCTCCCTTCAAAAACATGTCTTAGTTTTTTGTATTTTCTTTAACAACTCTGTTTAAAAATCACATAGAGTTCTAGATAGCGATGCCTTTTCCTGGTCTTAAAATTAAGAGAGCTACACACAGTTAGGAGGGAAAAAGTGTTTTTACCTCGGTATTTATTTAAGGATCCTTAAGTGCGATGAAACGCACATCGAAATGCACCCTGATGTCCCCACCGAAGAAAATGGTCACACATGATGTGATGTGTATACAATTATATGCCTTGCAAAAATTAGCATATCTATCAAAGGTTCCCCAATGAGGGACTCGGGTGAGACCCCCTACCCAAGGGACCCTCCCCCTGGATGGGCCAATCTTTGTTTACAGAATGTGTTCTGGAGAGGACCTTGGTTTCTTTGGGCTTTTAGAATGTTTAGTCTCTAAACTTAACGAAATACTAGGTCTAAGGGGAGTTATCAAACTTAAAGAATTATAACTATGTAAGCTAAAGGCACAAGGAATATATAAAGCTATATAAAAGAGTGTATAAAAGGGGGTATAAAAGAAAAGCAAAAAATCATCATGGCATCAATATTAAAAAAACCTGATAAAAATATTTAAACAGCTACATTTCACTTTATATATATAAATATTTAAATAATACTTTATGTTCCAAACTTCTGCCAGCTATTAAATTTTGAGTCATTATATGTGTTGTAGATCTCCTCATGGTAGGAATTTCTTAGTTCTGTGGCTTTTCTTCTTTATTCAAAAAATTCTTATCCCTATATTTTTTAAAATAAAGACTTATTTTATATTAGGTAACGAAACTAAATTCTTTGGGATAGCAGCAACAAAACCTTTTAGCTTCTTAATTTTCTTCCCCATAAACTCATTCATCATTTCAGAATAATTAAATATTAAAGGGCTAATGTAAGACCAAAATATGGATGACTTTAAGAGATCTTTGTTACCTTTCTAAACACTTTACTATCTGTAGTGTGCCTGTTTGTCAGATTCTAAAATCTAAGGTCAGAGCTGTATGCACGTGTAGGCTCTTTAGCCTTCCAAACCAGACATAAAATAAACTCTCAGAAATAATGCCTCAAATAAAAGCAAGGGGCTTGAGATTGTCATATCTGCTGAAAAACCTCATTCACAATCACTGACTAAATCCACTATAGACATTGACAGCTTTAGATCTATGCATTACGTTTTGGGGAATAAATGCCACCACACAGTTAGCCTTTATAGAGCAAAGCTTTTGTTTTGTATATAAATCTGCGTTTAATGGGCCTTGAAAGAGATGATTGCTAAATAACAGCCTGCTGCATTCAAGCTCAACTGCCTCCAATTATATTGTTTATAATTATATAATTGTACAATATAATGTGTGTCCAACAATCCCTGAGTTTTATTACTGCACAGCTCTGTGACACCAGCGTAAATCACCTTTTCACTTTCACAGTCAGCCTCTTTCACTTTGCTTAGTCAGCCAACACAAATGCACAGAGAACTGCACTTTTGACTGCTGAATGTATCAAACCAGCTTACCAGCCTCAGCAGAAATAAGAAAGTAATGGAAGTGGTCAACTCACAAAGATGAAAGGGGGAAGAAAGGTATTGTCTATACAAGGAAGCAAGGGAGAAACAAAAAAGAGAAAGAATAATTAGTTCAAAACCCTATATCATGTTTGTAAATTTTGCTTCTTAGGGTGTTTCTTGTTGGCAGATGCTTCCCGATATTGTGCCTATCCAAAACACCCATGAGCACAAGTGCAGAGCAGCTAGCATTAGCAGGTAATGTTCTTTGTATTATTCTTACTCCTGTATGGATACTGCAGCATTTGCTGTGATACCACTAAAATTAGCAAAAATCCTGTTAGCAAACACATCATTATGCTGTTAAACACCTACACAAACCTCTCATCTTTCTCTATCTTCAAAGAACTAAATTTCTGCTCTCTTCCATCATTTGAAAACTAACCCAACTTCCAATCAGCAATTAATACACTAGTATTCAGCATATAATTATAACTCCTGCCACAGAAATTTAAGCCCCAAAGTCATCTACAAAACTCCTTTTTGACTTAATAGGGACACCGTTTCTTTGTTTTGAGAAGCTTTGTTACGCACACCTTCCAAAGTAATAAAATTCTTGTTTTTAAATGTGGCTTAAACCCCTCTGCCTCCTTCCTCTCAAGGAAACTCTGCACAGGAATTTCTTATTCTCCCTTCAGTCCATAAGTCCTTACACCACACCACCTGGCCTTTCAATCAGGGAAGCTCCAGTACTGCAACCCCCTGTCAGAAGGGCTCCCATCAGCACACAACTACCTGCTACACTCACCCTCTCTTCTCTCTGCTCTTGGCTGCCTGTAACTTTGAATTGGCCTGTGATGACTTTTAAAGCTTGCAGCTTAGTTTTACTTCAAATCAATACACTGAATTTTGACAATCTGAAAATTTGATCTTTTTAATGTTTTCGGAGTTGTTCTGTGGCTAGTAGTTGAACCCTTAAAAGAGGACTTCAGGTGTAGGGCTTCACATCTTCTAAACTACTGCAGTCTGTCCTCCTCCCTCATCAGCATTTTCACACCCTTAAAATTACTGCCCTTGGAGGCACCCGTACAGCAAGATGCCTCTCCCTGTGCTTGATGACTGAAATCACTGTCTTTTGAAATCCACTGCTATTGTTATTCTAACAACTCAGACAGTTTACTAAACTGGGAGAAGTTGGGTTAAAACTAAGATTAATTTTTTCAGCATTACCAATAAAATTACTGCAAAACCCCTTTCAGGTCCATTAACTTCAATATTGCTCATCAGTTCCTAAACAGTCCCTTAACTAGAGTCAATGACTATGGAAAAGCAAGGGATCTGAACTTCTCTTCAGTTTAGATGCTGTTTGGGAACTGTAGACTAAATTAAAAATCAACATGGAATTATAATTATGTAGTTATTGTAAAATAATAACTGCATCACTTTCTTTGATCTCGAGGAAATGTTTCACCATTTTTTATCAAACAACCGACTTTTATATGCCATTTCTTATAAAGATCCCTCAAACTGATGTTAATACAAATGTTCGTATTGTGTTGAACAGAAAAATATCAGGTAGTAGTAAACATGATCACTGTCTCACAGCTTTGTAAAACTGGTTGTCACAGCAAGAAATCCCACATAAATTACAAACACAACGACATTAACTTGCATTTAGATTTAGCAAATAATTTCCTATAGCCAAGCAAACTTGTTAAACAGAATCCAAGCAGAAGCCAATGAAAGGAAACACCCAGGGGCAGAAGGCAAAAGGTGCAGTGAAGAGCCAGCCCACACAGAGTGTCCCCCAGCCACTGGTCCTCTTGGCCACTACAGCTGGGGCTGACTGTGAGGCCACAGGGAAAAGCAATGTGCTGTCAGCAGAGGACATAGCACCACTTTTATTCCCAGCACAGAGATCTCCACAGCTTCCAGATCCCCAAAACTACTCAAACGTATTGACCCAATTTCCAACTGCTGTGCTGCCCTAACTAAAGTAACTGGCAGAGTTTCTCACTGTGTCCTCCCCAGGTGCTCAGCCTCTTCCCAGGTGAGCATCTGCACCTTGCCTTGAACACTGGTGCTCATTACAGCAACAGGAATGACGATGCTGATGGAAGACACACTTTCTGCTAAAACCTGAGAACATAAATACACCTCAAATTGCTAAAGCTGTTAAATAAAATAGGATATTTCTAAAATTCAGAGTACTTTCATTTGCCATCTTGTTTCCAAGTCTCTGGGATTTACTCTTCTACATTTACAGGCTTTCATCTGCGAAAATAATGGCTGCATGATTTGGGTTTTTTGAACAAGTAGCAAGGTTTCAAGTGTTATCCTCACCCTTTTTCGGTTTTGCTGCAGGGGAAGGAAGGGCGAGCCTCGTGCGACCCACAGTAAGGAGAAATGACCATTCTGAGTGTGGAACCTTGAGGACGTTACCTGGGAGCAGCTCCATAAGACACCACTGCTCATAAGCAGTGCCTGGTGCATGAAATGATGACTCCCTGTGTGTGTTTCAGCATTTTAAATAAATGGGCATCTGAACTCTTCTCACCCAGCTTGTTTTCAAGCAGAAAATTAGGTCCCAGCAAAAGGGAGAGGGAGCACTTGGTAGGAAATGGAAAGGTAGGGCAGGGGCAAATTTAAAACTGGCAGGGGAGGCAAAACAAAACAGGTAAAAATTTGTTACCAGCTGGGGAAAAAATAGATATGAGAAAAAAACCCCAAACCAAAAAAGGTTATATCTTAAATTTTGGATCAGCTTTCTTTCACACATATAAACATTACCTTTAAGAGGCTTTTTCAGTAGATCTATCTGGGCTTCTGCAAATTCGGAACTATGATAATAATTTGGGTTTTGTCCATGTTCTTTAAAGGTTGTTTTCCTGACTGCTAGGGATGGACTCCTTGGACTCTGGAAATTACTGACTTGATGTTGTTTTGCATTTTCAGAATATTCATGTAATACAAGAAATGGTCTGCTGCAGAAGAACTGCTTCAGAAGATAATTTTTTCTTCTTCCTTTTTTTTTTTTTTAATGTTAATTTTTTTTACTGCCCCTCACTGGAGAAGTGGCAGTGTTAACTGAAGTAGTCATGGCTTTAAAAGAAAGTAAAAAGTGTTTGTAAGCAAGAATAAATAAGAGTGTAAACTTCAATTCAAATGTAAAAAATAAAAATACAGAGGGTAAAACCAAAAGCAGATAAATACGTCATATTTAAGAGGAAAGAATGTGTTGTCCTAACCATTGATAAAGGCCACTTTCCACTCAGAGGTATAAACTGATAGCAGATATGAAAGCAGCTGAAAAGAATACACATTATATATTAGAATTTTTGCTGAGAAATAGAAATCCTGCTGCTCTGTAGATGATAGAAATAGCAAATACTTCAAATGGATCTCATCTTACTACACACACATTTATGACCTGTTGTTTCCACAGGCAGTGGTACCATATGCAGCAATTTTCTGGTTGGCTTTTCCAGCTACTTCAGAAAAATCTTCGTTCTCAATCAGCAGAAGTCCAGTAAAATGCACGTTTAGCATGCCAAACTGTATGCACTTTAAGCCCTGAATTTGCAAAAGCTTGAAAGAAGTCTGAGCCATAAAAGCCTTCTATAATTTATTATTTTTCCTAGAATATGGGGGATAAAATGCACAATTGAAAGACTTCACACAGTTATATGCAGTTGCACACCCAGCAACTCTATTGCTGACAAAGAGCTCTTGGTTACTTTGACTTCCACCTCAAAAAAATCTTTGAAAAAGTGCTCAACTATTACCAAATTTTGTATACAATACCTTCCTGCACAAAGTTAAAAGTATTACAAGAGGGTAAAATATTCTTGCTTCAACAGCTTCGTCACAAAATCTATATCCATTTCAGAAAAAAAATGATGTTGGTGCATGTGAATGTTTCTTACTTCTCCTTTCCTTGAACAGTCTTGTACCAAAAATTTGCACAATAGGCTGTTTTAATTTATTCAGTTTTACACAAAAAGAGTTCAAACATGTTTTTCCATCTCTATCTTTCAGATAACCTAGAACAACTGAAGGGGAAAATGTGTTCTGTTTTCTTCCCCTATTTGGTGGATATACACTGGTTGAAACAGAAATGAAAGTAGAAGTCTTTACTTATGGGTTCATCAAACATGGTATGCTTTAATCTGATTCAGAAAAGAGCCAGTAGATGCCACAATGTATTTGAATGCATAATGGCATAGGTAGAAAAAAAAAGAAAAAGTAAAATGGATGAGGTCCTTTTTAACAGAACATGATAAAATATTTCCTAAAAGAAATTGAAATGAATAAAGAAAAGCCAAAGTTAGAAGTTTTCCATCAATATTAGATTTTGTTCTGTACTGAGGTTCATGTCCTTGCTGACAGCTGGCAGGTAAATACACTAGTGCAAGAAACCAATATATATCCCTTGATCAAACACTACAAGTCCATATCAGGAATTTAAATGTTCACTTCTTCTTTAAAAATAATTTTACACCTGCTGAAAATACCCTTCTCTCCATGCTTTCTTCCCACAAACCTTTTTTTCCTTGACAAAATAGTTTCATTACCCAGTGAAAATTTTATTAGCATAATTTTTAAGGCTGTAGGGTGTCAGGCAGTCATTCATGATATCACAGATATAATAATACATAGTTCATCCCTTTTCCTTCCACATTTTGACTGTGCATGTCAGGCAGGGATAGGTTCAAATATTATAGAACTTGAAAGTGAGCAGCTTTTCCATCTCAAACGTAAAATACATGGCTGATTCCAAAGCCTGAATTCCTGGATGTTATACTGATATCAGGATCAGTTGGCTTTCCACATGGGATTTGTCTGCAAGAAGCCTCAAATCTCGTCAGCACTGGCATTCTAGGATCTCCATTTCCCACACTGGCATATTTTACTTCTGTTACCTAATGGAACAAAAGGACTCTCTCCTGCCTCTGAAGCTCTAAGAAGTGCTGTTCTTTGGCCATGCTTTCTGAGCCCTCTGCTTCTGCCATGAGCGAGGAGGATTACTTCAAAGGGCAATGATTGCTCTTAGGAGGTTTTAAGACTAATTTCAAGCTTCACCTATGTAGCCAGCTCTTGCATCATCTGGCAGCTATTCAAGAGCCCCAAATGCCCACAGCCATATGTCTGGAGCCTGTGCTGAAAAGGATCTTCAGGTTTTTGGAGAAAGTGCTTGTTCTTGCAGGAACTGAGATCCACCACTGAATGCTTCTCTCTCCCCTCACATTAGTTATTCACCTCCTGAAGCAATTTATTGGCGCAGCGGGAGAGCAGGTGACTCCCTACCTTGCAGAAAGGAAAAAGGACAACCCAGCTCCCTTCTGTGAATTCTCATGGACTCTTTAAACTCTTCACAAAGCCCTGCTGGGAAGCTGCTCTGAAGCATTTTCAGGGCTCTGGAGTGTTGCTCTCCTTTATGAAAATGCTGACATTATTGCTGTGTCTTTTTTCAAAAATTTTGTCACAGTTAAGACAGGCAGAGTTTCCCTTCTGGGCCTATCAGTATTTCTCTGGGCTGTCAACCAGGGAAGTTTCCAGCTCTAAAAGCACAGGATAATCTAAAAAAAGAGGCATTTGCCTTAACTGCCTCTTACTTTCCAGAAGTTCTTAAATTCTCAAACTTATTCTTCACTAGCCTGCTAAAACCATTCATCTGATGCTTTTTCTTTTCCTTCTTTTTCTCATTTTAATAGTACTGAGTCAGTTTTTAGCTCTGCCCCCTCATACAAATGTTTCCCTGCCTGAAGTCTTATGCATTCTGCTTGGACTTCTTAGCAGGACTCCCTTGTATGAAATAGAACACTTAATTTTTCTTTTTTTAAACTGTGCTGCATCTACTGAGCTAACAACTAAGGCGTGCAGCCTGGTTTCGTATAGGAGCTGAGATGTCCCATGTACCCACAGTATAACTCATTCCATGAATCAACAAAAATTATCAAGGACCAGCAAACCTAGGAAACATGATGGCTGTGTACTGAAGTAGCTCTTGAGGAACAAGACTGGCTGCAACCAGGCAGCTTGGATGAGCAAGGGCTGCTCAGGACCACTGCTGTCCCCATAGAAAGCCACTTCAGCCTATACTGACTTCTGAAAACAAGGACAGCACAGACACACCCGCCATGGACGTGCACGGAAACAGCCTGGCTCCCAGGGAGATTTATTTCCCCAGACTTCAGACTGAAGACACATCCTAGAGTCCTTCCACCCCAGAGCTGGCCCTGGAAGCGATCTGTCCACCTCCACACGTATTTGAACGTGATCTGTCAGATGTGAGCTGGCTCCTGGTTGCCCACCATGGGTAATGGTGCCAGTGGGTAGCACTGCCTCCTGCCCTGCACCAAAGCATTGCCACCCTGGGGGAGCACAGTGCCATGCTATTAACAGATGAGCAAGAATGGGGATGTGCACCTATTCTCAGCCTTAGTGGTGGGAGAACATCATCAAAATAATTGGAACTGAAACTACACCCACACTGATGCTTCAGATCCAAGTCCCATATTTTCAGGAAGAAAGCAGGATGAGGGGGAGTTTCTTCCTTTGTATCTCATATTTTTCTCTGTGAACATTCAGAAAAAGAAAATATGAAATGCAATGGGGTCTGATGAGGCCTTAGTACACATTACTTTATTACAAAATAGGACCAGATATTCAGTGTTTTGAGGCAAACTACTGCATGGAAAATGGTGGTGCAGGATAATGTAGCATGGTTATGGTACACTTAGAAATTCTAAATATAAGTATGTTTAGGGGGTTTTTCAATGTCTTGGCTTAAGGGGATTCTGAATCCCCTGAAAACATGCTTCTTTTCTATACTTCATGTACCAGCCTAATTAATTCTATTTTGAAACACATAAATGGATCACATGTATTTTAACACACAAATTGTATGACAAAAAGGTTTTCATGTGTCTCAAATGCTTATATATCAGGATGTTTCTTGATAGACTATTCTTGCTGGTCCCACACCTCCTTCTTCAAGAAGATGATTATTAAGATACACTTTAGTAAGACAAAATTTGGAAACAAGACCTGTACAAAGTCAGGAATTTCTTACTAACCTTTCCAAAAGAAATTCCTTCTAGGAAGTATGAAACAAAGATAAAGAAAATCTTGCATCGTTAATGTAAAACCTTGTACCTTGGACTGAAGAGGAAGGTGCTTTAACCTGTGTGCTGATCTGCCACATGAGTGTTATTCAAAAAGCAAAGTCAGGTATTTAACATCAGAACAGAGTTTTTTTGGTTTTTTTTAAACATAAGTGACAGTGTAATATAAACAAATTCATGAGATCAATATTGAAACTGTTTGAATAAGAGGTATCTCTTTTCCCTATCCACACAGCAATTTAGTCACTCTACATCCCATCGTCAAAGATGATGGTTTTGATCTCAGTTTTTTCTGAGATTGGCCCAAAAGGGAACAAAAGCTGACAAACCATGAGCAGAAAATGCAACGCAAGGATTTTAAAAGATTTTCTGATATGTCATAGATGTGATATCCTTTTTAAGTGAAAGAGAACTTTAGATACAATCCAAGGATGTTTCTGTCCTCATTTTAAAAAATCAAAGTCTTCACATCCACAGGGCTCTTTTCCACTATTTTCCTAATCTGATTTATGAGGTCACTAGTAACGATGATTACTATTAGTATTTATGGTGCCATAAAAATATATTTAACTTTATTTAAAAGTAGTTCAGTCTCTTCCTCTGTCCTATCCTCTAGCTTACATTTGCATTGGTGAGTATAGAAAACGAAAAGAAAAATCAGGAATCTTTCCAAGCCTAAGGTCTACAACTCTACAAATTTTCTCTCAGAACTACATACAGATGAACTAGCAAGTTATAAAGCCAGTAAAATACCTCGCAGAACAGAAAGTTTCACAATAATTTTCAGGCGTCAGACATGTTTGTGAAAATTAGGTGGATTTTCATCTTATGCATTTTGAAAATTGTAGGTGAAAACCTCAGTTATAATAGCTTTGGTGACAAAAATACTATTTTTTGGTGCAATTTTACACAGCTACAAGATGGACATTAGAAAGAATTTCCATAGTGAAAAGTGTTTGATTTTAATTAGTATTTTCCAAACCCTTTTTTTTCCCAAAACACATTTGCAAGTTTTTGCTTGTGGATAAATTCCATGTCAGTTACTAGTAAGGTCATAGCCCACAGCTGATGCAGAGCAATGACAGCACCATGGTAAGACCCAAGTTTGGAACACCAAGCCATTTCCCAGCTTTCTGTCGGCATCCTAGGGGGATTTCAACATTCTGTTTAACCTCACAGTGCTCACATGCTTTGGGAAACGGAGTTGTAGATTTTTGTTATCAAATCACTTTCCACAAATTTTAAGACAAGCTCTCTCAGCCCAAACATGAAGATCTGACTATAAATAAAGCATGGAGATGGGAGATGTTGAAAAAATGCAGTTCTTTACCCTGTCGACAATTTCTGGCAGGTTTCCATTAAAACTTCAAAGACATGCATAGCTGAAGGTAAATCAAATAACATGTGTGATGCTGCTGGAAAGGTCTGAGTTTGCAAGGATCACTAAACAAACCACAGCTTATGTTCTGTGTTGCTAAAGAGAACTCCAGAGTAATAGATTATTCATTAAACAAAAGCCAACCTCCCCCCCTGCCCCCCACCAAATAAAAAACCAAAAAAACAGAAAAAGATGTTAACTGGAACAGGAGTCATCAGAGTGAACACTGTGTGAACATATGTAGTAAAATCTGAAACAGGTAAATCCATAGTGGATATTCTGGTTTAGGTGCTTAAAAATCACCGCTGGGTATCTATATGTTCAAGCCAATAAATATTTGCTGTCCTTTGATTATGTAGTTTTACTGTTCCTGCTGAAAAAATGTTATTGTTTTTCCATGTTTTTCAGTTCATCTGAAATCTGCTCATTTTTCCCAAGTTCTTGTTTTAAATATTTTGTACTTCAGGAAAAAAAAAAAATAGATGCACAAAAGCTTCCCCGATCCCATCTAAATTCAAATTACTACTCAGAGAAGTTATGACTAGTTTGTCTTTTCTTGTGATTCCTATTAAATGAGAAAAAATCCACCATATCTACTTAGAAAAATTGTTCAAGACGTGGCAAGAAAACATGATACTATCCCGAATGATTTCAGCCCCAAACATTTTAAACCATTTGAACGCTTCAATATGGAGTCAAGCTGTCTCACTGATTATTCTATGTGGTAGAACCAAAACTCAAAATTAAATGCAGCAACAAAGTGAAAATTTATACATTCTAGTGGAAGAGCTTGCTGCTGCACTGCAGTCAGTCATCATCAACACTAGGTTTGACTGGGCAAAGTTCTTTTCCCCTAGTCCAAGCAAAGTAGAATATCTCCAAAGAAATCACCCTGCCACAATCTATTTTGCACTTGTACATGCCTTGCTCTGTAGCCCCAATCACAAAAAGGCAGGAAGGGAGCTTAACTCCAGACAGCTTAACTCCCGACAGCAACCCAGCCCCTTGGAATTGCTCATTCAGTTCCCCTGGGTGGGATGGGGGAGAGAATTGGAAGAGTAAAAGTGAGACAACTGGTGGGTTGAAATAAAGACAGTTTAACAGGGAAAGCAAAACAAGGAATTCATTCACCACTTCCCATGGGAAGGCAGGTGTTCCATCCCCAGGAGAGCTGGACTCCATCACACCCAACAGTGACTTAGGAAGAAAAATGCTATCATTCTGAACATCCCTTCCTTCCAGATTCTCCCCCAGGCTCTATAGGCTGGAGCATGATGCCATATGTATGGAATGTCCCATCGGTCAGTTGGGGTTAGCTGTGTCCCCTCCCAAATCCCTGTGTACCCCCAGCCTCCTCTCTGGTGGGGTGGGGTGAGAAGAAAAAGGGCCTCAGTGCTGCAAGCACTGCTCGTCAGGAACACAACTATATTATTCTGAAAGAAAAAGAAACCTTTATATACTTTACACTATGCTACTCTCCAGTCACATGTATTTTTGTTCTCGGTGCAGGAAAAAAAATACTCCAGGCAAACAAAATTAAGGAGATGATTATTTTGTTGTTTCAAGTTTCATGACTACATCTCTGCTGTAGAAGCCAAAATGTTTCAAGTCTCTCTGGATGCATGTAAGTCACTAAGTACATCTCCCACAGACGCCACATCTTTCATCACCAGTTTTCCATTACTTAATGGGAGTAAATGAAAATGGGATTTAATTAAATTTGTAATTTACCCTAGTTCAAAAAAATGCACATACAGACTGGGGTGTTTGATCAAACAGAACAAAACCAATCTGAAGGACAGTGGGCTTAAATTGTTCCTAAGTGCCCTGTGAAACACTATCCTTCTGAGGTGAGAAAACAGGAAATGTTAAGAATTAAATATTTTAGCCATGCATTTTGTGAATTATTGTAGTAGTCTTTAATGACATGGTGTACCTGTATCATCTTATAGTCAGCTATGCAGCAGCAACTAGAATTGAATCATCACTGCACGAGTGAGTTGCAGATTAACACTCTTGCAAGTGCAAATGTTCAGTTCAACTTAATTCTTTAGTCCTGAAAATATCATTCACTCGTGTGTGTAACAATGCAGAATCAAAGCTCCATAAATATCTCTTACCATCATTAATAAATCCCTGAACAGAGACAGTGAGTATACCTCTGAGACAAATTCAGAAGAGTTTGACTGCACCCTGAGATGCTGGCAGCCCGTATTATTAGTCCACTCGTAATTTGCTGAAGCAAATTGCTCTCACACATGTGCAAAGACACACACAAATGTGTAAGTGTGGTTTGACTATATCCCAAAAGTGCAACCAAAGTCGTCTGTGGACACACTTAGGCTAAGTCAGGTACCAGTAACCAAACCGCCACTGCAGCAAAGCTCAGTGTGAGCCTCAGAGCTCTGCTAGCAAACCCCAGCTACTTTACAGGGAACACCACTGCTGTCGCCAGATGACAGCCCCAGTCTGCCCTAGCAGAGCTCCTCCACGGAGCTGGATTGTGCAGAGACAGCTGGGATATCTTTGCATATGCATCCGTTCACCAAGACCTTTTTTCCCTGCAGCAGTAAGGTAAGTGTGTGCTGAGCAGAGAAACACTCACAGCTTGTATGTGTGGTTTCTCAGTTCTCATGCAGACCAAGCATCCTGTTCCTGTTTCCCATCAAAATTGACTACAAGACAATCAGGGACATAGAAAAGTTGTGTGTTCACTCTGATCCAGTTCTGAAAGTTGACCATGTATCAGTGACACAGATTTTGTTTTGGACCTTCTTAAAAATGGAAAGACCATTTTTTGCCTTGTGGTGATGATGAGTCTGATAAGTGCAGGGATGGGGAGAAATTGTATCTCTATATTTAACAGGTAATCAGGGCTAACAAGGGGGCAAACCTCTACCACTTAGAGGAATGACCTAGTGAACCATTGCAAGGACCTCAATTCAGCATATATTTATGTTGGAAAGAGAGGCCACGAAATTACAGAAATGAATATAAGCACCGAGGCCTAGATACGGACATATCACAGTAGGGAATGAGGATAGTAGGAGATTTAACTATGAAATACACAATTGATAAGATGGCTTGCATAGCAGCTTACTCATTTGGTTTGGGCAGTCCTCCAAAGCCGCAGAAAAGTTATAAACTGACTTTAAACAGTGTAGGTATCTTCAAAGTTGTTTGGTGACTGCACACAGCAGCTAGACAAGTGATGGGAAATTATTCTCTTTCCCCAGTCCTTTAAAAAAACCTGCCTTTCATATGAACATCTCCCTGGTTGCAAATGACAGGCAGACTATCAGAAGTGAGGGTTTCAGGTTCCTGGCAAACCTCAAGGATTTATTCCTTTTATGATTCCTAGGCACACTCCGAACTTACAAGTAAGTACAAGTTTCAGTGATGAAAATGACAGCATGATCCCCTCACCTCAAATGAGTAAAGTAACAAAAGAAAAGATCTTCAGAAATGGGAAAGTATTTCAGTGGAGACACATATGACAGCTCCAATAAATGATTATTTGACACGCTGCTGCTGACTTTCACTAGCCAGCTATTCCCCACAAGACATCATGCTAATTTAAAGATTTAGTCCCATATTTCTTTCTATATTTTTACCTGATACATTTCAAAATCATCCAAAAAATACTTTAGGACTGAACATTGATGAGGAAATCACAATCTTACATTCAAGTTATGTACCTATAATCCTTCATTTGGAAACTTCATAAATAGGTATACAAAATAAAAGTAATTACACCCAACTATTTATCAAAAAGCAAGAAAAAGAGAGGTCCAAACAAAGTGTTTTGATCCTTTTTAATGTGGATTCTTTGATTTTGCAAAGCTTTACACGTGAATTTCTGAAAGCATTAAAAATTAGTATCATTATATATCATGGATGAGATACTTGGCATTATAGGAAGCTAACTATTCATCAGCTTCATAGTTCTCTAGGGTGTATCATACACCTACATGGTACACCTGACTGCTAGGCCTGATTTTTCTTTTTTAAGCTAGTAAATGAATAAAAAAGCCCACATAAATCCGACAACCCTCAGTTGGATAAATTTCTCAGAGGTTTTCACAAAGAGAGTTTTATTCCCACTAAGACCTGAAAGAAACACATACCTCATTAAATTTTTGCCAGATAAAGAGCCTGTCCCCTCTCCTGTCCCTCAGATTTATCATAGAGGCAACTGCTGAGTCAGGCAGAAAATGATATTTAAAAATTATCCAGATTCACTGGAAAGAAAAAAGAAAAAGAGTACAGAGAGCTGCAGGATGTAGTAAAAAAATGCATAGCTTTGAATTTGAGTCCCTCGCTTAGTAGCACTAGGGAAAGTTTCTAAATATGAAGAAATAAAACATGTTATCTGTGCTGTCCTTCTGGAAGCATATGCATGCAGGTCTGGTCAGAAGCTGGTATTTCTACCTCCTCATTATTTATGTTTGGGTTTCTTTGAAGTCCATAAGGAGGTTCTCACAAAAATTCCTATCACCATGGAAGGACAAAGTAACTACAAGCTCAGTAAAAACACTCCTTCATGAAGCTGTATGAAGCCATTGCCCACCCTGAGTGGCACAGGATGTAGCAATTTCCCTCAGATGGTTTTAAAGAGTTTCAAAGTGTTGGCTCAGTAACCACTTCTCAATGGTGATGCTTCAACCACCACTCTCCTTTGGAGCATCTTTTTGCTAAAGGCTGTTACCATATGGAGATCACCAACTGGAGTTCATCTAGTTTCAAGCCTGGGATGTGGCATAAAGACAACTGTGCTCAACTGATGATCTTCATCTGCAGAAGAGCAAATGTGCAATGAATGAACATGAATTTCAGCCTACCAGCCAATTCTCTGGGACTGTCTCTTTTGGCTGAATTAGCCAGAAACCCAAAACAAGCTCAAGAGCACTGTTGCCTTTTCCTGGTCTTAAAATTAAGAGCCAAACACGGTTAAGAGGGAAACAAAGGTTTTTACCTCAGTATTTATTTAAGGATCCTTAGGTGTGCCAAAATGCACATCGAAATGCACCCTGAAAATGCACACCCACACAATAGAACACGTACACAATTATAGGCCTTGCAAATTAGCACATCTATCAAAGATTCCCCAATGAGGGATTCCAGCGAGACCCCTCATCCGAGGAACCTTCCCCCTGGCTGGGCCTATCTTTGTTTACAGGACGTGTTCTGGAGAGGACCTTGGTGTCTGGGGTTTCCAGAATGTTTGGTCTCTTGGCTTAACGCAATACTGGGTCTAAGGGAAGTTATCAAACTTAAAGAATTGTAACTATGTGGGCTAAAAGCACTAAGAATACATAAAAGTTATATAAGAAAGTATGTAAAAGGAGTATAAAAGAAAAGGCAAAAAATCATCATGGCATCAGCACCATCCTCTCCCACCGTGGCATTTGCTCGCCGTGCCCATGGGGCTTCTTTCAGGAGGGAGAGCTCAGCTGCCCTGACCAACGGTTTCACAAATGGCAGAGCAGGCTGGGATTTTCCTAATGAAACCACATCCACGCCAGGAAGAGCTCCCATCTAACACCAAGCCTCAAGCCAGCAAATGCAGTGCCTGCCAGCCTTCAGCCCCCCACAACCACCCTGTTTCAGGGGCAGTGTTGCCTTCAGCTCCCCCGTGAGGAGACATTTCATCTGGCAGCCTACACCTTCCATGCTTGTCCTTGCACCTTGGGCACCCGAGAGGTGCCGACCTGGGGCCTCCCTCATGAGACCTTGTCCCCACCATCCCCATGCCCATCCACATATCATCCTCTGCCCCCATGATGACTGGACACTTGGGACATGCTGCCACAGGCAGCTAACCTTACGCCTTTCTCCCACTCCAAGCAGGCCCAGGCCTTGCACCCCAGTGTGGCTTCTGAAAAGGCTGGTCCTGGAAGGACCCTGCCAACTATTTATTTATTTATATATTTTAAATGAAACATTGTGGTCCTGATGTGGGGTGGAAGCATTTTGACACTGCGGGATGGGAAAGGTGGTTGTCTGGTTCAGGTCTGTCACACACGCCCTCCCAGACTGCATGTGCCATCCCCCCTTCACTTCAGCCCTGTTTTCACTTCTTAGTTAACACCATCTCTTCTCCTGATGCCCGGACAGAACGTAAATATCAGAAATAATTATAATCCTTACTGACTCTGCAGTTAGCCCCAAGTGAATAACCTGTCGTAGTGGCATTTCTCCTACTTTAGGCAGGACATGCCAGCCGTTGTTATTTAAGGTCATGGAATGTTTAATGTTTCCATGTTATTTGTTTCTCTCTCAGCCCTATTGTTTTGAGGAAAATAGGATTTATTATTTTTATACCCAAAACCTGATTTCTGCCCACCGCCTGTAGGGCAACACAAGAATACATCAAAAGGCGAGGAGGACAGAGTCACTCAGTGACAAAATAAACCCAAGGATATATAAATGCAACTGGATGTGAATTTTTGCGCCTGTAAGCATCCTTTAGGATAAGTTAAATATGCTAGAAGGTGATTGACAATTTTCATCAGTCCTAAAGACTGAATAATTTAAATGCAGGGCTTCTTCTCATCTAATACAAAGTGCTGAGTACAGAATCCTAAACAAACACTGTCGAATTTAAATCTGTCGGCACAAAATCTGAAATGGAGGGAACTGTTTAACCCCATGTGAGCCTGCATGCTCTGTGACTGCAGTACCATCTGGTTACTGGGAAAGTGGAAGGTAAATCTACTCCTACTGCAAAGGCAAAAGGGATAGGGCATGTTAAATACACCTGAAAAAAAAGCCAAGAACAAAAATCCCAAACCCTGTAAGTGTGCTAGTGTTAGATGATAACCTCATGCCTTATGTCTCCTTACAGCTAATGTTAGTGGGAGACAAATCCAGAGCCCTGTGCATCCTAATAGCCACCATATTCCTGAAAAATTGAGTAAGAGCCTGATGAATCTTACTGTCATTTATAAAAAGCCTCAGAAGAGCTTCAGAGCTACAGGAAAATAGCGGAACGAATCCTTTAACTTGTGAAGGAACCTACATGCACATAGGTAGGCCAGCTATGCTCAGGAATTCGTTGGTGCCAAGGAAACCAAGGGAGATCTTCCTCTGTTGTCCCAGACCATTCTATGCTAGGTGAGCTGTTATTCTACCTCTATCAGCCAGTTCTTTCCAAAAGCCCATACAGAAGCCAATATTTTAATCTGCATTTCCCAGCAATATTTACAGAAATGAATTTCCATAATTTTATCTGCTAATTAATCCTAAGGGTGCCTTATATAGGCATTTTTTAACATCATAATCACTGTCATCAGCCAGTAACATATTAACTCCGGCAGTGGCATGCTGTGAGAGTTGGTCAGCTCATTCTGTTTTGTTTTATTATAAAACTGGGGCAAACTGTGTGATTTCAGGTTACTGTGAGTTTGTAATTTTCCTTCTCCATCTTCTCTCATATCTTCAAGACTCTTGCAACTCTGACACGCTTTTCTCAGAGTCAGAACACCTCAGCCTTCACTCTTCCAGTGCACTTAATACAGGCAGTGATAAAACTAGATTTTACTGGCCTTGTGCTGGGTTTTAACACAAAACACAGATTGATATGCCACTTTTTTTTTTTAAAAAATAAGAATCTTAGTACTGTAGCGAGCAATCCGACTACTTGTTATACTAGGATTACCCTTTTAGTTTTAAACTTTACGACAGCTTGCTTATGCGCGACCTATATTTTTTGCAGTTTTACACAAAAATGCATCTAGTACAGGCAGCTACTCCTTCTATGAATGACAAAGGTGAGAAATATGCTGTTCTGGGCAAGCTGTCCAAATAACCCTAATTGCTTTTTTGCCAGATGTCATTTCGCAGAATTAACTCTGACAGTCCCATTCCTGCCTCTTTCTTTCCTCACCTCCGTCAAACTGACATTCCTTATAATCTAGCTATGATTAGCTAGAAATAGCTAATTTCCACAGCTATGCTTTTGACAAATGTTCAGGAGAGGGTGTTGGCAATCATACAGTTCCTCCTATGTTATCATTCAATTTGCAGCCAGCAAAGTGCTCTCTATCCTTGGTGAGAAGGAGGTACAGGACTGCTGATCAGACTACTTTTAGGAAAGAGAATCGATTCCAGCCAACTTAGCCTCCTAAATAAAGATATGAACATTTATTTTCTGATTTTCTGTCCAGGCTACTAAGGTACACCTAAAGAACATTCAGTTTTTCTTCAGGGTGAGACAAAAAAGCCACTGCTCAATTAAAATCGTACTGCTCTAAGATGTCGCATCAATGTCTTCTTAAGACATGATCACAAACAAAACTATTTTGTGTTTTTGGCTTCTAGAAAAAAAGTCTGTTCTTCCATCCTGATTTTCATATAAACACATCAAAAAGCATGAAATTCCTATGAGGATCAGAAGATTTCTAAATATGAAAAGTGGCTTACGTGCACATCTCTAATACTTGAAATATCTCCAGCAACATTAGCTTTAAAGCATTATATTTAATGAATATAATTACTGCTTAAATAACTATTATATCCAAAGTATGAAACATTTATCTGATTATGAGATTTCACTGAAGCCAATAAAGCTTGTCTTTTTCTTTTCACAATGTGTCACTACATTTTTCTTCAGTTTTTAATCCAGATGCAATCTGGTGTGACAAAAGCTGCTGGCTTCTCAGACACAGTCTTCTAAGCCAAATTCCATGCTGCTTCAAACCCTGCTTCAGTGGTAGCATGTGGGTTTCAAAGGCAGCATACAACAGTTGTCGCTGTTGAGAAACTTCTGAAGAGACATGAATCACCACAGCCAAAATAAAATTGAAGATATCTGGGATTTCTTTTATAGAACAAGGATCTTGCCCATTTCCGTCTTTGCATTAATCTACTATACATGTTTTTCTGTTTGTTTTCTTTCTGATAGTACACGAGCTCACAGTGATCAGTTCCTGCTTTTGTTGTTGCTGTATCAAACAATTTAATTTCCATGCATAGAGCAAGTTCCACTGGGAAAGAAACAAGCAGAAAAACAGACAAACAAAAAGTCTCCAAAATCACACAGACAGTGTTTCTTCTTAACATGATCCTAAATGGAACCAATGCTTTCTAATCCTGCCTTCTTCCATTGCTGATAAGGAACAGTGTGGGGGTTTTTGGGGTAGGGGCTTTGTTTGGCTTTTTTGAAATGAAATTAAAATTTCTATTTTTGCTGCTATAATCTGGACTAAAGTTTTTTTCTCTATGACAAATATAACACAACGGTAAAACAGATTAAGGTGCATAGCCTTTGTCTCTCTATTTCAACTGTGAATCTGATACACATAGCCACTGACACCAACAGAATTACACAGATTCAGACGTACAAGAATAAAAGACAGAATAATCTAAATATAAATTTGGACCAAAAATGAGGCTTACCTTTGCATAAAAGCTTCTGATAGTACTGCAATTGGCAAAGCACATCTAGCTAAATATGCATGGCTATAGATAAATATGTATATAAGCTATTCTTGTAGCTGCAAAAATGTGAATAGAAATGAAACCTATTTAACTCTGTAAGAAGAGAAAGCAAGTGGGAAAATCAAATTGGAATCAGGAACACTTCCACAAAAATATTCTTTTGCATCATAAAACACCCGTTTATAGACAGACACTCATGTAAGCAGACTTACTGAAAACTAGATAATATTGCTTCTGTCAGCACCTGGTGCAACAGCAACATGTGTCTGTTTATCAAGGAAGATTATTTTCCCCAGTAAGTTAATGTCCTCCATTATAGTTTGTCATAAAACACTGTTGTTAATATTTACTCTGAGCAGAAGAATAGCTCTGATTATGTCTTCATCCATTTGATTTTTCTCTACACACATGGTCCACATTGGCTTACTTTGTTTGCTTCTGATTAACAGAGAACAAGTCTTGGAGATAGCAGTCTATTTTAAGCATATGTTTTAGAGCAACTAAGCAAATCTGAAAAAAAAAGAAAAAGTCAAAACTGTGGTATTTCCAGCATCTATAACAGAAGATCCCAACAATGTAAGCTGAATCTTCAAATTCTCTGTTCTGGAGTCATGTTGCTCAGAATAGCAACATGATCCTTAAACACCAGGGCAGGCAATAGACAAAGGTGAGGTGTAAAGCACCATATTGTGGGAGAGTCAGAGAGAAGGGCGGAGAAGAAGGTGATAATCCTCAGAAGTCCTAGAATAGTAATCCAACATCTGCTCACATGAAGCAGATGATAGGACAGCAGCTGATGCAGTTAGTGAGCAAACAACCTCTCCAACAACCCCTCTTTTCTCCCACCCTTCCTCCATCACTTTGAGGAGCAGTGTCTTCTAGTGACATTGAGAAGAAGGAATCACCAACCCATCTTTTTCCACTTATCCGGGGGCGTCCATAGTAGGAAGATAACTCTTACTAGTAGGGTATGCAGTAGCAGAGGGCATAAAATATGTCCCGGGTGCTCTTTATACCAGCCTGAGAAGAAGACAGTGGCAAAAACTTAAATTGTACTTCCTTTTGGTCTTGTCTGACTATTGCTAGGTATACATGTATATGCTGGGAATGGAGAAGAGAAAGGAAACTTATTCAGAAGCATGTAAGGGGGAGACAACTGACAGAAATGTAAAGCCTGACTGCATTATGAGCCTTTAGGACTATGTCTAAGAACACCACACAATTTAGAAAGAAAAGCAGTGCCCCTCCCAAATGGAAGTTCCTTTAAATTCAGAGGCTCATCATTCTAGTTGGTCACAGTTCACCTGGACATTAGACTTCTATCTCTACCCGCCTCACCACGTAAACTATTTCATTAAAATGTGCTGAGCATATTGTGTAGCACCCTTTGTGCCTTAATTTTCAAAGCAATTCCAAAAGCATTATTTTCAACTCACACACAGAAAAGGAAGGAAAAAAAAATTAAGTGATCTGTCCAACACAGCTTCTCAAACTGCACCTGCTCTCAGTACAAGCCAGTCAAAGCTGGGCACATCTATGTGTAACAGAAAGTCAGACGCAGATAGCCAAGGTAGGCTTGAACATGCCAGCAGCAACACTGCCAGCATGATAAAGTTATCAGCACAGCGCTCAAGAATATGCTGAGAAACAGGGAATGGCAGCCCCCAGAGCACCACTCTAACGCAACCATGCTGGGAAAATGTGCAAGCAACTTTAGCTGCGGGCACGGTGCCTGCAGAAACCTACACGTGCTTAGGCACAGCGTTGATCTGACTGTAGGTGGAGCTCAAGAATACCTATCCAGTCCTGCGTTCTGTGGGATGAATGCCGGCTGCGCTCACCCTCACTCCCTCTCTAGAACCTTCACTGGCCCTGCATCAAAAGCTAGCACAGCAGTTTTTAATTGAGACGGCTACAGAGGGTCAAAGCCACTGAAGAGTGTATTCAGAATAATGCATACCTGATTGAAAGGGTGGGCTATTCTCACTGCAAGTTACATAAGAATACTTGTAACTACCCATCCTGGTAATCTGTTCACAGAAGCAACCGTATCTCCCAGTACTCCTTTCTTTCCTTCTCCCCACCTAGACTCAGGCCGATTCCTGCAAACCATGGGGAAACAGATTACCAGGATCCCCCTTCCCCAACACCAAACAACACAAGCACTACTAACCAAATCTCTATTTTCATTTTTCCTGACTTTACAGCAGCAATACTGTGTACTTTAGGGAGCCATATACCATGAGCAGAACTAGATAAGTAGCCCTTGTATTTGTTTCATTCACTGATACCAGACAGGAGCAAAGCCATTAGAAACATTAGCTTCATCAAATAATGTACTCTCATTGCAAAGTGAGATTTTTAGTAATCCTCTTTATTGTTAATTGCTAATATTTAACCTTTCAAATCTGAACAGGTTTTAAAATTATTATTATTTTATTGTTTACACATGCAAAATAAAAACGCTGATACGTTAGGAAGCTTACAGGTAATCTGTTAAATATTTAAAATGGCATTTATTAAAATAAGTTTCTCTGTCTTAGAATATAGGACAGTACATCTCAGGGTCTGCTCCAAATTATACCCATTGTTGCCTCTCAAGAATGGATCCAAATACTGTTACAAGTTTCTCCTCTACATTGCTGTCTAAGCACAACTGGGAGCAAAATTTAATGAATGGACTAAAACTGCAACTTCACAAGGTACGTAAGCCAGGATCATAGTGTCAAAGGCAGGATCAGCCTGCTGTAATCTAAAGGAATGCTGTACATTGCCAGTTTTGCAGTTCGTAACACAAATATGGCCAGAGTGTTCCCACTGGAGAAAACTGAGGACTTGTGAAATTCCTATTAATCTAGCAGCATTGATGCCATGAAGATTTTTTGCCTTTTCTTTTATACCCCTTTTATATAGCTTTTATGTATTCGTAGTGCTTTTAGCCCACATACTTATAATTCTTTACGTTTGATAATTTAGCTCAGACCAAACATCCTGGAAGCCTCGTAGTTAGGGGTCAGAAAGCCCCAGACACCAAGGTCCTCTCCAGAACACATTCTGTTAACAAAGATAGGCCCATCCAGGGGGAAGGTTCCTTAGGACAAAGGGTTCACTCGAGCCTCTCATTGGGGAGTTTTTGATAGATGTGCTAATTTGCAAGGCCTATAATTGTGTATGCGATCTATTGTGTGGGTGTGCATTTCGATGTGCATTTTGGCACACCTAAGGATCCTTAAATAAATACTGAGGTAAAAACCTTTTTTTTCCCTCTTAACTGTGTTTGGCTCTTAATTTTAAGACCAGGGAAAGGCAACAGCACCATTTAGGATGTAAAGCCAACATACAGCTGGCCCAATCCTGATTCCATTTAAAAACAGGGTTAATCTATATTAAAGCCACTAATGGATATAAAGGGATTCTGGATTTACACCAACACAAATAGGACCAGGGTATGTCTCTTGCTGAGGATTTTGAAGTGCAGGTGATTGCATCATGTATTTTTATTTTAACTGAGTGCCTGAAATGATTCACAAAGCTAGTATCCACTAGGGATTAGTGGACATGTGCATGATCACATTTTGGTGGTGTAGATGGTCAGGAGTATTATTCTAAGAAGTGCTTGAGAAAATTACAAACTACACAAAAAGTAAAAACTTGGAACTTATGTAAGTAAAATAGAAACAGTGGTGGCCAGGGAAATCAGAACAGCAAGTGCAACAGAAGCCAGCAGAGAACACCATCAAGTTAATGATTTCTCATTTCTTGGGTTCTTCTGACAAGCTTCCAGCCATCTCGCAGAAGCTGCAGCATCATTTGTGACGAAAACAATGAACGAAGCCTAAGGTGGGCATAACCAGAGAACCAGCAGCAGAAGGGAATGGATTGCTAGCAATCCACTGCACACTGGTCAGTGCAAAGGAGGAAAGCCACACCGAAGGAATGAGCACCGCAGAGTGTTCGCCGAGCAGACTGCTTGATTAGCTCTGTAGCAGTGAGTGGGCAAGCCAATGCCACCAAAAAGGTAAACAAACACGGGAAAACAATCATGGTAGCTGGAAAGTGAAAAGGTGAAAGTCCTGGAGGTTCCACATAGAGTCCCAAAATTAAAAACAACACTGTGACATTCAAAACTGGAATTGCAAAACAGCCCTCAGAGGGTAGCATCTCTCAAGCTGTCCTCCCACAATTTAGCATCCAATCTTGTTGCTGCTGTTATTTTTTACAGGATTTTTCTGCACCCAGTTAAAATTTATTTAAACATTACTGGCTCAAATAAACACATACAGTGCTTTTCTAAAACGTGTAAGGGCCAGATTACAAAAGTTCCTCCTTTTTTCTACCTGCACACCATTTACAACAGAGACATATTTTATGACAGAGCTCTGTTTTGCATAGTAATTACCTGATTTTAAAACTCTCAATTTTATAGAAGCTGGCCCAATAGCTAGAAATTCAGAACTAAGCCTAGAAAAAGTCCTCAAATGTACACCAACTCATAACATGGTTTGAGGATACTAAAGAAGAAGATAAACCCCACCAGTTCAGCAACGTTTGCAAAACTCATACATAAAAATATTAAATTTTGGGAACGCTGCAATATCACTGTTTTCCCCATTCCTTAGTGGCAAGGATTCCAGGGACTCCAGTAATCTTTATGAGCTAATAGAATATCCTATTTTCTAGTTTATGCGTGCCAGTACCAACACAAGGTAACCAAGAGCAAGGAAGGCCAAGGAGAGGGCTTAGACCATAGTCACTAGCAATAAAAGTCTCTGAAGCCTTCCCTCGTATACCAAGAGGGGAAATGGGAGAACAAACCAAGAACAGGAGTGGGAATTGGCAGGAAATGAGCCTGGCACATTAGCTGAAATGCTATCCCCTATGTAATGGTAAGTGGAGCACTTATCTGTGCAACCCTTCAAGTGTTGCTTTTCCCACTACACAACAGTAGCAGCAGGACTTCCATTAGCACAGGACTGGATCCTCCTCAACAGCCTTCTCAAACTGGAAACACATACTCATCATTCTGCATTTTTGTCATGCAAAATTAAGTTTTCATGAGTCAAAATGGAGAGACTCAAATCCCAGACAAGTTGCCAGTAACTGAATTAACAAAGCATGAGCTGGCTCAAAATAAACAGCACCTCCCTCACTGTCTGCAAAAATCCCTGTTCAGCATTCATTCCATTGTAGTCTGTTTGCAACTATTTTTATGCATTTTTTCCTCTCCTGCCAACTTTAGGCACTAAGATTGATCTGTACAGTCTGTTAAATATGTGCTAACTCATCAAACTCAACATGCTTCGTGCAGACACTTCCATTTTGAGAATGCTTTCAGAGAAATTATTTTTTAGGAACAAGAAAAGCAAAGTAAGACAAATATCATAGGCTAGGAAGTGGGAAGGGCAGGTTCAAGTGTCTGAGCTCTGTCTCAGTGAGTGGTACAGAATGCAAAACAATTTTGAACTGAGCAGAGAGAAGACCTGAGGTAGGGCACCCCATATCCTACCAAACAACCCCTTACCACAGCCCAAGCTACTTTTCCCTACACTGGGAGTTGAATGCTTTCTATTTGAAAAGGGGAATGCATTGACATTCAGACAAAAAAAAAAAAATCTTAAAAGTGTTTAACTTCCCTCATGGTACCTGGGAGAAATGGAAATTAGAAGCCTTGGGGAATGAGGTAAAATAGCAGCAGCATCCCCCAGCCAACCAGCCAGAGCCTGCCCTTGCATTGCCAGCAATGCAGATGGCACACAGACTGACTCTTCCATGCTGCTTTTTCTATCCCATGTTATGCCAAAACACACAGACATGAGATGGAAAGTACCAAACCAAACCAAAACTGAAAAGATAAATCCTTGGGTTTGGTCCTGCTGGTGAAGATCCATTAGCTTTTCATCAGGCTCAAGAGAAAAGAACATTTAAAATGATTTTTAGAGTATTCCTCAATAAGTAACTGCAACTGAGGTGGAAATTCTAGTTGGGAATGAATTCATTGAAGACAATGAATTCATTTTCACATTATTTCAAATGCTAAGGGGAGCTGTAATTGTCCCTCAAAGCATCCTGACAATGAACCACAATAAATCAAGTTAAATATAACAATGGAGCTGCAGTTTCAGGGGGGTTTGTTTTAACATTTACTATAATCATAATTTAAATGACAGGAACAACTGACCAGAAAAACAATGTGGAGTTGAACAGCCTTTAAAATAGCTTTTCACTTGTCAGCCACTGACACATCATGGCCATTGCTTCTGTTTCATCCACTGTTCAACAGCAACAGGTTGGACAGACAAAGTAAAAGAAAAATAAGGAAAAATTCAAATTTTATGTGTTTGTGTTCCCAATTTTGCAGAAGTCAGCTGCGCTAGGCAACACATCACATTTTATTTTCTTCAGGAAGCATAGTTTTTTACCTAAACTGAATCAAATCAGTAAAATTAGTATAACTTATTAGGTATCTAGATGCTCCATATGTCAAAATCATAATTTTTCTATTGTAAGAGGTCTATATCAAACATGGTGCAAAAGACCAGTTTGTTGAGATGACAAAGAGGAAGACACGATCCACAAAGAATCTCCTCCTACCCTGAGTTTTGAGAGGGAAAAAGCCCAAATAGACAAAATCAATTCTGCATTTTTTTTAAAGATACTAAGATCCATCATTGACATCTAGGGGAAGAATTGAAGGGGTAAGGAAATGGATTGGAATTTATAGCTTGTGGTTTTTTTAAGATGGAAAAAGAGGGAAAAAAAGTGTTTCGTAAAGATCCTGTTCTTGAAAATTCTAAACATAAAGTTCGCTAGCTTTGTTGGCTTCTTCATTTTCAGCATTTATCTGATGAAGTACAATAAGGACACTTTTCCCACAGTTATTCCAACATGACTCCTTTATAGGAGCTACTTGGGTCAACTTCCACTTACTTGAAATGAGAAAGAAAAGAGCATTTACTTACCACGTAAAAAGATAGCACATTTAATACTCTTAAAAAACAAAGTCACAAAATAATTGAAAACAAAATATGTTTCTTAAACCAGCATGCCTACTCACAGAGGCAAAAAACATACAGGAATTAAATCTGGATCTGGTACCTGATCCACAAGGTTTGCTGGAAGACTTACTTAATGCTGTAAGCACTCTCCAACTTTGATGAGAATTGTGGTTCTAAGCACCGCTGAACATTTAGCTATTTTTAATTAGTAATAATTTATGAAAGTGCAGTTTGCAAGAGGTACTGAGCCCCTTGAATAAACTTGAGCTGAATTCAAAGTGCATCAGATACGGGAACAGCAGGTACCACTATCATGCATAATTTATCATAATGGGACTTCTCCAGCATCCAGCAGTACTGCTCTGCGGGCTGCTCCTGCAGGCAGCTGAAAGAGCTGCTGAGCAAGTGGCCTCTTAGAAGGTTTTTGGGTATCACAGTTCCCCTGAGCTAAAAGCTCGCTGCACAGCTGGCGAGGGCAGCAGAGGAGCTTTTCATTCCTGTTTGATGTCATTTTGGCCTCTGAATTAAAGACAGAATTTGTGGTGTGGGTGTCATTTGAATCCCCTTTGAACTCGGAGTTGAAGTAAGAAAAGGAGTAATTTAAGTAATTCCCTGGGAATATAAGCCACTTTCTGCATGAGTTATTAAGACTTTTCAAGTCACTTGTAGAACCCAGCTGGAAGTAAAATCTGTCCTTCTGGGAGATCTTTTTATTGCTAGTGATGCTAGAAAAGACATTGAAACCTTCTGGGAAAACCAAAAGTAAAAGTCTACTGGGAAAGCCAACATACAATGTTCAAAAAAGCACCTCATGACAACAGTCGTTGGCAGCTACAGATAACATTTATGAACAAAAAACACAGAGGCAAATGTTACAGCATAAAGCATTCTTTTCATCTTTTTAACACCAGTTTGGATACAAATTTTGTCTTGGGATAGTGTAAAAAAGAGCAGCAAGAAACAGAGCAAAGATTCACTAGTTTTAATATATAAAGATATTAATTAAACCAATTTTGCCTTGAGATGGTTTCTTCCAGTACTACTTTCTCCTGCAGTAATTGCACTCTTTGAGCCAAATCAAAGTACAGGGTAATTAGTCCTGTAAACTAGAGACCTTATTCAGCATCACTTGCACAGTCAGAACTCCTGCTGAAGCCCCAAGGAATTCTGCATAATTAAGGTGCAAAGAGGGCGGCTCTCAAGTTGCTTCTGAAGAAATCTGGCTAGAGATGGGCTCTCTTAAATTATGGTAGCTGGTTCAGAAATATTACCAGTATCCATCTCAAGGAGGTATTGCAAATCAGAATGTAAGGTTTGGTAGATCGAGCTAACAGGAGGACAAATGGTAGGTAAAAGAGGACTTAACAAATGTTAAAGGTCTCTTCTGAGAGAGAACATCCCTTTCCAAGTAGGACAGAATCTTCTGAGTTCAAGTCTTAGGAAATGCTGCAGTTCTAAGGGGGATAGACCAACTCACCTGCCAGCTGTTACCCTGCATCCTCACCACTGACACAGGCATTTGTGTGAGCCAGTGCCTGGACATTTTATCTCAGTAAGTTGGCAAGAAACAATTTTTGGTTTTGTTTTTGAGGAAAGAATAAAAGCCATCACTGTCTGTTTTGCTGGCAAAGCATGCTGGCTGACCAGTAAGCAGCAGAGTCAAAGCAAGAGAGAAGACAAGCCCAGATGGCCAGTTTGGGATGGAGGAATAAACAGGATTACCAGCTTAGATGACAGCCAGCTGTTGGATTAGGTCAGTAAGTTTTTGCAACCTGAGAAGCTACTTCAAACAGTGGGGTCTGCTTCTTGAGTGTCACTGTTGAAATGTCACCCAGAAAAGGTTAGGAAGCTGGCTTAATCTCTGCAGGACAAGCAAAGACATGGTGATCTCTTGACCCCTCTGTGCACTTTTAAAGAACTTGCCTCCTGCTGATTTGTCTTTCATTACAAAATTGCATAGAGAAAAAAGTATTTTAAATAATGTCCTTTTAATTTGAAGAATTTTCTTTTTAAATCTGGACACAGAACAAGTTTGAGACATAAAATTAATTTCAGATTAGGCACACTTCAATTCAATGCAGACAGAAATGAGAAAAATAAAGGACATCTTTTGACTACTCTGTAAAAAACAGGCTTATTCCTATATCTGCATAGAGTACACCTGTATATAAATGGAAGAGAGATGTCAAGCCTGCTCAAACACTCTCACAAGACATCTAAATACATATAGAAAACATCTCCCACCAAAATCCAAACATCCCTGAAGCTGAGAGCTTCTCTATCCAATTAATTTTCAAAAGTATGTAACACATTTGCAATATTAGATATTTCAGAATTTTAAATCATTGAAACAGATAAAAGACTGTATTTAAAGAGTAAGTTTAAAATTGAGATTTTTATTTCCAGGAGAAAGACCTGCAAAGTTTGGCCATGCATAACGAAAATGTACGAAGGCAATTGGAAAGTGCAGAAAGGTTTAAAGTTGCCAGCATAGTCCTTTAGTTGTCTGAACACATCCTAATGGAAAGAAGCTGTGTCATGGGGAGTTCAGATGGGACATTTGGAAAGGTTTTTCACTGAGAGGATGGTTGATGACTGGAACAGGATCCCCAGGAAAGCGGGCACAGCCCCAATCCCACCAGAGTTCAAGGAGTGTCTGAATGACACTCTTAGTTATATGGTTTACTTTTAGGCAGTCTTCTGAGGAGCAGGGAATTGGATTTTAGGATCCTTATGAGTCTCTTTCAACTTGAGATATTTTATGATTCTATACATGTGTCAGTGAAGTTATGTAGAATTTTCATTATTGTCTCTAATACAGATGTGCTGGAAAAACAGGGAAATTAATGAAGAAGTAATTTTGATATTCAAAAAATTGAATGGAACAGTGACAAATGTTAAAATTTTAGTTGCTGAAGAGATTAAATTCAGCACAAAAAAGAAAATTCACCACAGTACTTCTAACATAAAAGACATGTTCAAGAGGAAATTTGTATCACATGAAAAAGTATGAGAGAAATTCAGAAGTTTTAACTGTAACCTTCAACTAGTCCCAACCTTCAAAAGTTTTGAACTGAGTGTTAAAAAAAAGCTATCTTCAGATCTCACTAGACAGAAGAAATAACCAGACTGACTAAAGCAAAAACAAGAAAAAGAAACTTTTTTTCATAGGATTTTTCATAGATTCAAGTACGACTTGCAATATATCAGTTTAAAATATGGGTGACCATAATTTCTTTTAAAACTATAACAAAATATGTACATATTTGTATGCACACACACTTTTGGAAAAGCTACAAGACATAGTAGTGAGCACCTGAGATAGAAACATCTCAGAATGGAAGAAGGGGGTTACTGGTAATTACCAATTTTCTCATGCCTGATTACACTTACATGATAAATCAGCAATCAACTGGTGAAAGGCAAGCGGCAAAAATTCCTAGTGCTGGGGCTAGAAAATACAAAGGGCAAGGGGAAAGCAAAGTATATGGATAAGTTTAATTAAAAATAATGATTTCCAAAGTGTGCTTAATGACAATTAAAGTAGTATATAAAGATAAGGAAGGGTTGTGCAACACAGAGAAATGGAAGGGGCTCTAACCACATTAGAAATGTGACTAGAAAGCCCACCTCTGTGCTATTATTTTATTCTAAAAGGCAAAGTTCCTGTCCTGCTGCCAACCAATGCATAGAATTCATTGCCTTTCAAGTTAATAATAGTTGTGCACATTACAATAGCTAATGTTCTGCTGATGATTCTCATATCAGTTTCCAAGAGGCATTGTTCTTCCCTAGTTTACTCCTTTATAAAAGAACAGGGTTTGAAATGCTGACACAAATAGTTGACTTCTGCTGTTTGTAAATGCAATCCAGGCATTCTCCTTCTTTTCCTCTTCGAGCAGACTGTGCACTCAGTCTAACGCTAACAAGTCTCCTGGTTGCCTTTCAAATATATTAGTTTTGGTCTAGTGCCATGTTCTGCTGCGAAACATTCCTATTTAGAGTGTAGCATATGACCTGTTGCATGTCAAACTGAGCACACTCAAAAAGTATGTATCAAGAAGAGAGGCGTACTCCTAAAAGAGAAGATTGATTTATGCCTCTTCTCTTCATATTAAAATGCCATGCATCCCAAACAGGGTAGAAGCTGCATACCTAGAGTGTTTAGGGAAACGATATGTTTATTTTTCACGAGTAGATAGCAGGCTTTTGCCAGGAACCCTGCATATGCAAGCACTTCTGCTGCTTATTTTTGGGTAAGGGAGTATATGCAGACTGACTTCACATCCAAAATTCCTATGCCACTTGATGACAAAGGGATCAACTTGACAAATAGCTGAAGGTGCACACACAGGAACACAAATAACCGTGATGAGCTGTGTTACTGGGGTATGTATTTATTAATAAAAAAATTAAAATACTGGATTCCTTAGTAGACATTAACCAAGCAGGTGACTTATTCAGGATAATGGATACAGTATGCTAATCAAAACCAGCATGTCAGTGACTGACCATTAATTAGAGATTCATCTTTAGGAGAAACAAACTCTGGAGTAAGGAACCTCAAAATAAAAGCTTTAGATGATATTCTTATTTCCATTGGGATAGCTTTATTGAGTGGCTGTACTGCATGCAAGTAAGAAAAAAAATCCCTCTCTTACCCAAAGACCTTTATATTATTGTCTGAAAAATGAAAACAGATTAATCAGAGCTCCTAAGAATAAAAATGGTAATGTTACAGGACAGATTTCCTCTGTGTTCAAGCAGAAAACAATAGAACAAAAGTTTGATTGGGGAACATTTTGGAAGTAGCTTAAAAAAAAAAAAGTGGTGCCCTAATGCTGCTGCTTCCATGGAAATAAAATGAAACCCAACAACTTCACCCCTCCTTGTATGTCCTTGTTGTCCATTTTCTCTGATTGTACCAATGAGGGTCACCAAATGAATAATGTTAATGAATTCTCCTTAGTGTTAAAGACGCCTAAAAGTTCTCCCTAGTTTTATGCATGAATTTCAGTTCCTCCTGGCACTGGTGAAGCCCTGCATCTCCTCAGGACTGTTTTCTACTCCCATTCACTGCAGGAGCAGTCTGAAGTGTTTTTTTTTTCCTCCAAACCCTGAAAGGTAGAAGCACAGCCATGGAAGACCCCTACAGTTTTCCTAATGGTCACTTTGAGCTCTTATGCAATCAAAACACCTCCACCCTAGAGTGCAGGGAATGAAGCACAGGCAGCACTGCAGACCAGCCACGGTGGGACAGCAACCCCTCACACTGCTCAGTGGTGGCAACTGCTTCCATGTAGCAGCTATAAGAACAAAATGATTTAACTGTGTTAGTGACACATTAAGCCCTGAACAGTGCTGACCAATGTCTTGTAGCACTCCTAAACAATAGAGGAAAAGAGGTCACTGACCTATGCAGTCTGTTCCCCTCTTGTGTGAGAGACTACCTTCCTCACAGCAGAGATGTCTCAGAGGACACCCACCAGCCTTCACATTGTGCTCACACACACTGAAAACAGCAGAAGTTTTCTCTCGACCACGGGGTGATACATTGCAGGGCCTAGGAACTGGATGTAAGTACCACTGAACTCCCTCTGGCACACAGCTGCCATCAGACAGCCTCCAGAAAAAAGGCACTGTGGGCAGTTAAAGACTGTAACTATTACAACTTTTCCAGATGCATCATTTTTAAATACAAGTCATTTTTTTGTCATCAGAGGAATTACCTGAGCCTCAAATGCTATTCAGTAGCAAAGTCCCTCCAAGAATATCAGCTTAAGAAATGATCCCTGATGAACACTAATGTAGAAATAATGTAGTTCCTTCTACTGTGTTAAAAATGGCCATAGACACTATGCAAAAGCAGAAAAGAAAATAGTGTACCAGCAACAGAAGAAACTGAACTAAAAAAGACTATTATGGAGGACTCCAAAATAAAGTGTTTGAGAGAAGTACAGCTCTTTGGGGGCAAAAAAAAATCAATCTGTACATTATGTTTTATTGTTGTACAGCAGATGCAATCCAATATTGAATTTATTGAAATTGTTGAGGTACAGGAAGATATAATCAGAATCGAGCACTCTAGGACTTAATCTTTTTTGGTGAAAAACCTCTTTGATGCTGTGTGACAAACTTACTTTAGAAAGCATGACAACTTGTCTGGTTTCAGTTTCTATTCCCTTAGTATCAAACTTGGTACCAAGACCATTATCAATGAAGGCAGCCAGGAAGTTATTTTGGGCAGCTTTTGGCATAAAATAAAAGAGCACTCACTGGTTTTGTAAGTCTGAGTCTTATCCTTGAGAACTTAGACAAGAACAGAAAGATAGTGTTCTCTAGTCTGGTGGGGGAAAAAAAAAAAACAGTAAGATTACAGAAGAGGGAATGAAAATTAAGAGACACAGGAGAGCACATAATAGTTGTACAGAAGAGAATTCTGAACTACACTATACGGGTTTTAGTATTTTCCCTTGATATGAACTTAATAAAAAAGATCAATCAGACAACAGACAAATTTAGATACTACTACTTCGAAGAGGCTGGGTCATACCCCATATTCTGCAATGCCAAACTCACATTTACCAACATTCCAAAGTATATGCTTGGAATGAAAAAGAACTACTTAGAACACTTCAAAGCCTTAGGCATAATCTCAGCATCAAATAAGATTTTTTTTTTCTTTTGGGAAGCTGAAATTGTGGTTTCCCATGCATTTACTTGGGGGCTGGGCATAGTGAAAACCAATGTAAAAAAATGAATACTTTGTGGAAAAAATCTTTAATACTGCTTTGTAGGTTAAAAAGAAAAAAGCAATGGAGTCGTGCAACAAATGACACATTCCTACAGGTCTCTCTCAGATGTTGCCTCTGAAGTCCCATTGAAAGTAAAAACAGGACAGGATTCAAACAGGCTGGTTTCCTGCTGTCTTTCCCTATACTAGTGAACTAGTGATGCCTTAGTCATCATACCAGTGAATAAAAACCAAACCAGCCTTTAGATACAACCATCTGCTGGATGTCAGGTTCCTCTGCTTACACCATTCCTGAGGTGTTAGAGAAGGCAACTTCCCAAATCAGCTTTTTTTAGGCACATCGTTTGACTCACACAGAGCCTTTGAATTTCTGCCTAATCCTCCCCAAGGTTTATGAGGGCCAAACACGTGTCTTATGCTCAGCAACTCTTCAGTTTTAAAATTGCAAGGCGTTGGAAAACAAAGTTTCCTTTTGCAAATCAAAAAGTGTACATTTTGTCAAAATTATCCCAGATCCATAACATAAAGCCTCAAGATCCAAACCCTCTTTGAAAGCCACAGGAAAAATTACCACATGCTACAAATAATTTTAAAGATAGGAGGTCTGTTTGTCAAATTTTGTCTAAATTGCAAACACAGTTTCCACTGATCCTTACTCATTTGTGAGCAAAATAAATGGCTTTTCAACATTATAATCACTCATCAAGTTTGCTGATTGTGTTAAAACTGACTTCCTTAGAGGATCACAAACACTCCTAATTACTGAAAAAGTCAAAATTAACACCAAATAAAAATCTAAAATATATTAGCTCTATCTCTCCTCTACAAGTCTTCCCAATAAAAATCTCAACCACTTCCAACCTAAAATACTTCCACTGTATATATCACACACTAGTCATGACATCTCTCTCCTCTGAACAGGTAGAAATAAAGGCAAAAAGTAATCTTGCCCAGATTTTTTAATGCTCTATTTACACTCCTTTACTGTCTTCTCAGAGCTGCCGTGGTGTGAAATACTCTAAATCTGAGAGTAGCTGCATCTGTGGGAGACTTAGGCACATCACCATGCCAGAGGAATGAAGGCACAGTGTCAGCTAAATGTGCTATGGCAAGTACTTCTCTCTTTCTTGACAGGCATGACAACAGAAAAACTCCAGGCAGTGAAGGCACTGGGCACAGGAAAGGGAGATGTTGAGCATATGTAAAAGAGAAAAACAATGTAGAGGATATTATTTTTACAGGTGACAACTACATGATGGTTTGACACCTTTTTACCCTTCATAGGCTGTTACATACTTTTCTTCTTTAAATTCCTGTTACAGTTTCATCTATGAACCAAAATGCTGTGCAAACAAAACATTACAGAAATAAATCAATTTACCCTACAATCACCTCAGACAAGAAACTCTTGCTATCCACACTATATACACATTCCTGAGGAACTGAGAGCATAAGGATTAAGAACCTCGAAATAACACTGATGGCAGAAACAGGAAATGAACCCTGAGTTTAAGTCAGCCTGTTGTGTCATGATCACTGAATCATCCTACTCTCCCCCTAACAAATCTGAATGCTAAGAAGGGATCAGAGGACTATTAGATCTTTATAACATAAATAAAATCAGAAACATGCTCATTCTTCACTCCTCGTTCACTACATTATAGTCTTAACTTCACATTGCACAGTTCACATAGCAAATAAAAAAACCCAAACCCACAAGGCAATGGAAAACAGTCTGCACCATCACTGTATATTAAACCTACAAGTGAAATCAGCTGCCATGAAAGCAAAAGGATGACAATTCTAACCAAACTAGAAAATATGTGTGCAGTGGGTACAATACAAAGCTCAGATTGCAGAAGGGTGAGTGCATGATCTCATTTTTACTCAGAGTTACTGATGTAATGCTACAAGGTTCAGTGGAGAGCTCTTGGTTTAATATTCCAGTCAATCAAAACAGTTCCAGTTGCTAATAACATCAGCTCTCAGAATTGCTTTTAAGCTGTTTATGAGCCTGCAGGGCATCAGCAAAAAAGGTTTAGTTTGGGTTGTAAAAATAAGCATATTTTCATGCAGGCTTATAGAATTTTAAAAACAAAATACTAGAGCAAATCCTCAGTTGGAACAAGTTGTTCATTCATTTCAGTAGAGCTGCCCCCTCATATTTACATATTTTCAATTGACCCTGTCAGAGATGTTGGCAGCTATTGCTTTTGGAAGACAAGCATCTCAACCTGACTTTATATAAAAAAGAGCCCTACCCCTCCCAACCACTATCCCCCCAACAACAACAAAAAGCCAAACAACCAAAACACAAAGAAACTAAAATCCACTACACAACCCCAACAACCCATAATATAGACAAAATACTAGTGTGAAGCAGAATAGTTGATTTTAATTGAAATATTTCGTGAATACATTTTGAGGTCAAGTATCCTGCTAATTATCCTTCCATGACAATTGTGGAGAGTGGGGGCAGGGAAGAGTGGCAGACAAAAATAAATTTGAATTCATCTGATGAATCTGAGTTCAGGTAAGCTTCCTTTGTAAACCTCTCTCTTTGTAAACATCTTGCAAAAATTGAGGGCATCAGAGCCTGCAGTTATTTTTTTTAAAAAGTCTGTTGTCCCATTTTTCAGTCATGCCCATTCTAGCATAAATTTAGAATTGACCATACACAAACAAAATCCTTTATTTCTCTGTCCCATCCAAAGCCAGTAAGAAGTGCAGAAGTCCCATTCTGGGAAGGATAAGCTTCTAATTTTGCTGGCTCAGTAAAACTTCATTACACAAATGTCTTGCTGTACCACCTGAAGAGGCTTAGTCTGATCTTTTCACTACTGTAAGCCAGTTCTTACTTAAGTTGCACAAAAGCTTAAGAGATCATGGCTCAAATACTTTAAATTGACCATAGCAGGCCACAGGTGACATTCAATATCCCTAGGAAAGCAAAAATCCTTAATGGAATTTCTGCTAAATATTATTTTATTTATTTTCCTCCTTGAGCTCCCAGATCTCTTCTGACCCCAGACTTACATGAAGGGGCAGTACCCAAGAAACCTTTGACAGCTGAGAGTCCCTGGCCCATTCCAGAACTACATGGCCAGTGAACCTGCCTTGGTTGCAGCCCACACATTCTCTAGAAAGATATGCTGTAGTCCAAGGATAAGGATACTTTGAGATTGGGAGAGGAATTTGAGATACCACAGCCATTGTTTCTGCTGTTAATTACTGTGGGGATTTACATATTTTTAAAAGATGGCAATTTAAAAAAATAAAATTACTTTGATACATTAAAACAAATGGGTTAATAAATAATTCATTAGTGTATGGATGATGTAAAAGCATACTTGCACTTAAAGCAGATTAACTAGTACCTGAAATAAATCATTACCAAAAAATGCAAATGAGTTTTCCACTGCAAAAATATTTTTTTCACGTTGTTTGATATTTATAGCTGTGTTCAATGTAGAGCAATAAATATCTTTATGAAAACAAAGGAATCTAGATTAATTCCATGCTGCTTAAGTGGGCTTTAGGCTGTCTTCTAGACATATATGCCATTTTTAAAAAGCACTTCTCTCTGAAAACAGAAAAAACAAACTTGACAGGTGAAGATAAATGTTTTCATTTTCAGTTTCTCACAGGAACCTTGTCTTTGTGATGCCCATAGATAGCCTGCTAGATATAAAACTAAACAAGTTCCTGAAATTGGCTGTAAGGCATAAAGTTTTACAATACTGGATATATGTTATGTTGAAGAAATAAAAAGCCCCCCCCCCCCAAACCAAAATAAAACCCCCATGAACACAAAGTGGCCTTCTACTCCAAAGATGACTTTTTCCCCCACTCCAAATTCCACTAGCCTAAAAGAAAATGCGATTTTTAAAGAGGTTCACATCTTTCATAAAACATGACCCAATTATCAGGCAATAAAACCAAAAATCTCCCCATTTTCTTTTAATAGATAATGAAATAAAGATATGGGTTACTTTTATTGATCTCAGCTATTTCAATTCACCCACATAACCACACACCCATTTTACATTTCCTTCTCTATTTTCTAAAACTTCAGTATCTGAAGCTGCCCCTTCTTCCCAGTTCAGAGCCAGGGAGAAGTGCCCTTTCAGCTAAACGATCTTGTGCAAGCCCGTGTATACAATCAAGTCAACGTGAATGTTCAGCAAAAGCTCTAACACAAATCCCTCACCACCAGAGTGAGCGCTCTTGAGCCATTGGGCTCTCTGATATTGCTACAAACTGATGCCTGTTTATATCGGTAACTGTTTCTCTCAGCTTCCCTGTGAGCATCTCCATCTTCCTTCCCCAAAATTTAAGCAGAATTTGTTGCAGCAAGCCCAGATATAAGCCAGTTTTCTCTGGAACACCTAGAAACTCAAACCCTTGGCTTTATCATTACCTACAATTAATTCCACGCAGGATGATTTCTCAAGTGTAATAAAACCCCCAAACCTGTCGAGACCTCATTATGTAATGACAGTAGGGATTTTCAGTAGCATTCAAGATGCATACCTTCAGGCAACACGGACTCAATGCTTGGTTTATATATGAAATTTCTATTTCTCTTGGGTTTTTTTCATGGTGCTGCAGCATATTTGGCTAATTCCTGGCAATGTAAGCTAAGGTTTGCACCTCCTATGTTTCAGTGTTCCTTCATCATGTTTGACAGAAAACATAGACTGTAGAACTAATTTTTGGCGATAGTAAATCTGAAATGAGTTTTACTTGGTGCTATAATGCATATTTTCAGTATAGGTTTTGACATAAATTATAGAATTATTTCACGTGTATAAAAAGCTTGCTTTGTTTTCTCTTGGTGGTTTAATTCTTTAATATAGTATTTGGTACTACACACAAAGAATCTGTTAGACTGCATGAGTGCCCACAAAGCATTGCCATAATTTTTGTCCCTTTCAGATTGTAGTCAAATAGCTGCTTTAAGAACACATACAAGACTTTAGAAGCAGTAAACAAGTTTACAGAAATTATCTTATCCTGAACCAGTTCTTGTAATCTGAGTTCCAAAGTGGGGAGTTCATGGAAATTGAATAGGGGAAGAAAACCAATGACTCTCAGGAACAGAAGACCTTACCTTTAGCCAAGAGAGTAGATTTAGTCCATCTCCTTTCCCAAAAGGACAGAAAGGTAAGAGGATATTTGTTAGAATGCAGACACAAGGACTTCTAGCTTTTCTGCCTAATGCACTACCTACAGTTTGTGCTCTTTGCTCAAGAGCTGGACCTTAAATAAACTCCTTGAAATTAAAACATCTGCTATCTCTATTTGTATTCAAAATATATAGGAAGATTCAGTATCTGGACAGAATACCTTTGCCTTAGAAAGAATAATAAAGAAAAGCTCTTTTTCGTGAATGGTGTTCCATTTTGAGCAGTGACAGAAGTACAAAAACTCATTGACATTTGCCTCCATTCTAAATCGGGAACATTTGGCTTCTGGTGTTAGTGGCAGAAAAAATGGCATCTTTAGGGCTGAGGAAACCCTAAAATCTCTGTCAAAGCCTTCACAGGACAGCAGCCTGGGATCCAAAAGGAGAAGATGTTAACAGGACCAATGGCATTGTGTGAAAAAGACTTGCCTCCAACTCTCAAGCATGAAATAAATTAAGGTACACACTACAATATAGTATGGAAAACTACCATTAAACTGTAAAGCAAAACAAAAAGCCCCTTCCAATACTTTCTTATGAAACTAAAAATTTATTGTATCACTGAAATTGTCTAGTTACCCTTTCTTAATATAATATCCGAGAATGTTATTTCCTAAGTCTTGTGTTCAGCCTTAATACTCTTCACAAGGGTACCTTTTGGAAAAAAAAGACATGCTTGAACAAAAAGTATCTTTCCCCAAACCATCTGATATTGACATAAAGGTCTAGAAGTGCCAAGTTACCCACACACTTCTGTGTCCTACTTGCGGTCTACCCTCACGATTGAGAAATTGTGCTGCATTCCCAGTCTGAAGTTTCCTCAGCTTCCAGGTGCCAGACCTTGCTTTTTCCTGATGATCCAGAGCTTGTTCTTAAGTACCACCTCTTTGTGCAGCCACTCAGAGGCTTAACTTAAAAGCAATTCCCAAAGTTATTCCAGTATCAAAGCACCATTTCACATAGAGTTACCTGTGCAATCTTTTAATCAGTGTTAACTATAAAGAACCACGACATCTCACAGGCCACGCAAACATCACTGTTCCCGGCATTCTCAATATCCTTTTATATTTTCAGCTGCAAATAAGCTTGTGAAGAACAATAATTGAAGGAGTTAGTGTGGGCATATTTGCTTCACTTGACTTCAAGGATATTTCTGCACTGCAAAAATGAACACAGTGGCACTACACACATTTCCATACACTTCCCAAGTAGGACTATGTAAAACATCTTTCTCCATTTATTTGGTTTTAGCAAGGATGCACAATCGAAATTATTTCAGCATTTTGCAGAAATCAGAATATCTGTTGCGTACCAAGAGAGATGTCCTAAAAACCTACATAATGCCAGATTTTATTTTTCTGTTAAGCAGCAAAGCATTCTATATTTATGTGCATCAACATCAGGATCCCAGGGACTTTGCATATACATAAATTGAACAGCCATCTGTTAAATATTGACAGTAATCAAATCCCATACTTCCAACCCTAGCATACAAGATCTGTGGAAGCTTCCCCCTCCATTTTAGGACACTAATTTTAGCACTAATCAGTTGTTACTGTTCTTGGATACAGGCATACAGTCAGTACTTCAAGATCACTGTTTCTCATCTAAGTCAGAAACTTGAAGATGAAAGAACTTGAAAGATTTGTCATTTAAATCTCAGAATTCTCACGACTCCCTGATAGATGTTTTCTTTTTGCCAAATCTTTCTTGTCTCCTGCAGAGTTGTATCATCTTATGTATGACTTCTCTGTATAAATAATTAGAGTGAAAATACGTATATAAGAGAAAAGGCAAAATGTACTGCAACTCTACTGCAAAAATAACAAAACTTGCAATGGAAAACAGGTTTAATCAAAGACCTAGGATAAGGCAGTAATAGGTGCTATGCATCCCTCTCCTTCCCAAATCTACAGGGTGTTTGAATCGTGCCTAGTCTCATACACCTATATAAAAGAAAGCTATTTGTCTTTGCTGCTCTCGCAACAAAGCACAACACCCCACAAAAAAAAAAAAAAAAAAAAAAAAAAAGGAAAAAAAAAGGGAAAAAAA